>CM056055.1:162516809-163076809 GCA_029574335.1 Rana kukunoris | reverse complement strand
GACAGGACCAGGAGCTGTGTGTTTACACATATAGCTCCTGGTTCACGCCCTGTAACAAGCGGTCGCTGGTGCTCCGCGGTGATCGCGCCCGCCGGGCACGCACGCGGCACCAGGGGCAAGCAGGGGGCTGGAATGCAAAATCACATAATATTACGTGATTTTGCGCAGCCGAGCCAACCTGCCACCCTAAAACTGCGGCGGCTGGACGGCAAGCAGTTAAAGGATAAGTTCACTATAAAAAAATTATATATACAGTACACAATTTTTTGCAGGTAAAAAAAATGTACATTTATTATATTTTTGCTTTTTTTTATGTAATCTTTATATGTAAAACAGAGAATAGCTTAGCCAACAATGCCCTACTTATGAGGGTTTGCGAACAAGACAACAGAAATAAGTTCATCGACATATAGGCTACGAAAACATAGGGTATAAAAGGGAAGGAAAGGGAAACTAGGGAAAAAAGGAAAATGTAAAGCATCATAGCTAAGGGGGTTATCCCCTATTTGATCCAAGGGGTTACCTTGGGAAAGCATTCTGACTGTATACAACATAAGACCAAAACTGAGGGCCAACTATAAAACTCCAGGGCATCTCACCATGAAGCAGCCAGAGGGGACCCCACCATTATATTTTTCATTTGGAGCCTGTGAAGCATTGCACCAGCAATCAGCAGATCGCTGGTGTCATGTATGTCTCCTTCAGATCTGTTAGTATACCTGCATACAAAACAAACCTAACTATAGAAAAGAGGACTTTAAAGGTACCACATGTTCGTAAACAATAATCAATATTTTATTCTACAAATATTAAAAACATATATAATGTTTTAATAGACAACAATATTTCATGTAAACATTGCAAGTACATAAGACACTCTTATATATCACTCAGCAGACTTGGGCGATGGGATGCTTGCTGTGTTTTTTTCGACATGTTTCACTGCTCAATGCCCGCTTCATCAGGAAGATAGCAACAGTCAAGCTCTATAATAAAAAAACAACATAGTCGTCAAGACAACAGTATAATAAGAAATATCCAATACAGGTTTGTTCTCCCTATTAGGGAACAAATAATATTACATAGCTATAGTTTGCATGTAAAACAATCATAGACAAAATGATACACACAACCACCAATTATAGGCTTCCTGGAACAGATAGGTCAGCTTCTCCAAAGTTAGTCCATTCCAAATCCCCATAGAGAAGTAAGAGGGAACCCATCAATGAGACTAATCTTGTATCATGTATAATACTGCTTAAAGTAAAGAGGGAAAATTAATGAGTGATAGTATGGCACAACCCAAATAAAGGGGTATATCTACTTGTCAAAAATGACCGTAATCTCCATATTCCAAGCATCTACACCAGCCTGTCAAAAAAAATCCCAAAGAGTCATGATAATTTTATGGGGGTTACATTTTCCAAACTACACCCCTACTCCCTGTCAGTATATCTGTGTACCCGTACATCCGGTACAAGCAGGCAGACGCACTGACAGAAAGAAATTATTTAACTATCACAGCACTCCACAGTGCTGTGGTAGTTCATTGAGAACTACAAGCGGACAAATGCAAAAGATGCTGGGGCGTGTAGTTCATTCACACACAGAGCTGTGTGAATGAATGACGTGGCCATTCTTCCCATACTGGTGCCACAGGAGGAGGGGAGTAGCGGGAAGCCGCTAGCGGCTTCAGCATTGGGAACCTGTTCCACCCTAAAATTGTTCTGTTTCATTAAAGGTGAACTTATCCTTTTAATATATTTAATAAACACTGAAGGTTAAAAAAAAAATATATATATTGTTTATCTGCCAGAAATCCAATGGTTTTCCAACTTTTGTTTGTGTTAAAAACACGGTGCCTTTTCTGCCCTGCCTGCAGGACTACAGAATTAAACATATCCCCCATCCCTTTCTGTCCTTTACATGAAAATATCGGTTTCTTTCCCAGCAAAAAAAATAAATGCTGCTGCCTTGAGTCACAAGAGCCTGCCCACACACTCTCTGTAGGGAAAGGGCTCTTGGGAGATGTAGTTTTAGGGGAAAGACTATGGCCTCGTACACTAGTCCGAGAATCTCGTCATGAAAAACCTGTCGTTTTCACTGACGAGATTCTTGGCAGGAAAATCTTGCCGCCAGAGTGTACTGACTTTCATTTCAAAAGAACCGTGGTTCTCTTGAAAGGAAAGAACACGGTGACGTCATCACGTAGCCCTGCGAAAGATCGTGATATCTGTAGACCGGAACCCTGAAGTTTACGGTGTAGTGTCACATTCCGCTCCCTATCACAGAATGCTGCGGAAGTGACGTTTTGTCGCCGCCATCTTGTTACACCCCACACTTCTGCACAGTAATGATAGAGCGTGAAGGGGGCAAGCGGACATCTTGTTACACCCACCGGAGTTTTAGATTTCACAGTTATTTTCAGCCCTGATGACCTTACATGGTTGCTAATGTGACAGAACACCTCTGATTTTCACATTTAACATGTAAACAGTCCTTAAGATTTAAAAACACTGTATTTAAGCACCTAATCTCAGTTTTTTGTTGAAAATAACTGTGGAATTTAAAACTCTGATGGGCTACCTATGCCGTGGAAGCTACCGCACATGCGTCAAAGTCATTTCGAGCATGTGCGGGTGTCCACAGCGACAGGTAAGCACTCTCGGGTTTCTCGTCGGGAAACAGGCCGACAAGAATCTCGACGAGAAAAAAGAGAGCAGGTTCTCTTTTTTTCTCGTCGAGATTCTGGCCAGATTTCCAGACAAGAAACCTGAATGTCTCATACACACAAACGGGAATCTTGTCAAGAAGCAGTTTTCTTGCTGGTTTGTGCCGAGAAAGGTTTTCAAACTTGGATATATCCCTATACACTCGCCGGCCACTGCATTATGTACACCTTGCAAGTACTCGGTTGGACCCCCTTTTGCCTTCAGAACTGCCTTAATTTTTCATTGCATAGATTCAACTAGGTGTTGGAAACATTCCTCAGAGATTTTGGTCCATATTGACATGATAGCATCACGCAGTTACTGTAGATTTGTTGGCTGCACACCCATGATGCAAATCTCCCATTCCACCACATCCAAAAGATGCTCTAATGGATTGAGATTTGATGACTGTGGAGACCATTGGAGTTCAATGAACTAATTTTCATGTTCAAGAAACTAGTTTGAGATGATTTGAGCTTTGTGACATGGTGCATTATCCTGCTGGAAGTAGCCATCAGAAGATGAGTACACTGTAGTCATAAAGGGATGGACATGATCAGCAACAATACTCGTAGGCCGCGGCATTTAAGCAATTGTTGCTCAATGCTCAATTGGTACTAAGGGGCCCAAAGTGTACCAAGAAAATACCCCCCACACTATTACTCCACCACAACCAGTCTGAGCCATTGCTACAAGGCAGGATGGATCCATGCTTTCATGTTGTTTACCCCAAATTATGACCCACCAGACCAGGCAACATTTTTCCAATCTTCTATTGTCCAATTTTGGTGAGCTATTGCGAATTGTAGCCTCAGTTTCCAGTTCTGATCTGACAGGAGTGGCACCCGATGTGGTTTTTACTGCTGTAGCTCATCTTCTTCAAGGTTCGATGAGTTGTGCCTTCAGAGATGGTATTCTGCATACCTTGGTTGTGGTTATTTGAGTTACTGTTGCATTTCTTTCACCTCAAAACCATTCTCTTCTGACCTTTGACATCAAAAGGGCATTTTAGTCCACACAGCTGCCACTCACTGGATATTTTCTCTTTTCCAGCCCATTCTTTGTAAACCCTAGAGTTGATTTTTGTGAAAATCTCAGTAGATAAGCAGTTTTTGAAAAAATACTAAGAGCAGTCTGTCTGGCACCAACAACCATGACACGTTCAAAGTCACTTAAATTCTGATGCTCGGTTTGAACAAATCGTCTTCCCCAGGTCTAGAATCCCAAATGCATTGAGTTGCTGCCACGTGATTGACTGATTAGCAATTTGTGTTACCAAGCAATTTACATCCATTTTACATACACTGGATGCTCTACAGCACAGGTCTCAAACACAAGGCCTGCGGCCGAATCCGGCCCTCCAGCCCATTTCATGTGGCCCTTGCACATCTCCTGCAGCTGCAAGAGAGCTCCAGCCCTCCTCTGGTCCTCTTCCAGATCCTTAATTTCTGCTTTCAAGCAATGCATCCAGCTTTTTCCCATCAGCAGCATAAGGAAGGGGGGTGCACTGTGATGTAAGATAGAGTGGGGGACTTAACTTCTGATGGTGGGATGGCTCTTGACATCTAATGTAAAGGGAAGGGGATGCGCTGGACATCTAATCTTACAGATACAATTTGCCCTTTTGAGGGCAATCATAATGCTAAATTGAGTTTGACACACCTGCTATACAGTATACCCTACAGGAGACAACAGAATCACATACATATTGGCTGTATTTGCAATGACCAGATTCCCAGCATGTATATTATTAATAAGAAGAGAAGTCCAGAACCCAAGGCAAATCAACAGTGTGCCTTAAATGAAATCTATTTCTGGAACAGGGAATGGTGATGTTTTGGAGCCCTGGTCTAAATATTATTAGCTGAGTTCCCCAACAACCTTCTGATCAGTTTATTAATTGGCCTTTGTATGGCGACCATTAGAATAACAAAGAAAAAGAGCCGCTGCTCCAAGTGTTTGATGATAACCTGAGGTGGAATGTCTCGTAGAGTGCCAGCCCCGGCCCGCCTCCGTGGGAAACTTGTAAGAAAAGAAATGGCTGCACATCCAGGAATTCTGGTTGCCTTTTATTGTTCAAAGTGATAACACCAAAGACACCGACACAAGGTCACGTATGACGCGTTTCACACAAACATCTTGTGCTTAATCATTATGGTAATGATTAAGCACAAGATGTTTGTGTGAAACGAATCTACGTGACCTTGTGTTGGTGTCTTTGGTGTTATCACTTTTAACAGTAAAAGGCAATCGGAATTCCTGGATGTGCAGCCATTTCTTTTCTATTAGATTAACAAAGATAAGCTAAATCAGGCCATACACTGCTCAAATTTCTTGCTGAATCTGCCAAAATTGAGCTGTGGGTTGTCTCGTCGGTACAACCACCCTACAGGGTGTATGTCCAGCTTTAGTTAGCATTTGTTGGGAGAAAGGACAGTTGACGAGTCAGTTTTTTAGGCCTATAGACTGTTCCTTCAGTAATAGTTTTTAAACTGACACTAAGCAGATACTTGGTCAATGTTTGCAATGTGTCTCTGGGGCTCAATGCCATCTGTATTTCAGGGCCAACTTTATATTTTTAGGTATATTTTCAATAAAAGTTACAGTTTTTCCCCATACAGGCCTTTGCCAAACAACCAAGCTTTACTCTAGCAGAACTAGAATTAGGAAGAGTTTAATGATACAATTAGTAAATTCCTGTCTCATTTAATGTCTAGCCATGACAAACTGACTTGGAGGAGAGAAAAAAAGGCATGCCGTCATTCCGAGGCCGTTATTATTATCCCCAGCTAATTAGTTTAGCAGAGCAATATAGAGAGTGTGTGACTCCTTAGAGCACCAGTTCAGACAGGGTTTAAGTCAGACATTGGCATGTCCTGTGGAAAGCTACTGAGAGACACCTGTTATATGAATCCAATCATTAAAAATGTTTACAACTCTGTTTATTTTTAAGCAGCATCTTAACTAGTACATCTTTTTGCTTCGCCTTATTACTAGACTACAGATTTTATATTAAAATTAGATGGGAAAACACAAATACTCCCTAGATAAACAGTGTTGATTTTTTAACCAGGTGTTTACTCTGAGATTTGGTTAAAGATGGCCTTTAGAGGATTCAAGTCTGGCTTTAAAAATGTTAGTCTAGAGCGGTAGTGGGACTGAACCAGCAGGAAGATGATTTAATACAAAGCAGCGCTCGCAAATCTAGTCCTCAAATATTTTTAACAGATCTGTTTTCATTGCTTAGCTACAGGGATTGCAATCAAGCTGTCCGATGATTTAGTGCAATGATATCCCCATTTGCAAGTAAAGTTCTGTTTATCTGCAAATAAGATAACTAGGTACACATTGATAAATGATAATACATTCCATGCCTGAGATGTGTTATGTTTCATTTTTGGAATGTCTGAACTTTTTTATATATGTTAACAGTATGGGGACCTGACCTTTTTTTGCTGCAGTTCAGTAACACGTACAGGTTTCTTCCTTATCCTGTCCAAACAGCATGCTCCTTGCACTGCAGCACCACTGATGCTGGCTGTTTCTCCCTGTTCTACTGTGAGTTTTGCTGTACAGGGGGAAGTACATGCTAAATGATTTGCATTGTTTCACAGGCGAGTAAGGCTGCATACACACAATCAGCCCATCCGATGAGAATGGTCCAAAGGACCATTGTAATGGGTTAACCGATGAAGCTGACTAATGGTCTGATGTGCCTAAAAAACGATTGTGTTAGAACGTGGTGACGTAAAACACAACGACGTGCTGAAAAAAATTAAGTTCAATGCTTCCAAGCATGCGTCGACTTGATTCTGAGCATGCATGGATTTTTAACTGATGGTCGTGCCTACTAACGATCGGTTTTGACCTATCGTTAGGCGTCAATCGGTTAAATTTTAAAGCAAGTTCTCATTTTTTTTGACCAAAGGTTAACTAACCTATGGGGCCCACACACGATCGGTTTGGACTGATGAAAACGGTCCTTCAGGCCCCATACACACGATCGGACATATCCGATGAAAACGGTCCGCGGACCATTTCCATCGGATATGTCCGATCGGGAGTTTGATCCGATGGCGTGTACACACCATCGGATCAAATTCCCCGCCGCCGGAAGGCGCGGTGACGTGGCGGTGACGCGGCGGTGACGTTGACGCCGCCGCGTCACCGCCACGTCACCGCACCAGGAAGTAAAACACTTCCGCGCATGCGCCGAATCCATTCAGCAGCGGCGCGGTGGCGGTGGGGGACGACATGTCTGCTGGTAAGTGTACTAACCAGCAGACATGTCGGGCGGACAGATTCCCACCGGATAGATTTCAAAGCTTGCTTTGAAATCTGTCGGGTGGAGAAATCTGTCCGCTAGCCCATACACACGAGCGGAGATGTCTGCTGAAACGGTCCATCGGACCGTTTTCAGCGGACATATCCCCTCGTGTGTTCGCGGCCTCAGACCGTTCTCCTCTGACGATCCTATCGTGTGTACCCGGCTTTAATGTCACCTCATGACCGGAGGCCAAATTTCTTCTCAAGGTCCCACATATACAAGGGTAACATCTAATACACCTACCAGTGACACTGACTACAGAGACATTTTGAGGGAAATAGCACTGATCGTCCTCCACCCGATCTTCACAACAAACTTTGCTACTTATGCCCTGTACACACGATCAGCATTTCCAATGGAAAAAGTCTGACTGACTTTTTCCATCGTAAATTCCGTGTGTATGCCCCATCGGAAATTCCGATGAATTCCATCAGAATTTACATAGAGAACATGTTCTCTTTTCCTCCGATGGAATTCCTTCAGAATTCTGATGTGAGTTTGGTCAGGCTAAGGCCCGATTGTATGTACGGAACATAACTTACTTTGCGAGGCCTTCCAGGCCCAGTTCTTCGCAGGGTTCTTCTGCCCAGTAGGGTACACCAGGCTGGTCTTGGAACCTCCATCCCTGGCCACCACAGTTCCTTCTCCCAAGCTGGCTGCAACTTTTTCTTAACACTCTTCACTTCATAAGCTCAAGGGTTATCTGTAACTGTACCCTTCATTCTCCAGTTCTCCCAAAACACTGCAAAGCACACTCCCTTTCAAAGTATCTCAGACCAGACAACGTCTCTTAACCATAAACTTCCCTACTGAATAAAGATTTATTCACAGTTCTTAGTGGTTTCCAGAATAACACAAATGGTATAACATTCAGAGTCTCCATTATATTTACATCCTTCCTCACTATACACAGTACTCTTAGGCCTCGTACACACAAGGGAATTTATCCGCTGGAAATGGTCCGACGGACCATTTCAGCCGAAAAATCCGCTCGTCTGTTAGGGGCCGGCGGACAGATTTGGACGGATTTCTCCGGCGGAAAAGTTTCAAAGCATGCTTTCATACTTTTCCGCCGGAGAGCTGCTTAGTACGCCTAACCAGCGGACATATCTGTCCGCACATGCGTCGGATCCTGTGAATGGATTCGACGCATTCGCGCGCGGAAGTGTTTCACTTCCTGGTGCGGTCACCACGCTGTCCGCCGGCGGGGAATTTGGTGTGTACAGCCATCGGATCAAAACAGCCCGGCGTACATATGTGCTGAAAACTGTCTGGGGACCGTTTGCATCGGATATGTCCATCCGTGTGTACGAGGCCTTAGGCTGTACGGTGTCGTGTTGATGGCCATATCTTATAAAAGATTTGGTGCTTCCCCACAATTCAGTGCAGATCGAACAGTCCTCTGAAACACATCCCAGGGCCCCACTGTGGGGTAAATCCATAATTACTCCAGCTCACATCTTGACACAAATTGTCCTTACTGCTTATCTCTGACCACAAGGTTTGGGCCCCTCCTGCATGTGTCATTTCAGAAGTAGGAAGTGGTAGATGCAGGGAAGGCACACTGCAGCACCGATCGTTAATTCTACAAACATCACACATTAAGAGCCATTCACACAGGGGCAACACGACTTCCAGCACGACTTTGGGAGGCAACTTGGACATGACTTGAGTATGAATCATCAGGCAACTTACAAGGCAACTTCAGTTGCCTCCAGGACAGTACAAGGTAACTTCAAGTTGCCTCTAGGACAGAAGACTTTCCAGTGGCCAATCAAACAACAATCAGCTCTGTGGGAGGGAGGGGTTTGCCTGAGAAATGTATGTTATCTTCCTGCATTGTTGCTTCAGTTAAGACAGTGATCCAACTTCTGAGTAGGGTTGCCACCTCATCCCTTTAAAACTGAACACCTATTAATTACACAGGTTCTGTGGCAGATTATGGCTGTAATTAAACTAAAGTAGTGCCTTATTTGCATTAAATTAGCCACAGAACCTGTGTAATTAATAGGTGTTCAGTTTTAAAGGAATGAGGTGGTAACCCTACTTCTGAGGCAACTTCTATTCAAATCAAAGGGTACAAGTTGCCTAGAAGTCAGATTGAAGTAGTACAGGAATCTTTTCTGAAATCTGAGCGACCTCAGTAGTGTGTATTAAGACGGCTCCATTCACTTCCATTGATTTTCTCAACCACACGACTTGGGACGATTTGGGACAACTTCAAGTCGGATCCCAGGTCGCCCCAGTGTGAACCGGCTCTAACTCTTTATTTGATAGAATTATTTTTACTTTTTAGGCACCTGTCTACACAGGGACTGCAAGAGGTTGATATCAAGTATTTAAATAAGTGTATTTAAGGGTGTATTAATGAATTCAGAGCTACTGTACATTATTTATTGTCTTTTGTATCTGCCTGGAGTTTGAATTTAATAATAAAAAATAAAAAAATTAATTGTAAGACCTTTTATATATTTAAAGGTACATTACGTTGAGTCTTCTATAGCTACTTGAGGTTTAGCTTTCACTAATTTATTTTTCTCCAGAAATGTTTTATTGAGTCAAAGAAAAAACATACACAATAGCAAGACAATAAGAAAGTGAAAATGACAACAGCAGTGAACGAGGATCCACGGATTACTTCGGGCAGTACAAATAGGGCAAAAGTAAAAACCAATTCAGTAAATAAAACAAATAAAAGCATCAAGAGCAGGTTAATGGGTGTACCCAAAAGCCAAATGAGTTGTTGCGTTGTAACCCAACTTGGGAAAAATTGTCTTTCATTTATTTTTAGATAAAATAAATAGGTAGTAATAGACACATACATTCAGAAACCAAGGCCTATTTAGATATGTACACACCGATGAAGTTACAAGAACTGCTAAATGACAAAAAAACTGTAAAATATGTGCATATATGGAAATCTAAAAAAGTAGAAGAATGTAGCGCTTACTCAATACTAAACACTAATCTGTGAAGGAATGTGATGAGCATAATGATAACCAGAAAATGCCTATTCTCTATGCATCTTTTCTATACTATCAAGTCTATATTTTTGTATGCTTTAATAGTCCTTACTCAAAATGGCCTCCAGGAACACCCCCTCCCACCGAGTCCAGGGTGGCTGAAGTTAAAGATGGCGCCTGCCCCCTACTACCCACGCATTTGAAAAATAAGGAAAGGAGAGATTGAACGAGCGACGAACAAGCTCCAGCCAATACGATGTGCCTTTTTAGACTTGCATTTACATAGCAGTGATGTGTGCTCTATTGTTCTGTTTGTAAAGAGCTTGGCACTGCCTGTAATAAATTATAGATAAGGAAGTAGTTGAACTGAACAGATGTGTCAGTGAGTTACTCCCATGCGTGCACGCATCTCTACACTTTATAATTTTGGAACAGCAGGAGATATTCCGCCTGAACCCCATTGAGGTTCACCCCCATTATAAATCTATAATCAATATATCAAAATTTAATGTAATAATTATGTAACAATAAATCACTTCATGTGCCCTCCAGCCCCCAAGCACTAGAAGTCTAAAATCTCTACCTTGCTGTTTCAGAAGATGTCTCTTTGGAAATTATAAACATTTTTGTCAATATGTACCATATATACTCGAGTATAAGCCAAGTTTTTCAGCACAGTTTTTGGTGCTGAAAATGCCCCCCCTCGGCTTATACTCGAGTCACCTTTTTGCGCTTAATCTCCCGGAATTTGGGGACCTGATACCAGCCGGCCAAAGGTCCCCTGGACCCCAAACTTGGCACACATATAGCCCCACTCTTCCTCTATAAGTGTGAAAAGTTTTTTTGTCCGGGGAATACTACTGTGGGATAGCACATATTTTCTAAAGTCGGGCACCCCTTCCATAGACTCTCATGTTAAACGGTAAGTTCAGCCGGTACATGTAGCCCCACTTCTCCTCTACAAGCGTACAAAGTTTGCTGTGTTTGGGGACCTACGGCCATGGAGCACCAATTTTTCAAAGCCAGGCACCCCTTCTATATACTCCCATGTTAAAAGTAAGTCTAGTCATGGGCACAGTGAGGCATAGATATAGTGAGGCATGGACACAGTGAGGCATGGACACAGTGAGGCATGGGCACAGTGAGGCATGCACATGGACACAGTGAGGCACAGTGAGGCATGCAGATAGACACCCTATGCTTATACTCGAGTCAATAAGCTTTCCTAGTTTTTTGTGGTAAAATTATGTGCCTCGGATTATATTCGGGTCCGCTTATATACGGTACTTATTTCCAACTATACGGCTCTTAATAAATACATAATACAAGGAGTATTGTTTTATTCAAGGTTCATTTGCATCATTCTTAGAAAATACCACATGCCAGATAACACAGCACAGCACAAAATATCTCAAAACATGGAACACATAAGGTGTGCAGGTGTTGTTTCCCATACAGATATACTCATGTACACAATTTACAGAAATGCATTAATATTTGATATTACACAGCAGCCATTCTTAACAAGGGTTCTATAGATATCTAGGGTTCCTCGAGCTGTGGCTGATTGACCTCCCATCTGACGGTGTCTGCATAGTTCCAGGACCAACGCTATATGGCAAAAACAGCAGCATGACCCAATGATTGTTTTAGCTGCTATTAAGGGTGGCGATCTAATTACAACTATAAGGGTATTTTTCTTCTTACTGACCACATATGTACAGGTATGTGGCTTTTTCCCCACTGATCAATGGTGAATAGATTTTAGTAAGGGTTCCCCGAGACCTGAACTTTTTTTGTGGTTCCTCTAGGTAAGAAAAAAAAGGTTGAAAAAGGCTGCTCTGCATAGATTTATTCAGGTCTGACTTAGGTTTTAGTCCTGTGCCCACAGACACATTATAAGTGATCTCACTGCAGCCTTACCTGTATTTTGATTAATGTTGGCACACAATAGGGCCAAATTAAGCTTGTGGAACATAGTTATAACAATTTCAATCATTTCCAGTGGGAAAAACTGAATAAAGTACACTATATTACCAAAAGTATTGGGATGCCTGCCTTTAACCACTTAAGGATGTAAGGTGTTTTGCAAATTTGGTGTCTACAAGACTAAAACTGTTTTTTTTTTGCTAGAAAATTAATTAAAACCCCCAAACATTATATATTTTTTTCTAACACCCTAGAGAATAAAATGGCAGTCATTGCAATACTTTTTGTCACATCGTATTTGCACAGCGGTCTTACAAGCGCACTTTTTTTGGAAAAAAATCACTTTTTTGAATTAAAAAATAAGACAACAATAAATTTGGCCCAATTTTTTTTATATATTGTGAAAGATAATGTTACGCCGAGTAAAATGATACCCAACATGTCACGCTTAAAAATTGCGCCCGCTTATGGCATGGCGTCAAACTTTTACCCTTAAAAATCTTGATAGTGGACGTTTAAAAAATTCTATAGGTTGCATTTGTTAAGGAGGTCTAGGGCTAGAATTATTGCTCTCGCTCTAACGATCGCGGCAATATCTCACCTGTGTGGTTTGAACACCGTTTTCATATGCGGGCGCTACTCGCGTATGCGTTTGCTTCTGCGCGCTTTAAATTTTTTTTTTTGTTTTCTTATTTATTTTTATCATTTACAGGACTGCTCACTGAAAAGATGGATATCTCGGTTGTGGCAGCAGCTGCTGCCGTTACCGAGATATCCATCTTTAAAATACCGACGTACATATACAGTTGGCGGTCGTTAAGTGGTTAAACACACATGAACTTTAATGGCTTTGCAGTCTTAGTCCGTAGGGTTCAATATATAGTTTCACAACCCTTTGCAGCTATAACAACTTCAACTCTTCTGGGAATGCTGATTACAAGGTTTAGGAGTGTGACTATAGGAATATTTGACCATTCTTTCAGATGAGCATTTGTGAGGTCAGATACAGATGTGGAGGAGAAGGCCTGGCTAGCAGTATCCACTCTAATTGATCCGAAAGGTATTCTATTGGGTTGAGGTCAGGACTCTGTGCAGGCTAGTCAAGTTCCTCTACCCCAAACTAACTCATCCATGTCTTTATGAACCTTATGTGTACACTGTTGCTCAGTCATGTTGGAACAGGACGGGCCATCCCTAAACAGTTCCCACAAAGTTGGGAGCATTAAATTGTCCAAAATGTCTTGGTATGCTGGCCCCTTAAAAAGTTCCCTTGGAACTAAGAGGCCAAGCCCAACCCCTGAAAAACAACCCCACACCATAACCCCCCCTCCACCAAATGATTTGGACCAGTGCACAAAGCAAGATTCATAAAGACATGGATGAGTGAGTTTGGGGTGGAGAAACTTGACTGGCTTACACAGAGTCCTGACCTCAACCCAACAGAACATCTTTGGGATGAATTAGAACAGAGACTGTGAGCCAGGCCTTCTTGTCCACATTAGTGCCTGACCTAACAAATGCACTTCTAGAAGAATGGTCAAACATTTCCATAGACACGCTCCTAAACCTTGTGGACAGCCTTCCAAGAAGAGTTGAAGTTGTTATGGCTGCAAAGGGTGGGCCAACTCAATACTGAACCATACAGACTAATGCCGCGCACACACAACCGTTTTTCGGGTTCTAAAAAATGAAGTTTTTTTTTAATGTCATTAAAAACGATCGTTTGTGTGCTTCAGAGCATTTTTCGGGTTCTAAAAAAGTTTTTTTTCGAACATGCTCTATTTTTTCACAACGTTTTTAACTTTGTCATTTTTAAGCTTGTAAAAAATGGTTATGTGTGGGCTTTAACGACGTGAAAAATCCACGCATGCTCATAAGCAAGTTATGAGACGGGAACGCTCGTTCTGGTAAAACTACCGTTCGTAATGGGGTAAGCACATTCATCACGCTGTAACAGACAGAAAAGCCCAAATCGTCTTTTACTAACACGGAATCAGCTAAATGGAATTTCACGTTTATAGTGCCGTCGTACGTGTTGTACATCACTGTGCTTTTTTAGAGCATTTTTTTTTTCACGATCGCGTGTAGGCAATGCAGTTTTAATGATCGGGTTGAAAAATACTTTTTTCTAGAGCCTAAAAAACTTCATTTTTTAGAACCCGAAAAACGGTCGTGTGTACGCAGCATAACAGTGTACATTCAGACATAATTCTCAGCCTAGGTGTCACAGGTGCAGCCTGCCAAGTTTGGGTACAGGGACGTATGAGCTGCCCCAAATGCAGACTGTTACTCCTGGCCAGTGAATTGTGCCTGAATGTTCCCTGTATGTCTATCTTCTGGGCGCGTTCATGAAGTAATACTCTGGTTCTAAACAAACCTTGTATTAGAGAACTATGTCAGATAAATTCATTATGCATTGCGTAATAGACATTGTGTGCTATAAAATATAATAGCATTCCACCATTAAATCAAGCCTACTTATGGTTTTGATTGAAAGTGTACAGCATACTGTATGGGCTTTGTTGACCTTGTCCTTGCACAAGAAATTAATAATTAGACATAGTTCAATATCTACTCTAAAGGCTAAAGGCCTTTATTTTTCCATTTTTTTCTTACATTTTTTAAAAGAAATTATCAACATAATACAGTACATAAAGGCGCCTCACAAATCATATTTTATAGAATTCATATATGAAGATGACAACAAATTATAAACTACCGCATAGACATAATAGAATATTCAGTTAAGGAATATAAGAATGTGGTGCTCAGTGGAAGGAAAGTATACAGCATATTAGAACAGTAAATACTGTAGATTTTATTTTTTTATGGAAACCTGTAATGACACAATATGGAGGATGATATTAACCACTTAAGAACCAGCCGCCGTCATTATACTGAGGCAAGTGAACATATTCGCCATCACACCATGGACCAACACTTCCATCCAAGGGGCAGGCCCTGTGCGGCTCCGAAACGTTGCACTTATTTCTGTGATGTCTCTCAGGGGTCAAGTCCTGGGGAAAAAAGTGTGGGAACTCCCACCCAAGATCCACTCCCCCTCCAAAAAAAAAAAAAAATTATACGCTCATATGCATAATTACTAAACCGCAAGTTCTTTCTAAATCCCGCGATAACTCACGCCAGACCACCGCAATGTCTCCTGGGAACAATAACAAAAGCTAACAGGAGACATTTCGGCATCGAGGAAGTGACAGAAATACCCGCACACTACCCGATGAATCCATATACAAGAAGGGGCCAGTAACATAAAGGATTACTAAGGTTCGCCTGCCCCTGACAGTGACTCAAGCTGGGCATCGCCGCTTAGTGAAGGATTGGCTCGGGTGTCTCGGCTGCTCTAGTCATGCAAAGGGAACTGAGTTCCTGCTGTGAAAAAAAGTGCAGGAACTCCGTTCCCACGCGTGCCCTGATGTCTCTCAATTAACCACTTAAGACCCGGACCTTTAGGCAGCTCAAGGACCAGGCCAGTTTTTGTGATTCGGCACTGCGTCGCTTTAACTGACAATTGCGCGGTCGTGCGACGTGGCTTCCAAACAAAATTGGCGCCCTTTTTTTCCCACAAATAGAGCTTTCTTTTGGTAATATTTGATCACCTCTGCGGTTTTTATTTTTTGCGATATAAACAAAAATAGAGAGACAATTTTGAAAAAAATGCAATATTTTTTACTTTTTGCTATAATAAATATCCCCCAAAAATATATATATAAAAAAAAAAAAAAAGCATTTATCGGTTGGTTTGCTCAACATTTATAGGATTTACAAAATAGGTGATAGTTTTATTGCATTTTTTTTTTTTTTTACTACTAATGCATTAAAAATGCATTGTTTACTGTAAAAATTACAATTGCAGTTTGGGAGTTAACCACAAGGGGGCGCTGAAGGGGTTAAGTGTGACCTAATCTCTGTTTCTAACTGTAGGGGGGTGTGGCTGTAGGTGTGACATCATTGATTGTGGTTCCCTATAAAAGGGAACACACGATCAATGACAGCGCCACAGAGAAGAACGGGGAAGCTGTGTTTACACACATCTCTCCCCGCTCTTCAGCTTCGGGGATCGATCACGGGACTCCAGCAGCGATCGGGTCCGCGGGTCCCGCGGCCACGGAGCTTTGGACTGGGTCGCGGGCACGCGCCCGCGACCCACAGCTGGGCACTTAAAGAGGACGTACCTGTACGTGCTTGTGTCCAGCCGTGCCATTCTGCCGACATATATGTGCAGGAGGCGGTCCTTAAGTGGCTAAAGAAATATTTGGACGGAAGTGTTATCGTGTGCTGGCAAATATATTCACTTGCTTGATGTTTCCAGGACCCAACTGGTAATCGCTACAGCACCCACCATTCTAAGCTTTAGGGTCCCTCCCAAAGCACCTTGTTCCCATGTCGATGGGGACAAGGGCCTCATCCCCACAACCCTTGTCTGGTGGTTGTGGGGGTCTGTGAGCAGGGATCCACCCCCGCCCTATGTGAATGGTTATTGGATACATTGTACCCCTATCCATTTACCCCAAAAAAAGTGTAAAAAAAGTAAAAACGACAGTTGGCATTATCTCCTGGTACTGTCTATCATATTCTGTGAGCAGAGAGAAGGGGACAGGGCAGAGCCATGCTGTGTGTGTCTATGTATGCACACAGCTCGGTTTAGAATCGAGCCTGCACATCTTCCCTCATAGCAAACAGATTGCTATCGGGACAAATGGAGAAAGAGGAGAAGCAGACAGCACTGACAGGGGACCTCAGAAAACGAGAGTTGGGGCCACTCTGTGAAAAACCTTTGCGCCGAGCAGGTAAGTATGACATGTTTTTTTTTTGTTTTGTTTTTTTTTTTAAGTTAAAGGGGTTGTAAAGGCAGGGGCCGGGATTCAGAAAGACTTTACGCCGGCGTATCTATTGATACGCCGCGTAAGTTAAAAGATGCGCCGTCGTATCTATGTCCTGAATTCAGGAACCAAGATACGCCTGAATTCTAGCTTGATACGCCCGACGTAAGTCTCTTACGCCATCATATCTTAGTTGCATATTTACGCTGGCCAATAGGGGCGCTTCCTTAGATTTACGCGTAGAATATGCAAATGAGCTAGATACCCCGATTCACAAACGTACTTGCGTCCGACGCATTGATATACGCTGTTTACGTAAGGCGTACGACCGGCATAAAGTTACCCCTGCTATATGAGGCGCAGCCAATGTTAAGTATGGTCGTCGGAATAGCCGTCGAATTTTACGTTGTTTACATCGTTTGGGTAAGTCGTACGCGAATAGGGCTGTGTGTAAGTTACGTTCATGTCGTAGGCAGTGTTTGGCGTATCTTAGGCATTCTATCCGACGTGATTCTGAGCATGCACACTGGGTTATGTCCACGGACGGCGCATACGCTGTTCGCTCGGCCATGCATCTACATGGGGTCACGCTTCATTATCATACAACACGCCCCCTACCTGCCTACTTTGAATTATGCGGGCTTATGCCGGCCCATATACGCTATGCCGCCGCAACTTAGGGCGCAAGTTGTTTCTGAATACGGTACCCGCCTCTCTAAATTACGGCGGCGTAGCGCATATGAGATGCTTTACGCCCGCCTAAAAATACGCCAGTCTTTCTGAATCCCGGCCAGAAGTTTTTTTTTGATACTTAACTAAGGTCCATCAAGTTTCGGCAATGTCCATTAATGTCTCGTCTGTCCAAGATTCTCCTTCTTGATTGGCTGAGACACAGCAATGGCACCATTGGCTCCCACTTCTGTTAATCAAAGTCAGCTAGCCAATCAGGGGAGAGAGGGGGCGGGACCAGGTTGGGGCTCTGCGTCTGAATGGACACAGGGAGCTGTGCCTCAGTTCGAGTGCCTGCATAGCAAGCTGCTTGCTGTGGGGTCACTGAACAAGAGGGAGGGACCAGGATCATAGAGAGGGACCTGGGAAGAGGAGAATCTGGGCTGTTCTGTGCAAAACCACTGCAACAAAGCAGGTAAGTTATTTGTACAGTAAAAAAAAAATCCTTTACAATCACTTTAACCTTTACAATAACTGTAACGTGGAATTTTTTTCAACAATATGGCACAATTTTTCAAAAAAAGCTCCACAATTTATTATTAAATGCATTCATTGAACTCCAGTAAGTAACTTTGCCAAGGCTGAAATTATGTCTTCATTCTGCTGCTGGCAGGGGAAAGCATGTTCTTAGTCTCCTCTCCCACTGTGATTGGACTGCCACATAAGAACTTTGTAGCAAGTCAGTATCTGTGTAGCGCCGCTGCCGAAGCGCTGCTATTCATTTTAATGGGCAGGGACGTCTTAGGAGTGGCATATACACTGCTCCTAAACCGCCCCAAAGATGCTGCTTGCAGGACTTTTTTTTTATGTTCCTCAAGCGCACCGCTCCATTGTAAAAGCACTCGGGCTTTCCCACTGGAGTGACAGGAGAGGTGCTTTGCAGGCGCTTTTCAGGCACTAAAATGCCTGTAAAGCACCTTAGTGTGAAAGTGGCCTAATGGCCGTTTCACAGCAGAATCTGGTGCAGGAAGAGTGCATTCCATACTTGTTTCCCACAACGCAGGTGATGCTGCCCTTGCGATCTGCATGCGGATGCCAATGTATTGTTATTGGAAAATGTCGATTGCAAACGCAGTGCGGTGCATTTTGAAAAAAGTAGTGCTTACACTACTCTTTCCACATTCTGGTGAGAATCAGACCACACAAGAAGGCTCGTCTTTCGGTGTGAATGGACACAAAGACAGGAAATGTGTTACTGTTAAGTTCATTAGGTGAAAATAAAGAAAACAAAGCATTAAAAAGAGAAAACAAATGCAGCCATCACATCTAATGCCGCGTACACACGGTCGTTTTTTGTGAAAAAACGATGGTGTGTATGCAACATCGTCTTTGAAAAGTGACGTTTCAAAAACGTCGTTTTTTACTTCACAGAAAACTTCGTTTTTTTTCATCGCAAAAAACACCGTGTGTACGCGGCATAATACCGTGTACACACGGTCGTTTTTTGCGATGAAAAAAAACGACGTTTTTTAAAACGTCATTTAAATTGATCGTGTGTGGGCAAAACGTCGTTTTTTGTTAAAAAAAACACCCAAAAAAAATCCAACATGCTTGAATTTTTTGTGTCGTTTTTTCAAAACGTCGTTTTTTGTTTCACAAAAAGTCACCGTGTGTAGCAAAAACGTCGTTTAAAACACGTTTTTCAACCCGGCATGCCCAGAAGCTAGTTTAGGGCTTCAATGGAAAAGAGTGGTGACGTAACTGCTTTTTGTGAAAAAAACGATGGTTGATGCAACATTGTCTTTGAAAGTACGTTTTAAAAACTGTTTTTTACTCCAGAAAACGTTGTTTTTTTTCATCACAAAAAATGATCGTGTGTACGCGGCATAAGGTTGTTAACACCCTCCCCACCTCCACTGCCACATTTGGCACATTTTAGGGGGGAGTGGTACCTGGTTTTGACAGGTACCTGCTCCCACTTCCTGGTAAGATTGGTGCACAGTGATCCATGTCATGCCCATCCCCCTCGCTGCCTCCTGGGACCAATGTGTCTCCTGGAAAATGGCGGGACCATTCAAAAAGTGCAGCGCGACTCGCACAGTAAGCCTAAAGGCTTCACAGTTTTCCTTACTTCCAATGCCAGCGCCTGCACCCGAAGCTGATAGACGAATCTGCCTAGGGTTCTGACATTGCGGGATCCCTGGACAGGTAAGTGTCCTTATATTAAGTATTTGTAGCTGCTGACTTTGAATTTTTTTCCCGGGACAAGAACTCTGCTTTAACATATAAAATACTAGGTCCACTTTAAAGAAAAACCTCCTAATTCTTTAGACCTCTATCTAATATCTACAGGCAGTCTTAGGTGACCCCCAAACCCTAACCCTAGGAGCTACATCAGAAAAAACTGCTTTCTCTGCAGCAAAACGAGTCTAGCCAGTATGGGACAAAGGTGCTCAGTGAGCACCTGTGTACACAAACCATAATTTGTCTTCTTGTTATGGCTTGCAGCATATCTGTGTATATAACATCTTGTTATTCAGCAGAGTTTTTAATTGCTACATAGTATGATAAATGTGAACGTAAGATTTGACTTTCAAAAATAAAGTAAGACTATCAAGGTTTTTTTGAGTAATGTTATTTTCATATTTTTAAGTTGGCACGTTCATAAACTGATAAATTTTTTTTTTACATTGTTTCTGATTTATTTTTTAAATACATATTTAAGGCCAATTTACATTTGGGTGGTGTGTTAATACACGTGTGCATATCTTGCATTAAACCACATTGCATTAGTGCAGCCAAATGAAAAATGACTGCCAATCCACTAAAACGCCCCAGCATTTTTTCCAATATGCAGTAAAATTACCGTATGTATCGGCGTATACCGCGCACTTTTTGCCCCTTAAAATAAGGGGAAAATCGTGGGTGCGCCATATACGCCGATACCCGCGCTTAGTTTGAACGCCTCTGCCGACATATACCGAGTGCAGTACACTCGGGTAAATGTAAAAATGGAAGAAACTGCGCTAATCTTAAAATAAAATAAAGGTGAGCAGCTACAAAAGCAATTTGACAAGATTGGAGAACAAATGGTGAATAAATAAGTAGTGCTGCAAAAGACACTATGGATAATTAAACCACAGTGATGTGGTGGCATTGTTGAAGTCCATTGGGACAAAACGCGTCGGGCTTGGTACACTTGCTCCCCACATTGCTTTTACTTTTTATGCTACAGTGATCACTTTTATGTACATTTGGTTTTTACAAATAAAAACCTATCCTTTTTTACCTGCACCATTTGGAGCATGTTTTTTCTTACTTCCGCATGATCTGCCTGGATATCAAGTTTTTCATACTCCATAAGTGTCTATCCTGAGAGGATACCATTTTTGTTTCCACCATCTGTTTGGAGTGAGCAGACCTTTTGGTTTTTGCCAGCAATCTCAGTTTGTGCCGATCCATCCAAAGATGAGGTTCCAGTCAGGGCCGGCCTTTGCGGTGTGTGGGAAGTGCAGTCGCACAGGGCGCCATAGCAACATAGGCGCCTTGCGACTGACACAGATTCTTTAATATATTTTCGTACTAAGTAGTGGGCGGGGGGCGTGCCGCCGGCACCCTCCCGCGTGCGTGACTGCAGAGGACTTTGGCGGGTGGCAATGGCATGGCGCGGTACCGAATGCCTAGCTTTGCAGGGGGGGCGGCGAGCCGTCGGCACACCCGGGACCTGGCCGCAGCGATCCCCCTACTCTGTGGCAGCTTCGCACGTCTGATGAGTCTCGGCTGCCTGTGCCTGTCTCACAGTCACAGGCAGCCGAGCAGTGAAGCCGCCTCCCCCTTGTCTGCACTGTGCTGTGTGTGCAGCATGCAGCAAGTACATAATTTATCTGTGCCTGCTTTACGGGTCTGAAGGGGGGGTGTTCTGTATTTTAGGGGTGTTCTGTATTTTAGGGGGGTGTTCTGAATTTTAGGGGTTCTTTATTGGGGGGGGGGTGTTCTGTATTGTGGGGGTTCTGTATTTTTGGGGTGGGTTCTGTATTTTAGGGGGGTTTCTGTATTGTGGGGAAGGTTCTTTATTGTAGTGGGGTCTGCACTGTAGGGGGGTTCTGTATTGTAGGGGGATGGGGGGTTCTGTATTGTGGGGGAAGGTTCTTTATTGTAGGGGGATCTGCACTGTAGGGGGGTACGATACGATACGAGAAACGATACGCCCGACATGCCGAGGCAGAAAACAGGCAAGAAACATGGGGCAGAAAAACGTGGGGCAGAAAAACGTGGGGCAGAAAATACTATGACAGAACACGCGGGGCAGAAAATGCTATGACAGAACACGCGGGCAGAAAATGCTATGACAGAACACGCGGGGCAGAAAATGCTATGACAGAACACGCGGGGCAGAAAAAGCTATGACAGAACACGCGGGGCAGAAAAAGCTATGACAGAACACGCGGGGCAGAAAAAGCTATGACAGAACACGCGGGGCAGAAAATGCTATGACAGAACACGCGGGGCAGAAAATGCTATGACAGAACACGCGGGGCAGAAAATGCCATGACAGAACACGCGGGGCAGAAAATGCTATGACAGAACACGCGGGGCAGAAAATGCTATGACCGAAGACGCGGGGCAGAAAATGCTATGACCGAAAATGCAGGGCAGAAAATGCTATGACAGAAAACGTGGGGCAGAAACATAATGACAGAAAACGTGGGGCAGAAACGTAATGACAGAAAACGTGGGGCAGAAACGTAATGACAGAAAACGTGGGGCAGAAACGTAATGACAGAAAACGTGGGGCAGAAACGTAATGACAGAAAACGTGGGGCAGAAACGTAATGACAGAAAACCAGGGGCAGAAACGTAATGACAGAAACCCAGGGGCAGAAACGTAATGACAGAAAACCAGGGGCAGAAACGTAATGACAGAAAACCAGGGGCAGAAACGTAATGGCAGAAACGTAATGACAGAAAACCAGGGGCAGAAACGTAATGACAGAAAACCAGGGGCAGAAACGTAATGACAGAAAACCCAGGGGGCAGCCCTGAATGTAATGACAGAATGCCGGGACAGAACCCCTGGAGTATGAACGCTATGACAACACAGACTGAAAACGCTGAACAAGATGCTATGACAAATGCAAGGAATACTGCCAGCGTGACTCCCCCCCCCCCCCCAACAAGCGTGACCACGGGAAAAGGCCCCCCCCCATGCTGCCAGCATAAACCCCTTTATGCAGACTGTGCGAGACCCCCTGCAGCCGATAGGTGACCCACCCCCTCCTACTCGCCGCCTGTGACGTGAGGCTGGATGCCCCCCCCCCTCTGCAAGACCCAAGCATGCCCAGGATAGGATAAGTGGCTGGATAGATGCCTCCCCCCCTCCCACCAGCGTGAGCAGCTGCATGGGGATGGACAGCAAGCTAATAACCCCCACGTGGCTCCCCCTGCTTGCCAGCATACCGACCGGGACCTACCCCCCCTCCCCCCCCGGCGTGAACACCGGGATAACGCGGCGGGCGGCTCCCTCCATACAGAATGTGCCTCAGCAGTGAAGTTGCGGCCGGCCCCCCTCCCCCCGGCGTGCACGTTTAGTAAACGGCGAGCGGCTCCCTCCATACCAGAGGAAGAAAAGGAGCAGGTGAACGTTCCCCCCCTCCCCCGGCAGAGGACCCAGGAGAGGCGGCGGGTGGCTCCCTCTCCCCCAGGGTGAGTAAGTGGGTGGAAGGATGTCCCCCCCTTGCACCAGCGTGCGCCCGGAGTACAGACCCCCCGCGTGAGCCTGGAAACAGACTGGGAGGAGGAGCGGGCAGCCCTGTAAGCTGCTCATGGCTGCCCGCATAAGATAACAACGAGCGGGCGGGTGGCCCCCCTCCCAGAAGCCAGCATGAGCTCAGTTACCCAGACACATGAGCGGTGGCGCCATAGCTGCGGCCGACCGTCGCTCTGCAGGGACAAAATCTGACAACCTTGGCAACGTGGGTGGGTGGATAAACCTGAAGCTGCCGACCGCCCTCTGCAGGAAAACCGGAAGTGACGTGGCCCCCCAACCCAGAATCCGACGCCGAACCCAGCCTGGACAGGGAGGGAGTCTTAAATACTCTCAGACTCCTCCCACAAATACAGGCCGGCCTACGGCCAGCCTTCTAACTTGTTTGCATCGCATATTAGCTCATTATGAAATACTTACCTTAAAACAAAGCTGTTACAGCAGTACCTGTACACCGCTGTATTTCGGGCTTGTGGGCTCCGGCGCTGTGATTGGCCAGAGCCATAATGACATCAATCCCGCGTGACTAAGACTCTTGAGAACAGCCACCCCCAGATGAGTGAACTCTCCCCTCTCTCTCTTCCTTCCTGCCATGTACTATAGTGATTCTTCCTTCCTTCCATGTGCCTTAATGATCCTTCCTTCCTGCCTTCCATGTGCCATAACAATCTTTCCTGCCTTCCATGTGCCGTAGTTATTCTTACTGCTTTCCATGTACCATATTAAATATTCCTGCCTTTCATGTGCCATAAGTGATCCTTCCTGCCTACCATGTAACATACTGACCCTTTCTGCCTTTCATATACCAGAGTAATCCTTCCTGCCTTCCATGTACCAAAGTGATCCTTCCTGCCTTCCATGTACCAAAGTGATCCTTCCTGCCTTCCATGTGCCAAAGTGATCCTTCCTGCCATCCATGTGCCATAGTGATACTTGCTGCCATCCATTTCCTATAGTGATCCTTCCTGCCTTCCATGTACCATAAGTGAGTGATCCTTCCTGCCTTCTATGTGCCATATTGATCCTGCTTTCCAGGTGTCAGTGATCCTTCCTGCCTTCCATGTACCATAGTGATCCTTCCCTTCTTCTATGTACCTTAGTGATCCTTCCTGGTTTCTGTGGTATAGTGAGCGATTCTTCCTCCTTTCGATGTGCCATAGTTATCCTTCCTGCCTTCCATATGCCATGGTGATCCTGCCTTTGTGCTTTCCATGTACCATAGTGATCCCTCCTTCCTTTATTCCATATACCATAGTGATCCCTCCTTCCATATAATAGTGATTCCCTCCTCTATCCAATCGCTCTCCCAAAGGGTAAGCTCACACTGTAGACTCCAGCTTGTGACACAGCAATTAAACCATATTTTATAGGCACAAGGAAGCCCAGATGTTGTTTAACCACTTGCCGACCAGCCGCCGCAGTTATACGGCGGCAGGTCGGCACGGGTGCGCGAGAGCCCGTAGCTCTACGTCGCGCCTTTCGCGGCCACTAGGGGGCGCGTGCGCGCCGCCGCGGCCCGCGCGCGCGCCCCCCCGCTCGCCCCCGAGTCCCGTGCGTGTGCCGGCGGGCGCGATCGCCGCCGGGCACACGCGATCGCTCGTTACAGAGCGGGGAACGGGAGCTGTGTGTGAAAACACACAGCGCTCGTTCCTGTCAGCGGGGGAAACGCTGATTTTCTGTTCATACAATGTATGAACAGAAGATCAGTGATTCCCCCTAGTAAGTCCACCCCCCCATACAGTTAGAACACAAATAGGAACACACTTAACCCCTTCCCCGCCCCCTAGTGTTAACCCCTTCACTGCCAATGGCATTTTTATAGTAATCCAATGCATTTTTATAGCATTGATCGCTAAAAAAATGCCAATGGTCCCAAAAATGTGTCAAAAGTGTCCGATGTGTCCGCCATAATATCGCAGTACCGAAAAAAAACGCTGATCGCCGCCATTACTAGTAAAAAAAAATATAATAAAAATGCCATAAAACTACCCCCTATTTTGTAAACGCTATAACTTTTGCGCAAACCAATCAATAAACGCTAATTGCGATTTTTTTTACGAAAAATATGTAGAAGAATACGTATCGGCCTAAACTGAGGAAAACAATATTTTTTTTTTATATATTTTTGGGGATATTTATTATAGAAAAAAGTAAAAAATATTGCATTTTTTTCAAAATAGTCGCTCTGTTTTTGTTTATAGCGCAAAAAATAAAAACCGCAGAGATGATCAAATACCACCAAAAGAAAGCTCTATTTGTGGGAAAAAAAGGACGCCAATTTTGTTTGGGAGCCACGTCGCACGACCGCGCAATTGTCAGTTAAAGCGACGCAGTGCCGAATCTCAAAAAGTGCTCTGGTCTTTGGACAGCAATATGGTCCGGGGCTGAAGTGGTTAACCTCTGCCCTTAAGCCTCTCCCAGTATCATGTTTGGCCACTACCTCCCTCAAATGTCCCCAATTCTCAAGTTCAAAAGTTGGGAGGTATGGAAAGGAGATTAATGGAGAAGAGGAGATCACTGGAGCCTGCCAAATGGGGAAGTCAGGGTGAGTAATACAGCCTCTTCCTTTACCCCATAGACATAACGTATATTTAACCCTTGCAGTGGAGGGTCACTGCAAAGGTATCTTAATTTAAACTTATGATATTGGGCTTGGAAAGCAAAGTATACCATGGTGTGTTGCAGTGACATTCATTTTTATTGGCACTTGAATGCACTATAACAACTGCAGGAACTGCAAATGCCATGCATTTCCACGGCTGGGCATTCACTGCATCATGAGAAATGCTTTTTTTTTACATCTGCTTAGGTGGAAGAACGAACACACAAATTAGCTATACAGTATTTTACATCTCTGCATATGTGAATGGCAGTAAGTGGCGTGGCACACCATCAATGTCAGTCTGTTTCCATAGACTTAGATGCAAACTGCGCTTGTTAGAGATCTGCTTTAACTGTCGGTGTGAACACTGCCTGTTTTGTGAAACTAAAATATAAAACACTTAGGGCATTATCATGAACAATGCGGGTAATAGAACTGAATGTGACAGCCCTGTTCTGTTCCTTTCTTTAAACAGCTCAGTGTGGTATCGTTCCTTTCACCACATCCAATAGCAGCAGTGTCTACCTTGTAATCAGAATCCATTCTGTCCTGATAAGATATACATTAGACTGTATTGCATGAAGTGTGTGCCTACAGATGGGCCCTTAGGTTTGATGTTTTCCAGTGGCTCAAATCATCTTACATTGTTCAAAATGTTAACCTTGAGGAAAGCCTACTTCAGAAACAGGCCTGGAAAAATGCGCGTAATCAGTGATGACTTCATGTAGATCTTTGGCTGTTTTAATTGCAGAAAAGAACCGTAGGAAATCCTTCTGGAAAATGACATACATATTTCAAAAATAATTATATATGAAAGAATAAAGTTGGTGAGAGAAAAAATAAATATATATA
Organism: Rana kukunoris; assembly: GCA_029574335.1. NCBI lineage: Eukaryota > Metazoa > Chordata > Amphibia > Anura > Ranidae > Rana > Rana kukunoris. The sequence continues at coordinate 163,050,151 of CM056055.1, read as the reverse complement.
TATATATATACACACACACACACACACACACACACACACACACACACTATGTTGTCAAAAGTTTTGGGACACCTGCCTTTACATGCACATGTCTTAGTCCATAGGGTTCAATTCTGAGTTGGCCCATCCTTTGCAGCTATAACAGCTTCAACTCTTCTGGGAAGGCTGTCCACATGGTTTAGGAGTGTGTCTATGGCAGCCCTCAAAAATCCACTCGCCTGCTCGCATTTTGCGCGTGGATTCTGAGGTCTGGCGAGGAAGGGCTGCCTGGGCGTCGGGGGGGGGGGGGGGGGGGGGGCGAGCCGTGAGCCTGTGTCAAATGGGAGTTCTTCTCACAGCAATCACCGAGGCCAGAGGGGGAAGAGAGAGAGAGAGAGCCTCCCAGGTGTTCAGAGCGCAGCGGGGGAACACAGTGATAACAGTTTTCATTTCAATAGCCATGTTCCCTGCCGCTCGCTGTCAGATACAGCCCTGCCCCCTGGTCCCGGGACTTTGATCGACAGATCACCCGTCACTGGGATTGGACGGGTGATCTGTCTATCAAAGTTCCCTGGCCAGGGGGAGGGACTGTATATGACGTTGTGTAGCGGGATTACGGCTATTGAAATGAAAGCCGTTATCACTGTGTTCCCCCGCTGCACTCTGATCACCTGGGGGGCTCTCCTGTTCCTCTCCTCGGCTGCACAGGTAGGCTGTAAGGTGGACACAAGGCTCCATGGTGGGCACTGGGCACACGGCTGCAAGGTGGACACAAGGCTCCATGGTGGGCACTGGATACACGGCTGCAAGGTGGACACAAGGCTCCATGGTGGGCACTGGGCACACAGCTGCAAGGTGGACACAAGGCTTCATGGTGGGCACACGGCTGAAAGGTAGACACAAAGCTCCATGGTGGGCACTGGGCACACGGCTGCAAGGTGGACACAAGGCTCCATGGTGGGCACTGGGCACACGGCTGCAAGGTGGACACAAGGCTCAATGGTGGGCACATGGCTGCAAGGTGGACACAAGGCTCCATAGTGGGTACTGGGCACACGGCTGCAAGGTGGACACAAGGCTCCATGGTGGGCACTGGGCACATGGCTGCAAGGTGGACACAAGGCTCAATGGTGGGCACACGGCTGCAAGGTGGACACAAGGCTCCATGGTGGGCACTGGGCACACAGCTGCAAGGTGGACACAAGGCTCCATGGTGGGCACTGGGCACATGGCTGCAAGGTGGACACAAGGTTCCATGGTGGGCACTGGGCACACAGCTGCAAAGTGGACACAAGGCTCCATGGTGGGCACTGGGCACACGGCTGCAAGGTGGATACAAGGCTCCATGGTGGGCACTGGGCACACGGCTGCAAGGTGGACACAAGGCTCCATGGTGGGCACTAGGCACACGGCTTGATGTGGTGTGTTTTTTTTTTTATTCTTGGATTAGTTATGAGCAAAATGTCTCGGGTTCAGTTTGTGGGTAGCTCATCAAATTCATCATAAAGTCTGAAAGTTACAAACTTTAACTTGAACTCTGTAAGTGTCGGTTCACACAGGGGTGACCTGTCAGGTGACTTAGCCACCTGACAAGTCACGCTCCATGCATTGCAATGGAACAGGTGACTCAAGTTGACTTAGAAAAAGATTCCTGTACTACTTTGGGGTGACTTCGGAGCGACTTGTGTTGACTTCTATACAGAAGTTGTTTTGCAAGCTGCAATGAAGTCGCGCTGTATGGGGCGGCTTCAGAGTCGGATGACTTTGAAGTTGCCCCTGTATGAACCGGCACGTAACCACTTCAATACAGTGCACTTAAACCCCCTTCTTACCCAGACCAATTTTCAGCTTTCGGTGCTCTCACACTTTGAATGACGATTACTCAGTCATGCAACACTGTACCCAAATAAAAATTGCGTCCTTTTTTTTCACACAAATAGAGCTTTCTTTTGGTGGTATTTAATCACTCGCGGGTTTTTTATTTTTTGCGCTATAAATAAAAAAATACGGTAGATTTTGTGAAAAAAAATCATTTTTCTTTGTTTCTGTCATAAAATTTAGCAAATTAGTATTTCTTTCTCGTACATCACGGGACACAGAGCGGCATATTCATTACTATATGGGTTATATGGAGTACCTTCAGGTGTGGACACTGGCAATCTCAAACAGGAAGTCCCCTCCCTATATAACCCCCTCCCCTAGAGGGAGTCCCTCAGTTTTTTCGCCAGTGTCTTAGGTGTTGGTCACGGAATAGCTTTGCTCCACATCCTTGGGATTAAGGGCGGGCTAACCGGATCTGTCCAAGGAGCCTCAGTGCCAAAGTGGACAGTACCCGGGCCCCAAGCCGTGGGGTTTTGCCTATAATGCTCCTCTTTGGAGGGCTGGACCCTGGGCCCAGGACTTGGAGTTTGTAAAAACCATAAGTTCCTGTTTGCCAGGGTGCTATATAGGTCCAGGACAGTGGGTACCTTCATAGGACCCCAGGGCCTGAAGGTCTACTACGCTACCCACGGAGATGGGAGAAGATTGGATCAGTTTGCTGGACAAACATCCTGCAGCATGGAGCAGGTAAGGGGGAGCCTGCGGGACTTGGTTCGACAGCAGGCTCTCCGGGGTAACCTAAAAAGGGGGATAGCCTAAGTATGCTCTGCATGGGCAACCTTGTTCACTATGTCTAAGAGAGACAGGATGACACCCTTTTCTCCCCCATCACTAGGTCCCCCTGTCTAAATATGTGTTGCTAGCTAAACCTGCTGTTTCTTCCTAGGGCTAGTAAGGATCCCTAGGGGCCTTTTGAGAGTCCTACCTGGCCGGGGGTTTGAATCTGCCGCCTGTTTCTGCGTTCCTGGATCTCCAGCAGCGCGGCTCCTCCATGTTCCTCCTGTTTCCGGCATACGCGCGCGTGCGCGCGCACGTCTTATTGATGTTTTTCGCGCCGTCCAGACAGGAGGGCGGGGGGGGGGGGGCGTGCCTGCGGCGTCATACAGGGGCGCGCCTTTGTGCTGTTATAGACAGCAGGCATTGTCAGTGCTCAGTCTGAGGCTGATTTTCAGAGGAGAGGACGCAGAGCGGCAGAACAGTGACTCCCGGTGGCGGAAGAGGGGTAGTACATGTGGACTTTGTTCCAATGCCTTTTTGTTAAGCCAAGAAATCCCCCTTTTTTGCAGCAGGTTGGAGGCTGGCAAACTTAGTTTGGGGTCACTGTATGTTGTCAAAAGAAAATATATAATTATTTAAAAAAAAAAAAAAACATACGGGATCCCATCAGTTTTTGGGCATTAGTGATCTATTGTCCCCTAAACTCTGATTTTTGTACTCCTGGCCACTACAGTCTGTTGTGTGGGCGGAGTCCCTCGATTTTGTATTATGGCTTCCAAAGGTTCGGGGTCAAAGGGTACAAAAAAGACCAAAAAACAAAAGGGTTCCCTTTCTGATTCTGATATGCCGATACTTTCCCCGCAACTTATTAACATAAGAAGCGCCTTGGATGAGCCATTAGGGGGATCTGGTGCGGAGGCTGGCCCAGATCAGCCCAGCCCTGTGTTTATCACAGAGGAGATGCTAGCCGTATCCCTAGGGGGGCTAGAAGAAAGAATAGCAGCATTGATCGCTAGAGCTATTCCTGGTAAGAAACGGGTTAGATCCCCATCACCAAGAGGTGTATCCTCAGATGCTGAGATTCTCTCTCCGGAGGAATTGGAATCACAGGAGGATCAACTAGACCTGAACCAAGAGGGTTCAGGGATTGAGGGGTCTACCTCTGAGGAACCATTTTCAGACTCCCAGACAGAGAGACTGTGGGTACAGTCTTTGACGGACATGGTTCGCTCGGCATTTAGTTTGCCATTGCCAGAGCCTCAGGTTCCTCCGGTATCCTCTCTGGGCTCTTTGAAAGCTCCGTTAAGCAACGCAGTTTTTCCGGTCCATCCTCTCTTGGAGGAATTGATCTTTCGGGATTGGGTACGGCCGGACAGGATTTTTCTGCCACCGAAAAGATTTGCGGTCATTTACCCCATGGAGGAAAAATTCTCCAAGAGGTGGAGGCTCCCAGTAGTGGATGCAGCCATCTCATGTGTGAATAAATCGCTAACTTGCCCGGTGGAAAACATACATATGTTTAAAGATCCGGTTGATAAAAGATTAGAGACACTTTTAAAAGCATCCTTTGCTACGGCAGGAGCAGTGGTGCAGCCAGCGGTGGCTGCAATTGGAGTTTGTCAGGCATTAAAAGACCAGACAAAGGAAATGTTAAAGGACATGCCTACCCAACAAGCAGAAGAGTTTTCTGACATTCCCAGAGCTCTGTGTTTCGCGGTAGATGCTATAAAAGATTCCATCCAGCAGGCCTCTCGTTTATCACTATGTTTGGTGCACATGAGAAGGCTCTTATGGTTGAAGAACTGGGCGGCGGAGCCCCCATGCAAAAAGCTTCTGGCAGGGTTTCCCTTCCATGGAGGACGACTCTTCGGAGAGGATCTGGATAAATATATTCAGACTATTTCAAATGGCAAAAGTACCCTTTTACCGGTCAAAAAGACATTCCGGGCTCCTACATTTAAAAGGCAGCTTTTTCCTGTCTCGGGGCCCTCTAATTCCAGGCAGTATCGACGGCCGCCTGCACGATCCAACGTTAACAGTAGATCGCAGGGACAGACCCCTGGGGGTAAGAGGCCGTGGTATCGCAAGCCGTCAAAGACAGCCCCTAAGTCTGCCTTATGAAGGGGCGCCCCCACTCTCACGGGTGGGGGGAAGGCTTCGTTTCTTCTCAGAAGTTTGGGAAGCCAAGATCCCCGACAAATGGGTCCGGGCATCTGTAACCACAGGTTACAGACTGGAGTTTCTAAGGTATCCTCCGCCTCATTTTCAAGAATCAAGGCTACCAAGGGATCCAGCAAGGAAGGCCTCAATGCTGGCAGCTTTGGATCACCTGCTTGGCCAGGACGTAATTATAGAAGTGCCAGCCCAAGAGCAAGGCCTAGGTTTCTATTCCAATCTTTGTCATACCAAAGCCCAACGGCGATGTCAGGCCAATCTTGGACCTAAAGAGGTTAAACGGTTACCTAAGGGTGCGTTCTTTCCGGATGGAATCCATCCGGTCAGCAGCCGCCGCGCTTCAGAAGGACGATTTTCTGGCCTCCATAGACATAAAGGATGTTTACCTTCATGTACCAATCTTTCAGTCGCATTAAAGGTTTTTACGCTTCGCGGTGGGGCAGCGACACTTCCAATTTAGGGCGCTCCCCTTCGGGCTGGCCACGGCCCCCCGGGTATTCACGAAGATCCTAGCCCCAGTTCTGGCCAATTTAAGGATCCAAGGAGTCACAGTCCTAGCATACTTGGACGACCTTTTAATCATAGATCACTCACGGCCGGGTCTGCAAAAGGCAGTAAACCTCACGGTTCGGTACCTCGAAGAATTCGGCTAGGTCCTAAACCGGGAAAAGTCAGCGTTCCAGCCTACAAAGCAGTTGGAATACCTCGGCATGAGGTTAGGCACAGAACATCAAAAGGTGTTCCTGCCCCTTGTAAAGATCGAGGCTATCAAGGGGTTGGTTCAGTTGGTTCTAAAACAAGAAAAAATCAACTATTCGCCTGTGTATGCGATTACTAGGCAAGCTAGTGGCCACATTCGAGGCAGTACCATACGCTCAGATCCACACTCGCGTCCTACAGGCAGCCATTCTAGCAGCCTGGGGCAAGAGGGCACATGCCTTAGAGTCCCCTTTGACGCTATCATCAAGGGTCCGACAAAGCCTGGCCTGGTGGTTGAACCCTCAGAATCTTCTAAAGGGAAAATCCTTCAGCCCTGTTGTCTGGAAGGTAGTTACCACAGACGCCAGCCTGGCAGGCTGGGGGGCGGTCTTCGAGGGGTTCTCCCGCCAGGGAACTTGGGTGAAAGCAGAGAGGCAGCTCCCCATCAATATCTTGGAAATCAGAGCTGCTCGCCTAGCCCTTCTGGCATGGACCTCCAGATTAAAGGGGTTCCCGGTGAGAATCCAGTCAGACAATGCCACGGCGGTGGCATACATAAACCACCAAGGGGGAACCAGGAGCCAGGCCGCTCAGAGGGAGGTGAACTTGATTTTTCAATGGGCAGAGGTTCATGTACCCTGCATTTCAGCGATATTCATTCCCGGAGTGGACAACCTGCAGGCAGACTTCTTAAATCGCCAGAGTCTGTTGCCAGGGGAGTGGTCTCTGCATCCCCAGGTCTTTCAGACAATCTGCCAGAGGTGGGGAATGCCGGACGTAGATATAATGGCATCCAGGTTCAACAAGAAACTAGACAGGTTCGTGTCGCGAGCGAGGGATCCTATGGCCTGCGGAACCGATGCGTTGGTTTGCCCTTGGCATCAATTCAAACTTCTATATGCATTCCCTCCACTACAGTTACTCCCACGCCTGTTGCGCAAGATCAGAGTGGAGAACAAGCCAGTCATTCTAGTAGCTCCGGCTTAGCCCCGGAGGACTTGGTACTCACTAGTCCTGAAGATGGCAGTGGGAGACCCTTGGACTCTTCCTCTACAACCAGACCTACTCTCACAAGGCCCGATCCTCCACCCTACATTACAGCGTCTAAATTTGACGGCCTGGAGGCTGAATCCCTGATTCTCAGGGGTAGGGGTCTGTCTAGGCAGGTAATCCCTACCCTGATTAGGGCTAGAAAGCCGGTCTCCAGGGTGATTTGTTACAGGGTGTGGAGGAACTACATAGGCTGGTGTGAATCCAAAAGATGGAATTGCCGCAAATATACTATTGATAGGGTGTTAAGTTTTCTCCAGCTAGGAGTGGATAAAGGCCTGGCACTAAGCACAATCAAGGGACAGATCTCAGCTCTGTCAGTGTGGTTTCAGAGGCCGCTGGCCACCCACTCGCTGGTAAAGACCTTCTTACAGGGGGTCTTGCGTATTGATCCTCCTGTCAAGTCACCAATTTGTCCTTGGGACTTAAATCTTGTCCTGTCCACTCTACAGAAACAGCCTTTTGAGCCGTTGGCTGAGATTCCTTTACTCTTACTGACAAGAAAGTTGGTTTTCTTGGTCGCCATAGTTTCGGCCAGGAGAGTGTCAGAATTAGCAGCCTTATCGTGTAAGGAACCATATCTCGTTCTGCATAAGGACAGGGCAGTTCTCCGGCCCCATCCTTCCTTTCTACCAAAGGTTATATCCAAATTTCACTTAAACCAGGATTTGGTACTTCCATCCTTCTTTCCAAAACCTACATCTAGAAAGGAGGGGTTGCTGCATACCTTGGATATTGTCCGGGCCATGAAGGCCTATCTTAAAGCTACAGAAAAGATCCGGAAAACAGATGTGTTATTCGTTCTACCAGATGGCCCCAAGAAGGGGCAGGCAGCTGCAAAATCCACCATCTCGAGATGGATTAGACAATTAATCATTCAAGCCTACGGGTTGAAGAGGTTGCCTCCTCCGTTGTCGGTAAAGGCCCATTCTACCAGGGCCATGGGCGCCTCTTGGGCAGCACACCATCAGATCTCTATGGCTCAGATATGCAAGGCGGCAACGTGGTCATCAGTCCACACGTTTACAAGGTTTTATCAACTAGACGTGAGAAGAAATGCGGATGCTGCCTTTGGTCAGGCAGTACTACAGGCTGCAGTTTGAAATCCTCGGGATCAGAAACACCCTTGGTTATAAAAAAAAAAAAAAAGGTTTTTTTCTTGACTAAGTTGGAATTATTATTATGATTTGAGTTTATCTCTAAATTGAATCCTTCTTTGGAAGATGTCTCCCTCCCCTCATTAAAGCATTGCTTTCGGACATCCCATATAGTAATGAATATGCCGCTCTGTGTCCCGTGATGTACGAGAAAGAAAAAGGGATTTTTAAATACAGCTTACCTGTAAAATCCTTTTCTTGGAGTACATCACGGGACACAGAGCTCCCACCCCTCTTTTGGGTGACCATTTTGGGAGGCATACTGCTTGCTACAAAACTGAGGGACTCCCTCTAGGGGAGGGGGTTATATAGGGAGGGGACTTCCTGTTTGAGATTGCCAGTGTCCACACCTGAAGGTACTCCATATAACCCATATAGTAATGAATATGCCGCTCTGTGTCCCGTGATGTACTCCAAGAAAAGGATTTTACAGGTAAGCTGTATTTAAAAATCCCTTTTTTTTCTTCATAAACGGGTGACAGGGCGGGTCACTGGTGGGTGACGGGTGACAGGGCAGGTCACTGGTGGGTGACGATGACAGGGTACGGTCACTGGTGGGTGACGGTTGCACCGCTGATGGCGGTCTATTTATGTGACAGGTGCACTTTATGGGTGACTGTTGGGTGACTGGTGACAATTGGGGGGGGGGGACAAAGGGAAAGATGTGGTGTTTGTGCAGACACTACAGTAACACAGAACTGTAACTCACTGCTTCTAGCTCTTCTCTCCTCACACTGGAAACAATGTGTGAGGGGAGAAGAGCTGGTAACAGTTAGTTACAGCTCTCTGTTTACACTAGTGATCAGAGCTGATCACGGGGTACACAGCCCTGACCAATGGCTGTGTACCATTGTCGGTGACGAGCAGTGTTCCCGGGGACACGCTGCCACCGACGGGCACGCGTGGCGTGATCGCGAACACGCGCCGTGCACTTTGGGGGTGTTACCATGCGTGATCAGCCGTGACTTCATCACGGCCGATCACGTGGTTAACAGCGCATCCGCGCCGCTGTTCACCCCTGTCGGTAACGAGCGGTGTCTCTGTGACACGCCACTACCGACAGTATAGGGATGCGCGCATTCCCTATTCAAATGACTGCACGTCATATGACGTGCAGTCAGGATATTGGAGTCCTCCGCCCGCCGCCATTTGACGGTGGGCGGTGGACAAGTGGTTAAAGTCTATGGGGAAAGAAGGGTGGGGGGGATACTTGAAATACAATTCTGGCCATTTTCAAGGCTAAGGCCGCGTACACACGTCCGAGAACCTCATCGGGCTAAACTCATCGTTCCGCCCGTCGATGTTCCCGATGAGCGGTCGAAAAGGTCTTTGAGACAAATTTTGGCTCGACGAGCAAACCATCGGGAAGCGTACACACGACCGATTTTCTCGGCAGAATACGTCTCCCAGCGAGCTTCTCGCTGGATTCTGCCGAGAAACTCGGTCGTGTGTACGGGGCCTCATAGGCAAGGAATTGTCAAAAAATCACCAGGAGCTGGGGAAATATATCAATGTAAAAAAAAAGAAAACATTTTAATATTGTAAACTTTATTAAGGTACTACTGCACAAGGGTTGTTGCATAATGTCATATTCATTAGGAATGAGCTGCCAGTTCACCTCAATGGATCAATTAATTTTCATGCACCTTTTTTTCTTTATAATACAATGCACCACTACACATGGCATATGCATTGTTGTGCACTGTTGGGTGCTGTGCATTGGAAGCTACTGTACCGTGCGTATGCACCACACAAGAACTGTGCATTGATATGCATTACTACAAGCAGAGGTGTGAATGGGCCTGTACACACGGTCAGACAACCTGAAATAAAATGTTTTCAGATGAACAATCTGCCGATCGTTAGTATGTTGCTTTTGACAGCCGATTTACAAATTTTCATCACACAAAAATGGAATGTGCAGGCTTGAAAATTGTTGTCTGATGTGACCACAACGTCTGGTTTTCTTTTTATTAGTATGGTTTTCTGCCCCAAAAAAATCTGAAAAGCAAGACTAGGCATGCTCAGAAATGAAAGAACACATACAAAACAATTCAACACATTACGTCACTTCTGACGTTGAATTCTATCATCAGAAATGTTGTGATGGTGAATACCCAATCCACTTTTGAACAAAAAAATTAGGAAAATGCGTTCCATAATCTCACCGTGTGTACAAGGCTTAAGAGGGAAGTCGCTATGTGCAATGAGAGTCAGACGGAATTTTTTCATCAGATATTCCAACCGTGTGTAGGCCCCAATCTGACTTTTCCCTTCGGAAATTCGGATGGACTTAGAAGGAGAACATGTTATCTTTTTTTTCCGACCCTTTTTTTCTGAAATTCTGTTCGTCTGTATGGAATTCCGACAGACAAAAAACACGCATGCTCGGAAACAATTCAACAGATGCTCGGAAGCATTGAAGTTAATTTTTCTAGGTTTGTCATAGTGTTGTACATCACCGCATTTTTGACGGTCGGAATTTGGTGTGTCCGTGTGTATGCAAGACAGCTTGAGCGTAATTCTGTCGGAAAACCCTGTCGGAGTTTATTCCGACGGAAAAACCGATCTTGTGTAAGGGGCATGACACTCTTTTACACTGCCCAAAGCCAGCACTAACAATCCCCCCCACACACACATAGATGGGAGAGGAGAGAGGGCTCGACCTGCACCCCTCCCCCTACCCCTCTATGTCTGCCAACACACCAATCCTTGGCACTGTGCCTCAGAAAAGGAAAATGTGGGCCAGAAATTTGAAGTTCAGCAGCCTCAGACACATCCGGAAAAAGTACAAGCACATGCTCGATATCGGTATCGATACCGATACTAGTATCGGGACAACCCTACCTACAAGTCAATGCTTCCTCTACCACTAATGGCTGCTGAGACAAAAGTGATGCAGAAAAAATACCAAAGGGTAGCATGTGGTCCTGGAGTTGGAGGTTGGGAACCTGAGGCTTATATTTTATCCCCCAACATCAGCCCACTAAGGATTCTTGTGGAGGCCTGTATATACCCATAAATCATCTCTCAATCCATCTTCTTTCTTTTTACTATGGAAATGCACAAATTCAGCTTTTTAGCTGTTCACAGCTTATGTGTGTAATTGTCGAAGAGAGAGAAAAAAATAATAATAACATAGCAAAAGTCAAGTGGAAACAGAACGGAAACAGCTGGAAGGTCAGAGGAAACAGGTGATTCGTCTAGTAAATCCTATCTTTCCCCTAAATAAGTCAGTCCGTTCCTGAGGCGAGAGGAAAAAAGTTTTTTTTTTTTTTTTTTAACTTTAATCAGAGCCCTGCAAAACCCACACATTCAATTGGATTTAGGAAAAAGGAAATACAGGTTTATTTGCTTGCAGTTGCTTGACATTTACATTCAAGGACCCCTCTCCCAGTAGCAGAGGGCATTTGGACAAAGTACAGCAATATCCACAAGGGAAGATTTTTTATAAGAGCCAATAAGTGTACGACAATCCTTTCACCCCATGGGAAATAAATGAGTATTGTGAGTTTTTTTTCTTCTGTAAAAGTGATTTTATTCTTTTCATTTTGCCTGGCTTTCTGAATCACTGTGAGATTTCATATGATTACTTCTTTCCACCTAAATACACCATAAGTGCATAGAAGTAATGCTTAATTGTAATATTATGTATTATGCATACACTTTATGTCAGCTAAGGAATTGAACACCATTTACTATTTAGTGACTGCTCCATCTATCTCTGATTAACTACACAGTTACATTATGGAGCTTTCAAGAGGAAATGCAGCAATGCACAGGCTTGATGGGACAGCAGCTGCCATCCAATGGAGTCTAGAGTGAAGCATTCAAAAACATCCACATATATAGTGCACCTGGTGTGGGGGCGTTCAGTTTCATTGACCCTAAAGAAAGTAAGTCCGCTCACCAGGCGTGGATTTTTTTTTATCCAGAAAATAAAAAATACAAGGCTTACCCAATGAGTTCAGCTAACAGAGAGAAGTCCGTCTAGTTTTGTCACCAAAAACCACACGGGAATGCTTAAAGTGGAGCTCCACCCAGGAAAACAACATTTTCCCATATTATTTAAAAAAATTAAATAAAAAAAACCTGAAAAAAAAAAAAAACTCACCCGAAATACCTGTTGCTATGCGGAAGTCCGTAATCTGCCTCTTCCACTCCGCGGTGCCTTTTCTTCTTGTCCTTCTCCTTGTGAATGGGGCGCGCTGCTTTCTGGGAACTGTGTGTGTTCTCAGAGAGCAGCGCGCCCATTCACAAGCCAGCGTGAGACTCACGCAGGCGCAGTAGGAAATGGGCAGTGAAGCCGTACAGCTTCACTGCCTGTTTCCCATAGTGTGGATGGCGGCGCGGGACCCGGAGCGATCGTGGGACCGGCATCGGGGGGGCCATCAGCGCGGGCAAGTAGGACAAGGTAAGTGTCCTTATTTAAAGTCAGCAGCTACACTGTAAGTAGCTGCCGACTTTAAAAAAAAAAAAAATTGCGGCTGGAGCTCCACTTTAAAGCGGAGGTTCACCCTAAATATAGTCTTTCTCATGTGATCCAGCATACTGGCATCAGCGCCAGTATGCTGTTTTTTTTTTTTTTAAATCCCCCACTTACTGTATTATCTTCAATTTTAATTTCTTTCCCCCGCAGTGGATGGCGCCTATACAGCCCGTCACATGTTACGAAAATACCCGATTTAGGACTCGGGTATTCTCGGCGCAATGCCGCGCCTGCGCACAGACCTAGGAGCTGACTGCGCAGGCGCCGTATTTCTCCGAGTCCTATTCTGGCTTTTTTCGGAGGGCGTGACGCGCCATAGCCGTAGGACTCGGAGAAATACGGCGCCTGCGCAGTCAGCTTCTAGGTCTGTGCGCAGGCGCTGCATTTAGCCGAGATTACCCAAGTCCTAAATCAGGTATTTTCGTAAGATGTGACGCGCTATACTGGCGCCATCCACCACGGGGGAAAGAAATTAAAATTGAAGATAATACAGTAAGTGGGGGATTTAAAGAAAAAAAAACAGCATACTGGCGCTGACGCCAGTATGCTGGATCACATGGGAGAGATTATATTTAGGGTGAACCACCTCTTTAAGCCATGTACACACGATCGGATTTTCCGACATCAAATGTGTGATGTCAGGGTTTTGACGGATAATCCGACCATTTGTACGCTCCATCGGACAACTGTTGTCGTAATTTCCGACAATAAATGTTTCGTAGCATGCTCTCAAATTTTTTCGACAACAAATGTGTGCCTTTGGATTATCCGATCGTCTGTACGCAAGTTTGTCGGAATAAAATCCAAAGTACAAACACGCATGCTCAGAAGCAATGCTAACCATAAGACAATATTAGCAGCAGGGCCGTCTTTAAGGCAGGGCAAAAGGGGAAGCTGCCCTGGGCCCTGTCAGTGTTGTGGGGCCCAAAGCAGCTGCCTCATACTTGCCAGCTATCCCAGTTTTTTTGTTATCTGCTTTAGCCTTCCAATGCTACTTACTGCTATAACCAGCTATAGGTGGGGCGGTGGACACGTTTATGTTTCACCTGTGGTGCTTGTATTGGTCCAGCAACACACCAACACCTTTGCAGCCATTGTGCTATATGCTGGGTGGTTGGTGTGCTCCTGCACCTTTAGGGAGGGGTGGCTCCCCTTCAGTCCACCTGCCCCTATCTAACTATTAGAATGCATGTGCCTCCATTGTGGAGACACTCATTGTTTAGTGTTAGGATCACAGATTACAGGGTGCCTTGGCGCGGCTCTGTGGCTCACGCATGCGTTTGCAAATGCATGTGGACAAAACCCCTGTTTTTAACGCATACTGTTAGACAGGTTAATTGGTTGTTCTGTGAGCTGGTCAGTAAGTAGGCTTGGTTATTCCCTGGGCATTCCCCAAGTCTTTTTTGTTATCCCAGTTTAAATTCTCTTGTCCCTTGAAGTTTTAGTCCTGTGATGTGTCCTGATATCTCAATGTGAAGTGCTGCTACTAATGCTGCCCAGATCTGCCCTATTGTTGTGAATGAATGAATGGATGACTTGTATAGCGCTACAGTATAGTTGTGTACAGATGACTCACATGCAGACCCTGTGTTTACATGTAAATAACCGTCATTCATATGTAAATAGCGGGAGCATTCATATGTAAATATCTGAGGCCGGCGTCATTCATATGTAAATAAAGGTGACATTCATATGTATATCATGCCCTTCTGCAGTGAAGAGATGATGTGATGTAACCTCTAGCAACCAGTCAGTGAGCAGTATTACTGTACAGTAATCTCTAGCAACCAATAAACAAGAAGAAATCATGTGCTGTAACCTCTAGCAACTAATCAGTGAGCCGTAATGTGTGCTGTAACCTCTAGCAACCAGTCAGTAAGTGGTAATGATATGCTGTAACCTCTGGCAATCAATCGCAATCACTGCCTGATCTTATACAGTAAACTGATTTTAAGTCTAGCTGATATTAATTGTATGTCTCAGAGCAGATGGAGAGCCAAATTGCATGATGGGGGGGGGGGGGGGGGGTGGGTGAGAGAGGGGCCCCAAGAAATTCTGCCCAGGGCCCAATTAATATTAAAGACGGCCCTGATTAGCAGAAGTTGCCCAAAGGGTGGCGCTAAAGAGCTGAAAAACCAAGTAGTACGTTTAGTAATGTCACTACGTTCGTGTTTGTTGGCTGAAAAGTTCTGCTGTCTGTATGCATACCAAGTTCACGGCCAACGCCCGTCGCACAAAATTCCATGGATTTGTCCGATGGTAATCAGATCGTATCAGGGCTTTAGGATGGCAACACACATATTAATGTCATTTAAATGATACAAATTGCAAAGTAAAGTGCCTCCATTTCACTCATTTGTTGACCCGTTAATAGATTTTGACTCAATTGACTATAGCAGAATTTTGTTAATAATTTCTGATCAATTGAAGAGATATCTATGGAGAATTCTTATACTACAGATCAATTGTTTTTAATAGATCATATAGATTTACCACTTGTATTTTTAATATTTTTAGTTGATAAAAAACGTATGAAATAATACAGTGTACTGCAATGTTTGTTATTGATCGCTAGTATTCAAACCGGTTATAGCGCACTATGCGAATGCCACTAGTGGGCTGTCATCACACATTTCCATGTGCATTTCTATGCATTTTTGCATGCGTTATCAACAAATGTGTTTTTCCATTGCCATTAATAAGCCCAATAATAAGTGTCTTTGCAAAAATATGGAAAATGCATCATGTATGTGAACCAGACAAAGACTAACGCTGGGTTCACACCTATGCGCATCCAGTTTGCATAGCAGGAGTATGTGTCCAGCTCTCTATGGATCCGGCTCACATATCTCTGGGGCGGCTGTATAGCGCACTGTGCGTCTTTTGCTCCATTTGAGGGCCTAATTCAGGCAAAGATTCTACCCTGATTTGTCCCTGAAACGGAAACCCAGGACGCACACTGTTGCTGTGCAATCCGCGGCTGGTATAGGTATGAACAATGGCATAGACAAAGACTAAACCCTGTACAATGTGTTGAAGTGCATTCAATGGCATAGGTGTGAAGGGAATCCCCATTGCCCCTGTGACAAAGTCTATTAAGACGAAACGTATGTCAGGTTCGAAGACATAGCAGTGACGTCAAAATGGTAATTTTTAAATGCCTGATGTATTCATTTTACTTGTGAGTAGAATACTGTTCTTTTGATAAACTTTTTATGTTTGGAAATTGTGCAATGCATGATTATGTTCCTTTTTTTATTCACATTCCCGGTTAATGAATGATGACACATGATCTTTTGGATGACACATCTAACATATTTGTCCTGTGAAGGTAGTGTTACCTACATACTAGTGCTGACTGATATCAATTGCCGCCACTGTGCCCAGTAAAAGCAGCCAGTTTGCCCCCTCAAATGCAGCCAGTTTGCCCCCTCAAATGCAGCCAGTTTGTCTCCTCAAACGCCCCCAGTTTGCCCCCTCAAATGCAGCCAGTTTGCCCCCTCAAATGCAGCCAGTTTGCCCCCTCAAATGCAGACAGTTTGTCCCCTCAAATGCAGCCAGTTTGTCTCCTCAAATGCAGCCAGTTTGTCCCCTCAAACGTCCCCAGTTTGTCCCCTCAAACGCCCCCAGTTTGCCCCCTCAAATGCAGCCAGTTTGCCCCCTCAAATGCAGCCAGTTTGTCCCCTCAAATGCAGCCAGTTTGTCCCCTCAAATGCAGCCAGTTTGTCCCCTCAAATGCAGCCAGTTTGTCCCCTCAAATGCAGCCAGTTTGTCCCCTGAAACGCCCCCAGTTTGCCCCCTCAAATGCAGCCAGTATGTCCCCTCAAATGCAGCCAGTTTGTCTCCTCAAATTCAGCCAGTTTGTCCCCTCAAATTCAGCCAGTTTGTCCCCTCAAATTCAGCCAGTTTGTCCCCTCAAATTCAGCCAGTTTGTCCCCTCAAATTCAGCCAGTTTGTCTCCTCAAATGCAGCCAGTTTGTGCCCCCAATTGCAGCCATTTTTTGCCCCCAAATGCAGACAACTTGTCCCCCCAATTTCAGCCAGTTGTCCCCCCAATTGCAGCCAGTTTGTGCCCCCATTGCAGCCAGTTTGTGCCCCCAATTGCCACCAGTTTGTGCCCCCAATTGCCGCTAGTTTGTCCCTCAATTACAGCCAGTTTGTGCCCCCAATTGCCACCACTTTGTGTCCCCAAATGCAGCCAGTTTCCCCCCAGCCTGGCACTTACCTTCCTCGGGTCAGGACCATCCTCTCCACTCTCCCTCAATGTCTTCTCACGCCCTCAATTTCACTTCAGCCAATCAGGTTACCGATTCCCTAACACGGTGTTTTTCATTCCCGAGGCACACCAACAGGTAACAGGATTTCCCTCAGATGAAATGGGTGTGGTGATTACAAGGCACACCAACAGGTCAAGTTTTCACCTGTGCATTTCCCTCAGACCTGAAATGGGTGTGGTGATTACTAAGGAGTTGAAAAACAGTGAAACTGCCCTATCAAATCACCTGTGCAAAATAATGGAAAGCTGAAAACATTTAACCAGGGAATGCCTGTTGGTGTGCCTTGAGGACTGGAGTTGAAAAACACTGCCCTAACACAGCACTGTTTAACCAGGGAATGCACAGCCTGTGCGCCCTCTGGTTAACCATTTGGAAGCCAATTAGAGCCCGCAAGCTCTAATCAGGAATGTTGATTGGGCCCTGGGCAAAAATGTTTTTGGCCAACCCCCACCCCCCCCCCCCCTTTTACATGC
This sequence comes from Rana kukunoris, assembly GCA_029574335.1. NCBI lineage: Eukaryota > Metazoa > Chordata > Amphibia > Anura > Ranidae > Rana > Rana kukunoris. Next base: position 163,033,254 of record CM056055.1, on the reverse strand, counting down.
AATTTTGCTCTCCGTCTGCTCTAAAACATACAATAAATATCAGCTGGACTTAAAATCAGTTTACTGTCAGATCAGGCAGTGATTGCGATTGGTTGCCAGACATTACAGCATATCATTACCATTTACTGACTGGTTGCTAGAGGTTACAGCACACATTACGGCTCACTGATTAGTTGCTAGATGTTACAGCACATTATTTCTTCTTGTTGATTGATTGCTAAATATTATTGTACAGTAATACTGCTCACTGATTGGTTGCTTGAGGTTACAGCACATTATCTCTTCACTGCAGAGGGGCATGATATACACATTGAATGCTGCCGGCCTCAGCTATTTACATGTGAATGCTGCTGATATTTACATATGAATGCTCCCTGTATTTACATATGAATGGCGGGTATTTACATGTAAACGCAGGGTCATCTGTACACAATAGGGCAGAGCCGGGCAGCATTAGTAGCAGCACTTCACACTGAAACACCAGGACACAGCACATGACTAAAAAACTCAAGGGAATTTAAACTGGGATAGTTGACAAAATGACAGGGCCCTTTTTCCCTGCCTTAAAGACGGCCCTGATCATCTGTGCTGCTGCACACTGCTGTCAGTGTCACGGTGAGAGTCAATTGTATGTGTGTATGCTGCCCATTGCAATTTCTTGCCCCCCTGAGGCCAGTCCCTGAGCTACTTACTATATCAAAAATAAAATAAGAAATACATTTTTTGCCCTATTATCTACCTTAAATCCCATTTCTAATTGCATATTGTATTTTTTTTTGTAGCCAAAATACTCTAAGTTGCACTTAGAACTGTAATTTTTGTAACTTTTGGAAATGCCAGTAAAATCTTGACTGTGCCAGTAAGTTTTGGATGTTGTGTCAATACATTTCAATCTGGTAGGTTGGCAACACTGCCACAAGCACAGATGTGAAACATCTGTTCATTGTGGTGTGTCAGTTTTATAAAAATTCTGCAGGTCTTTAAATACCTGTTTTGTGATACAGAGGCAACTTACTTAAAATGAATGCACTGCCCTACTGAAACACATGTTAATGCAGAACTTCTGCACATTAAAGCACCTGCAGTAACACATATACACAGGGACTGAACTGGCACAACCTGGATGCCAGATAAATGCCTTCATAGACAATTCCCCCGGTCACCTGGGGCTGTGGTCATACCGGATTTGTTAAGGATTCTAATGGTCTGGCGGTGATTGGCAGCTAACAGTAACCTAACTACATACATAACCAAGTTTGGATGCTAGCCAAGCATTGTGAGTGTAGTGTTATAGTACTTGCAATTAGGTATGACATCCAGCATTTCAACTCTGCCTGATAATGGGATAGTGTGTATGAGCTTTTAAGATTATTTAAGGTCAGTACGGGATCAGTTTGTACTTTGCTTTCATTCCTGCAGAGAAATGAAAGTGAATGTATGGCAAACATATGGTAAACATATAGCAAACAAGTGGAAATATATGGCAAATGCATCTCAGATGTGTCTCCAACAGACACTTGCGCTAACCCCAAAGGATACTCATGGTCTTATTTTCATGCTTAGTTGGATTTTATATTACAGAAGGTAAAAACACCTTTAAGCCCAAACAACAAAATATAATAAAAAAGCAATACTCTAGACCAGGGGTGTCAAACTCAATTTTATCGTGGGCCGCATCAGCATTATGATTGTCCTCAAAAGGGCCGGTTTATCTGTAAGATTAGATGTCCAGGGTATCTCCTCCCCTTACATTAGATGTCAAGAGCCACCCCACCATCAAACGCTGTGTCCCCCACTCTCCCTTACATTAGGGTGACCAGACATCCCCTGTTTCAGGGGACCAAGTCTGTCCCTGGTTTTGTCCCCAGATTGGATTTAATAGGGGGCAGGGGCAATTTCAAAGACAATTAGTGCAGAATTCAAATAAAAAAAAATAGAATTACACACCCCGCTCCATCGTGCCTACTAGCAAAGGGGGTTGTATTTTTCCCATTATCTGTGCCCCTTTCTGATGATCATGTGCTGGTCGGAGCGGAGGGAATATTTCTTCAGTTTTGGGCGCATGCCCATTCATCTTCGCTCCCATGTTCTTCTGCCTTGGCTCAAATCCTGGCCAGCCTCCTGCCTATCTCCTTGCCTTCCCTGGCGGAGTGATCTTTCTCTGCTCCCCATCCAGTAGTAGCTGAGGCCCGAAGACTAAGACTTGAGAGGCTGTGAGGCGGGCGGCGATGGACAGAGAGTCGCTGATTGTTGCCATTACTAGTAAAGAAAAATATGTCCCCGGATTTCATTTAAAAAATCTGGTCACCTTACCTTACATCACAGTGAACCCCCTTTCCTTATGCTGCTGCTGGAAAGAAGCTGGATGCATTGTTTGAAAGCAGAAAGTAGGGGTCTGGAGGAGGACCAGAGGAGGGCTGCAGGAGAGGTGCGAGGGCCACATGAAATGGCATGGAGGGCCAGATTCGGCCCGAGGGCCTTGTGTTTGACACCTGTGCTCTAGACAGATAGCATCTAAATCTTTCTTGATTTAACAGCCAGATAATTGGAAATGTTGTACAGTCAATGTTGTAGTTTACAAACATACGAACAGCCAGGTAGGTGATGCTTTTTTTTTCTGGTTTGGCAATGCAGCTTTTTGTGTCACCTCCTAGGCCTGCTTATTGGATAAAGAATCAGCATAGCCAAAGATCAACAATGCACTTTAAAGGAAACTGACAAACAAAACTACTTGATATAAACAATCTTTCTGGCTACCGAGTATAGTCAGGAAATGTAAATCAGACAAAAGACAGTTTTATATATGTGTTTACTTCACCTGTGCATTTGGCCCTTTGCCTGGAGTTACACTTTAAGAACTCTAGGTATTTGCTTTCACATCTATTACAGAAAGCCTATGATCAGTCTGCGTCCTGAGATCATGTTGCCCTAAGCTCATGTGCACCGTAATATCCATTCTCTAAGGCTTTATGTAACTTAATTAATTACATGGCCTTTACTATAAACAGTAATGCTGTTTAAGAAAGCATGCTCTGGTCTTCTTCTGCAGGGTTACCTTTGAATGATAAAGGCCTATAGTCAAGAGGCTGCAGAACAAAAAAAGAGAGAGATGGCTATGCGCTACCTAAGCTACAAACAGCAAAAGCTCCACATATAGGCCTGTTTTCAATAGACATGTGCACACTGAAATATTTTGTTTCGGAATTTCGTTTTCGGCCGAAAAATACATTTATTTAGTTACTCCCGAAATTTGTTTTTATTTATTTTGTTTAGTTAAAAAATGCATTCGTCCGAAAATCCGAAATAATTAAAGTTGAATCTGTCATTGAAGGCTTATGGTGTCTGCCGAATGTTCTAAGAATCGTACATTTCTGGTCGAATGTTCCACCTACAAGCTATAGAAGAATTCTAATGTTGTATGACACTAGTAATTAGGGTTGTCCCGATACCACTTTTTTAGGTACCGATACTTTTTTTCAAGTGTTTTGTGTTTTTTTTTTACATTTGTTTTTTTTATAATGCTTTCTTTTTTTTTTTTTTTTTAAGGGGGGTTGTCGGTGTGTTTTTTCTTTAATTTTTTTATTTTCTACAATCATTTTTTTGTATTCTTTTGTTTTTTTATTCTTTATTTTTTTATTTATTTTTTCAGCCCTGTTGGGGGGGCTTTGGTGAAATATCAGGGGTCTTAACAGACCTCTGACATCTTCCCTTTGAGACAGAGAAAGGGACTAGGGACACATGTTCCCTCGTCCCTTTCTCAGCAGCATTAGCTGTGCTGAAATTGAATGAAGAGAAGACAGAGTCTTCTCTTCATTCATAAACTGAAACATTTGTAATCACAGATTACAATGTTTCAGTTATGTGAATGGACAGTCAGTGATCACTGACTCTGTCCATTCGGAGCAGTAAGGAGCCGGATTTACCGGCTCCTACCCCGCTCTCCATCCTGACAATTCCAGGGGGTGGAGGAGAGGCACGGAAGGGGAGGGAAACACGTCAGGATACACGGGATACACGGCGGGATGCACGGGATACACGGCGGCATACACGGGATACAGGGCGGCATACACGGCGCCATACACGGAATACACGGCGGCATACACGGGATGCACGGCGGCATACACGAGATACACAGCGGGATGCACAAGATACACGGCGGGATACAGGGAATACACGGCGGGATGCATGTGATACACGGCGGCATACACGGGATACATGGCGGGATACGCGGCGGTAATACACGGGATACACGGTGGCTTTCAGCTGCTTTAAAATCAGCGGTGATCGGTGCTTGCACTGATTACCGCCGACAGTACAAGTATCAGTGAAGCATCTGGAGCATTTACCCAAGTACAAATACTTGGGCAAATGCTTGGTATCGGTCCAGATACCGATACTAGTATCGGTATCGGGACAACCCTACTAGTAATAATTATGTTTATAAATTATTATTACTAGTCAACCAACATTCAAATTCGTCTAAATCCTATGGGCCGAGCATTTGACAGGAAATGTATAATTTCAGCGTCATACAGTTTAGCTGCTTGTCGAATCTTCTTAGAACTTTCGACAGACACCATAAACCTTCAATGACACGTTTGTATGTTTTTCGCTGCTTCGTCGAATCTTCGTCATTCATGTCGGATGGTCTACCCCAACACTGTCTCTATAATGTTGAATCTTTTCTCTCTATGCCGAATCTTTCCTCTCTAGGTAGAATAATATTGATTTAATAGAGTTAAGGTTATTTGTAATTTGTTTTAAAAAACAGAGTTATTATCAGTCAATGTCCAATGAAATTTGAAAATTACAGTCACATGGCTGAAAGTAAAGTGCCTTAGGCTTGTAGTAGAGCTTATGAATTGAGCTTATTGCCCATAAAGTGAACCATTTGAAACATTTATGTCTAAGAGCAGACACCACAAGGTGCTTTATATTACTTATATTAGCCAGAAAGGCAACCTTTTTTTTTTTTTTACTTAGGGGTTTTACTTTTCCTGAGTCTCCGTATTCTCCCTGGCCAATGGGAGTGCTTCTGTGATCAATAAGGGCATTGTCATTGGATGGGGGTGTGGTGGTAGGCAGGGCTTGTCTTCTAAGTCAGGGAAAGTCAGACTGTAGAAAATACGAGGGGGTGTTCAAGTCAAACAGGGACTTCTGAATTTATATAATAAAACAGATTTCAAGGAGTGGAAACTGCATTTACTTTTCGACATACTTCCCGGTTACATTTATACACATATCCCAGTGTATAACTAATTTCTGGAAAGCTACTGCATAGAAAGATTTGTAAGTGCACCAGAACCATCCTTGGGCAGCCTGATTCACTACATCATCAGTGCTGAAATGCTGACCTCCGAGAAACTCTTTTACGGGTCCAAACCCCAAAGCTTTCTTGGTACCGAAAAATGCAAATGTTTGTGAATTATTGTGTTCACCGTTCCCACAGAAAGTTTTGTCTTATGTGGAATTTTAGGACAAGTTATGCATTGGTTATCCAAGATCAGGCACTCCACGCACTGAATGTACATAGGAATGACTGCTGTGGGCTGGGAACCACCATGGCTGGGATCGTCAATGATGGATGTATGGTCATCTTTGAAACGTTTACACCATTCAAATGTCTTACTGCGGCTGATCGTCTCATCATCGTACTGTGCTTGAAGACTTCTGTAGATATCCATGGGTTTTACACCTTCCTTCACAAGAAACTTCATCACCACACGCTGTTCTATGCACGCACTAACACTGTTGTCTGCCATGATTAAGGGTCTGTGGCCTGGCCAGTGACATCTGCACCACCTATCAGTAATAGCAATTGCCCAAATTCCTAATGCACATGTTCCTGGGGAAAGCTCTAAGATAATGGATGCTGTAACAACCACCAGCTGGAGACTGAATCATGAACGTCACAAGGGAATATATTTGCCAGCACAACTCGGATTTTCAGTCCAAACTGTTTTTTTCAGCACCATCACATCAAAAGCAAGAAGGTACAACATTTCAGAGTCACGCAGGGGTCCTTCATCAGGCGTTCGTCACACTTGCCACCAGCGCCATCTTTAACCACTTAAGCCCCAAACCATTTTTCTGGTTAAAGACCAGGCCACTTTTTGCGATTCCGCACTGCGTCGCTTTAACTGATAATTGCGTGGCCGGGCAACATGGCTCCCAAACAAAATTGACGTCCTTTTTTTCCCACAAATAGAGCTTTCTTTTGGTGGTATTTGATCACCTCTGCGTTTTTTATTTTTTTGCGTTATAAATAAAAATAGAGAGCCAATTTTGAGGAACATCCAATATCGTTTACTTTTTGCTATAATAAATATCCCCAAAAAATATATATAAAAAAAAATTCCTCAGTTTAGGCCGATACATATTCTTCTACATATTGTTGGTAAAAAAAAAGGCAACAAGTGTATATTGATTGGTTTGTGCAAAAATTATAGCGTCTACAAAATAGGGGATAGAATTATAGCATTTTTATTATTATTATTTTATTAGTAATGGCGGCGATCTGCGATTTTTATCGTGACTGCGACTTTATGGCGGACACATCAGACACTTTTGACACATTTTTGGGACCATTGTCATTTTTACAGCGATCGGTGCTTTAAAAATGCACTGATAACTGTGAAAATTACACTGGCAGTGAAGGGGTTAGCTACTAGGTGGCGCTGAAGGTGTTAAATGTGCCTAGGGATGTGTTCTAACTGTAGGGGGGGATGGGCTGTGTGTGACAGGACAGTGATCACAGCTACGGATTACAGGAATCTGTGTACACTGTCCTGTCACTAGGAAGACTGGGGAAATGCTTGTTTACATAAGCATTTCCCCCTTCTTCCTCACCGTGACACGATCGTGGGTATGCCCGTAAACATCGAGTCCACGGGCACACTTCCACAATGCCGCAATCTTAAAGGGGACATATATATATATATATATATATATATATATATTGCCTGCCCGTGCCATGCTGCAGATGTATATCATCGTACGGCGAGCGGCAAGTGGATAATATTGAATAGACCCTGGGCAAACATTTTCTTGGGCCCTCCCGAATTCACTAATCAACTATTTGCAGGCAGCACAGGCTCAAGGGGCAGCTGTTTTGCGCTCCACAACAATGACTGGGCCCGGAGCAGCTTCTCCTTTTGCCCTGTGCTAAAGACGGCCCTGCTTGCCACTTACTACTGCGTGTAGTATCGCCACGCTAGCTTCCCTTTTTACACCGGTAAAATTTAACGTCCAGGTTTGACTTGAACGCCCCTCATAAATAAAACTATTCCACAGAGGCATACAAAGGAGGTTTTTCTGGCAAATAAAGGAAATAGAAAGGATTTTGTGGCAACTGGTCTTGGGAAGGACCTTTGCTTCCAAATATTAAAAATGGATGAAAGGTTTTCGTAAAACAGGTACATGCGACTACAATGTCAATTCTTACATTAATATACACAGTATGAGTAGACATTAAAATACAAACATCTTTCATGTAAATATTAGCAAGCATATCTGCTACCACAATATATTTTTCGCTATTAGATATATATTTACAAATTGTTTTTTGTTTTTTGATTAGATTCAGTGCTGGAATGGACTGAGCTAGCTTAGTATGAAAGGAAAGGGTGGCAGGAAATTGAGGTCACTGGGTCGTATTTCCTTTAAGAATTGTATTTTGAATGGAATGCGTGTGCCATATAATTGAGTTTCTCATATGAAGAGTTTTTTTTTTTTTTAAGTCTAAATATATGGACGTGTTTGTATATTATAAACTATTTTAGACCACAGCCTCATTTGTAAAGGCTTTGCTGTCTGTGATCTCAAACTATTTTATATAAATATGTAAAACATGGAACAATGTATGCAGTTCTCTCAAATGGGTATGTTATCTGCCAGTAAGCATATAACAAATATCATTATCCTTATCATACATCCTTATTATACATTGGATGCCTTTATGTCACTGTCACAGATAAGCCTCTTGTAAAAAGTCAAGTGCAGGCTTTTCCGCTAAGGTTTGTTTCACATGCGTTCTGGTAAGTGTTAGCAGCCTCTTCATTCTTCCCTCTCCCTCTATTAATGTGTTTTAGGCAGTGTCTCTACTGAATCGCCCACTTTACTCATACATGACCTTAATTACCAAAGTGATGACACTTGCTCTTCATTATTCATGAATTCTTTTACTAACCTCATGCCTTGGTCCCACAATGCACAGCTTCCACCACACTAAATGTGGCTTGATTACTTAAGTTAAAATCAGAGTAAAGACTCTTTGTATTTTTAACAAAGCTTTTTGTTCTATTTTAGTTGATTTTACACAAAGAATCCCAGCATGGTACATGATAAGTGCCAAGTTATAAGTCACCACATGCGTCTTAAGATTTCCGATACAGTAAAATGAACATATACAAGCAGGTCCATTAAAAAAAAAAAAAAAAAACTTGTTCTCTACACAGTAGTAATAGGAATTAAGACAAGTCAAGACCATTATAGTAACATATGGGTTGATTTACTAAAACGGGAGAATACAAATACTGGTGTAGCTCTGCATGGTAGCCAATGTTTGTTTAATTAAAGCGGAGGCTCGGACGGATTTTTTTCTTAAATCCAGCAGCTACAAATATGGCAGCTGCTGACTTTTAAAAAATGGACACTTACCTGTCCAGCGCACCCGCAATGTCAGCAGCTGAGGCTGAGCAATCGCTCGGTCCTTGGGTGCTTCTGCCGCCATCCTTGGTGAGGGAATCAGGAAGTTGCGGCTTCACTGCCCGATTCCCTAGTGTGAATGCGCGAGGATCGTGGCGCACCGTCACTGGTCCCCTCTCTCTCCTGGGAACAGTGTTTGACGTGCCAGGCTGGATTCCCCGCAGGGATCCAAACCCAGAAGTGGTGAAAATACCTGTCTCAGAAAGGTATCTGCACCCCCCTCCCCCCTGAAAGGTGTCAAATGTAACACCGGAGGGGGGAGGGATCCAAAAAGCGAAGGTTCAGTTTTTGTGTGAACCTCCGCTTTAAGCTTTCACAAAAAAACTGGAAGCTGATTGGTTTCTATGCAGAGCTTCACCAGATTTTGCACCCTCCAATTTTGGTAAATCAACCCAATAGTGTGTGTTGAAAATTGGAATGCTCTGATAAGAAACTGGGACATATGACCAGTCTCATTTTATAGGACAGTCAGAAGCAGTGTTGCCAACCGCCAGTATTTTTACTAGCAGAGAGTAAAAAATGGGCACTTTTCTTCTGCCAGTAAATACCAGTGAAAGAAAAAGTTGCCAGTAAAAAAATAGGGCTGTGACGATTGGCCCAGTGCCTGCTACAGTGTGACTGTGCTGGCAGTGTGTCACGTGAAGTCATGGTGCAAGGGAACGGAGCAGCCAGAGCCTCATGGCAGGTCTGCAGAACGGGAGGAAAGCAAGCCGGGAGTGGACTGAGGGGGCCACCCCACCTGGCATGGAGAGAGAGGGTCACTGTAACTCAGGAGAAGTCATGTTGGTGAGGTGTTATCATGACCATTTTTACACATGACCATTTTTAATGGTCTAGAAAAAACAAAGTTTTTTTTACCTGATTCTACCTATTTTACCTGATTACCTGATTCAAGCTTGCCTTGCCTACACACGATCGTGGAAAAAAAAGCGCGGTGATGTACAACACATACAACGGCACTATAAAGGGGAAGTACCATTCGGATGGCGCCACCCTTGGGGCTGCTTTTGCTGATTTTGTGTTAGTAAAAGTTTCGTGAGACGATTTTCGCTTTTCAGTCTGTTACAGCGTGATAAATGTGCTATCTCCATTACGAACGTTAGTTTTACCAGAACGAGCGCTCCCGTCTCATAACTTGCTTTTGAGCATGCAAGCTTTTTCACGTTGTTAAAGCCTACACAAGACCGTTTTTCACGACGTGAAAAACGACAACATGAAAAACTATGCGAAAAATAGAGCATGTTCTAAATTTTTTATGCACATTTTTCACATCATGAAAAATGCTCTGGAGCCTACACACGATCATTTTTAATGACATTTAAAAAAAAATAAAAATAAAATTCACGTCATAAAAAACGGTCGCGTGTACGCAGCATGAGAGTCAATTTTGTGTGTGTGCCGACCATTCTAATTTCTTGCCCTCTCCATTCCTGTCTCTGAGCTACTTAATTACTATATCAAAAATAAAATAAGGAATATGTTTTTGCCTTAATATCTACCTTAAATCACTTTGCTAATTGCATATTGTGCTTGTTTTAGCTTAAATACTGAAATTTGCACTTAAAAGCGTCATTTTGTATCTTTTGTATATGCCAGTAAAAACTTGACTGTGCGGCCTCGTACACACAAGGGAATTTATCCGCTGAAAATGGTCCGACAGACCATTTCAGCCGAAAAATCCGCTCGTCTGTAGGGGCCGGCGGACAGATTTGGATGGATTTCTCCAGCGGAAAAGTTTCAAAGCATGCTTTGAAACTTTTCCGCCGGAGAGCTGCCCGTCGGATATGTCCGCTGGTTAGTACGCAGCGTCACCACGCTGTCCGCCGGTCGGGGAATTTGATCCGATGGTGTGTACAGCCATCGGATCAAAACAGCCCGGCGGACATATCCGATGGAAACGATCCGTCGGACCGTTTCCATCGGATAAATCCTATCGTGTGTACAAGGCCTGCCAGTAAATTTTATGTGTTGTGTCAGTAAATTTCAATCTGGTAGGTTGGCAACACTGGTCAGAAGTGGGTTGGACATCAACTGGGTTGGTGTCAACTGTTGTTGGAATACATTGCTGTGTATAAGGCCTCGTACACACAACCGTTTTCCTCGACAGAATCCATCAAGAAACTTGGTGGCAGAGCTTTTTTGCCGAGGAAAACGGCCGTGTGTATGTTTTTTGTCGAGAAAAGTGTTGTGGATCTCGACGAGCAAAAAAGAGAACAAGATCTTTTTTTCCTCGTCGGCAGTCTCAATTTCCTCGTCGTGTTTCTCGTCGGGCTGGTTTACGATGAGAAACACATTTGTGTGTATGCTTAGAAACCCGCGCATGCTCAGAATAAAGTATGAGACTTTAAATTTAGAGCGCACCTTCGGTAAAAGTAGCGTTCGTAATGGAGATAGCACATTTGTCACGCTGTAACAGACTGAAAAGCGCAAATCGTCTCTTACCAAACTTTTACCTAACATGCAGTAACATGAGATTAGCAAAAGCAGCCCCAAGGGTTGTGCCAGTGGAATCGAACTTCCCCTTTATAGTGCCGTCGTACGTGTTGTACGTCACCGTATCTGAGAACAACGAGATATTTTTTCTTGACAGTGTGTCCGCAAAGACAGCTTAACAAGATTCTCAACAAGCCTGACAAGGAACTAGTTAAGGAAAACAATGTTTCTTTTATGACGTTTTTCTCTGTCATGTGTATGAGGCCTAAGAAGTATTTTTTTGTGGAGGGTTGGTAGAGTATTACAGGACAAGAATGATGTAAGATGGATACTAATGCGGTAGTAAGCGCTAAAGATTGTTTTTTCTTTTTCAATGGTCCTCCAGCAGGCTTATGCCATTAACTACTTAAGGACCGCCTCCGGCACATATACGTCGGCAGAATGGCACAGCTGGGCACAGGCACGTACATGTATGTCGCCTTTAAGAGCCCAGCCGTTGGTCGTGCGCACGCGACCCGGTCCGAAGCTCCGCGACAGCAGGACTCGCGAACCCGATCGCCGCCGGTGTCCCGCGTTTGATCACAGGAGCTGAAGAACGGGGAGAGGTATGTGTAAACATACCTTCCTAGTTCTTCACAGTGGCACGTAACCGCACCAGGAAGTAAAAAACTTCCACGCATGCGTCGAATCCATTCGACGCATGCGCGGGCAGATATGTCCGCTGGTTAGCGTACTAACCAGCAGACATGTCGAACGGACGGGTTCCCAGCAGACAGATTTTGAAGCATGCTTTAAAATTTGTCTGCTGGAAAAACCTGTCTGTCTGCCCGTACACACAATCAAATTTCTCTGCTGAAACGGTCCGTCGGACCGTTTCCAGCAGATAAATTTGATCGTGTGTACGTGGCCTTAGTCATGCACTCCACAAATCTGGCCTTTATGGAAGAGTAGCAAGAAGAAAGCCATTGTTGAAATAAAAGCCATAAGATGTCCATTTTGCAGTTTGCAAAAAGCTATGTGGCTGACATAGCAAACATATGGAAGAAGGTGTTCTGGTCAGCTGAGACCAAAATGTTACATTTTGATCTAAAAGAAAAATGCTAAATGTGACAGAAAACTAACACTGCACATCACCCTGAACACACCATCTCCACTGTGAAACATGGCGGGGACAGGGAAGCTGGTCAGAGTTGATGGGAAGATGGATGGAGCCAAATACAGAACAATCTTAGAAGAAAATATGTTAGAGTCTACAAAAGACTTGAGACTGGTGTGGAGATTCACCTTCCAGCAGGACAACGACCCTAAACATACAGCCAGAGCTACAATAAAATGGCTTAGATCAAAGCATATTCATGTGTTAGAATGGCCCAGTCAAAGTCCAGACCTAAATCCAATTGAGAATCTGGGGCTTGGGGCTGGGACTTGAAAATTGCTGTTCACAGACGTTTTCCATCCAATCTGACAGAGCTTGAGCTATTTTGCAAAAGAAGAATGGACACAGCTTTGACTCTCTAGATGTGCAAACCTGGTAGAGACATCCCCAAAAAGACCTGCAACTAAAGGTGGTTCCACAAAGTATTGACTCAGGGGGGCTGAATACAAACGCACGCCACACTTTTCAGATATTTATTTGTAAAAAAATTGAAAACTATTTATCATCTTCTTTCCACTTCACAATTATGTGCTACTTTGTGTTTGTCTATCACATACAATCCGAATATAATACATTTACATTTTTGGCTGTAACATGACAAAATGTGGAATATTTCAAAGGGTATGCATACCTTTTCAAGGGAAGCAATCTCTTCCAGTGGGTTGTGCCTAACAATGGATGGTGGTGATGGACCCTCTTAGGAGCTTGGCCTACAACCTTGCCAATATGGCTCGTGGTAATTTCAGTGAAAAGACTTGGGTAGAAAAGCAGGCGCATGCGGTGCCCATGTCTCAATGTACATGTTTACACTTTTAAGGGGTGTTCCAGCCAAAAATGGTGTTTATTAACCACTTAAGGACCCCCGCACGCACATATACGGCCACAGAATGGCACGTACAGGCACAAGGGCGTAAATTTACGTCCCCGCCTAAGTGCGGTTCGGGGGTCCCATCGGGACCCCCTCCGCGGCGTGCGGGGGTCCCCCTGGCTCCGGGAGCGATCCGGGATCAGCGGGCGGATGTCGGCCCTTACCCGCCCCCCCGCGATCGCTCCCAGCCAATGGGAGCGCGCTCCCATCCTGTCAGTTCCTCCTCCTGTGTTTACACAGGAAGGAGGAAATGATGTTACCTCTCATTGCAGCGGTGTTTCCCAGCGCTGCTGATGAGAGAAGACATCACAAGTAAGTGTGCACCAACACAACACTGACACACACTCACATAGGCATATTAACCCCTTGTGATCGCCCCCCCCCACCCCCCTGTCACAGTGTCACTGAATGCAGTGATCTAATCACTGCATTTAGTGTCAGTGTGACAGGCAGTGTAAAAAACAGTTGTTAGGTTCAGGATAGCCCCCCCACCCCCCCTAATAAAGTTTTAACCCCCTGATCACCGCCCTAGTTAACCCTTTCACTCCCTATTGCCAGCGTCACTAAGCGATCATTTTCCTGATCGCTGTATTAGTGTCGCTGTTCCCGCTAGGTAGCTATTTTTTTTTTTTGCGATTTTTTTTTTTTACTAAAGACATGTGGCTAAATAAATTTTGGCCTAAATGTTTGACTAAAATTTAGTTTATTTGATTTTTTTTTAACAAAAAGTAAAAAATAGTGTTTTTTTTTTCAAAAATGTCGCTCTATTTTTGTATATAGCGCAAAAAATAAAAATCGCAGAGGTGATCAAATACCACCAAAAGAAAGTTCTATTTGTGGGAAGAAAAGGACGCAAATTTTGTTTGGGAGCCACGTCGCACGACCGCGCAATTGTCTGTTAAAGCGACGCAGTGCCGAATCGCAAAAACACCTTGGGTCATTTACCAGCGTATTGGTCCGGGTCTTAAGTGGTTAAAAGTCAGCAGCTACAAAAAGTGTAGCTGCTGGCTTTTAATAAACACTCTCTTACCTGCTCCTGCGTTCCAGCGACGTGCCGACCGGGGCTCCGCTCCTCTCCCCCCTGTCCCGGCCGGCGTCTCCATCCCGACTATAGGCACCCAGCCGTGACAGCCTTCGGCTTCACGGCCAGGCACCGACTGCGCATGCGCGAGCCGCACTGAGCATGCGCGGCGTGGCTTGTCGCTGATTGGACAGGCGATCGCATGGGACCTGTCATGTGTCCCATGCGATCGCCTACAGGGAGGGGCTGGTGTAGGCGATTAAGGCTTAAATGCCTAACCATCCCCTCGGCGGAAGCAGGAAGTGGGACAGGAAGTCCCACTCCTCCTGAAGCCCCCACTCCCCCCCAAAAAAAATTGCATGCCAAATGTGGCATGTATGGGGGTGAGGAGTGGATTAAGGGAAACTTAATTTTTAGGGTGGAACTCCTCTTTAAGTACTGCCTTCTGCACATTTACATCGGCAGAATGGCACGGCTGGGCACAGGCACGTATCTGTACTTACCCCTTTAAGTGCCCAACCGTGGGTCGCGCATGCGCCCGCGACCCGGTCCGAAGCTCCGTGACCATGGCTGTGGGACCTGATCGCCGCTGGTGTCCCGCGATCAGTTACAGGAGCTGAAGAACGGGGAGAGGTGTGTGTAAACACACCTTCCCCGTTCTTCACAGTGGCAATGTCACTGATTGTCTGTTCTCTGATATAGTGAAAGGCGATTAGTGACGTCACACATCCAGCCCTGTCCTCCTACAGTTAGAAACACATATGAGGTCACACATAACCCCTACAGCGCCCCCTAGTGGTTAACTCCTAAACTGCAATTGTCATTTTCACAGTAAACAATACAATGCGTTAAACGCTTATTGCGTTTTTTTTTTGCAAAAATATGTAGAAGAAAACGTATCGGCCTAAACTGAGGATTTTTTTTTATATATTTTTGGGGGATATTTATTATAACAAAAAGTAAAAAATATTGATTTTTTTTTCAAAATTGTCGCTCTATTTTTGTTTATAGCGCAAAAAATAAAAACCGCAGAGGTGATCAAATGCCACCAAAAGAAAGCTCTATTTGTGGGAAAAAAAGGACGACAATTTTGTTTGGGAGCCACATCGCACGACCGCGCAATTGTCAGTTAAAGCGACACAGTGCCGAATCGCAAAAACTGGCCAGGTCCTTTACCTGCATATTGGTCCGGGTCTTAAGTGGTTAATAAACGCTGGGTGACACTGATGCTGGGTGCTCCGTCTTTCCTATTACCACCCATTACCAACAGGGTGGCTTAGGATAGTGGCAAGGACTGTGAAACTGCTGAAGTTTTATGGTGCATGTACTTTATACGGTACCAGCTAATGCCTTGTACACACAATCGGATAAACTCTGACGTATTTTTCTGACGGAATTCCGTTCAAGCTGTCTTGCATACACACTGTCACACCAAACTCCGACCGTCAAGAATGCGTTGACGTACAACACTACGATGAGCCTAAAAAAATGAAGTTCAACGCTTCCGAGCAGAGAGCATGTTCTCTTTATAAATTCCGACAGAAAAAAGTCAGATGGGGCATACACATGGTCGGAATTTCCGATGAAAAAATTACATCTGACTTTTTTTGGAAATTCCGATTGTGTGTACAAGGCATTAGATTTTTCTGACAGGTTCATTTTAAAAACTATAAATTGTTGGTAAATTCGTTTTTCTCCAACAAATACAGCCTTCCAATTTTTTTTGTATATTTTAAACTTAACAGTGCACAATTGCATAAGGTTACGGGTTAATAAAAGCGGCAATTAAAGTATCCAATTTTTTTTTCTTTTTCCTTTCTTTGGCTTTCACTATTAACACTGCAAACTCATAGTGACAAATCACAAGTCCGTATCATTTCCCTGTGAACTCCACTGACAATTAAAGCTATTTGAGGCCATTCGTCATTGCGGCTTTGTCTCAATGACAAAGCTGACAGGGTGAGCATAGCATTGCATAATGAAATATACTTTAAAAGCATTGCTGGGATGGTGAATAACTTCTCTGCTATTTTATATTATTGTTACATACTGGACTAACAAGTTGTGCTACCTTACATGAGAATCCCATGAGATAGCCATCTGTGAAATATAAAAGCAGGTGATTAGTTTCATATTTCTCAGTCCGTCTATCCTGCTGTTAAGTTAGAGAAAGCACATCATTACAAAATAAAAATCAAAGACGCAATATATAGGAGACGCTATTACTGACATTTCATGATCTGGTTGGAAAAATGAGTGAAACTAATAAACTGCTTACAGAACTGCTGAAGGGGATGGACTTTCTTAACGCTGTATTAAATCCCAAACCAGAGATGTATTATATTGCCGCTTACTGATCATTGAATGTGGTTGCTGCATTAGTTTTCTTTTCCTTGGCTCCCCCCCCCCCCTCTGTTTTCATCCCAGATAGCAAGCAATTGTGCTGCAAGATTTGAAAATGACTTGCTAAGCTATTGCTAGACTTGCCAGGCTTCACCAGTTTGTTAAACAATTGCAGCAAGTCCGCATTGCATGACTTTATTGGCAAACATTCTGCAAGCCTGCGGCAAGTTCTGGTTCAGTTTTGTTGTGCTATAGTCATCCAACCACAGGGGTCACTGTGGCTGAATTTTCATGTTGTAGACTTGCAGAGCTCTTGCTGTAAACTCACTGCTGCAACTTTGCTCTTGCGAGAGACTTGCCACGCAAATTTGCTGCAAATTGGAAAAGTGTCAAATGCTCTGCAAGTGTACAACTTGCCAGTTTAAATGTGCAGCAAGTTAACAATACTTATTTATCACTACCCCCAAAGGAGCTGCTGGCTTGATTTGGGTGGCATATTACCTTTAATTCTCCGCCGTCTAGGGTACTGGATGAGAGCTGTAAGAAAGTCCACACTGTAGGTATCCTTTTCTGTGCTTTATTACCCAACGGTGTAAAAGTAGTATTAGGTGAGAAGATAGACGAGGTGGTAGGTAATGGATTCAGTCGTATAACTGGGTTTCAGAAACAGTCCTGCTTCCAATGACAACTTTCGTCCCCACTCTAGTCAGAGTGGGTATAGATCATCTGGATAGGCCGCTCTCACCAGACTAGCAGCCAGAGTGTCACTCTGAACTTCAGCAAAGTCTCTGCCACAGACCTTCCCAAAGGTGGAGATAATCTCTGTCCAAAATCCTTCTTAACACTGGATTAAGCACCAGGATCTCCCTTGAACAGCTTTAGTAATATCGGGACTGATAGGCGACCATCGTCCAGCCTCTCAGTAACAATGTGTCCTTCGATGAAGCAGTAGGCCTCTCCTGAGATACCAGCCTCGTGCTCGGTATTCCCTCAGATAGGTTATGCATCGGGTTGGCTTCCTCCCTCGGGACGGACAGCACAGGACAACTCTGCAACTCAGTCTACCCACTGAGCCTACAAGGTAGATTATTTGCTCCGGACCAACATGGTCCCAGAGCCAGGAACACTGAAACGCACACACCCCGGCCAGGAGGGCCACACTCGGGGGTGGTGGGATGACTGCCCAGGCGGATGGCGGTGAAGACAACCACAAAAAAAATGAGGTCTGCCCCATAAATACCCCTTCCCAGCATGCACAGCTAGGCGATCAACCCTCCTGATTGGCTGCCAAGGAGAAATATCCACACTACCCTGACTCTACTGCTGCCACCTGCTGGTCAGGGGTGGAACCAACTCACCAGACAATGACAGTGTACACACACAGTACAGCCAAAGCTGGAACAGAGGCCCTAAATTTGGCCAAATAAACAAGGTCAGAGGAAACTAACTCTCTGACCACCATCTAAATTTACAGCAGCACCGGCTATGAAAGTAGCCAGGCCCTACACTTACAATTCAACACTGCCACAAACTTGTGGCAAGCTATCCTTGCTATCTGGGACAAGGTGATCTGTCCAGTAAAACACCTCCTGTATTAACCTGCGTAGAGGTATTCCCGAGTCAGGCTCAGGGTGAAATTTCAGTACCATTAGCGGTATCCCCGAGCCAGACTCGGGATCGCATTGCAGGATCTAGGTATGGTTACTCACCTTGTCCCCTGGATCCTGCGATGTCCCCCCGCTGTGTGAGCAAGGTGTCTACTTGCTCGATTCACACAGTGCCTGAGTGCCACCGAGCTCCGCTCCTTGCGACATTGCGAAGCACAGGGCAAAGATCAGCGCCAAATTCAAAAAAGTTAAAACACACAATACATACAGTTTACTGTAATCTTAGGCCGCGTACACACGAGGAGACATATCCGAGGAAAACGGTCCGACAGACCGATTTCATCGGATATGTCTCCTGGAGATTTTGGTCTGATGTGTGTACACACGATCAAACCAAAATCCCCGCGGACAGACAGTGCGGTGACGTTGACTCCGCCACGTCACCGAACCAGGAAGTAAAATACTTCCACGCATGCGTCAAATCCATTCGGCGCATGAGGGGGATTTATGTCCGCTGGTTAGGCGTACTAACCAGCGGACATGTCGGACACACGGGTTTCCAGCAGACAAGTTTTAAAGCATGCTTTAAAACTTTTGTCGATGGAAACTGTCTGCTAGCCCGTACAGACGATCAAATCTGTCCGCTGAAACTGGTCTACGGACCAGTTTCAGCAGATATATAGGATTGTGTGTACGTGGCCTTACAGATTACAGTACTGTATAAAATAATTACACACCCCTTTATCCCTAAGGGTCTGCCCAGTGTCCTGCATGCACTTTTATATAATAAAGACTGTTTTTTCTGCCTGGAAACAGGAGATTGTCCATAGCAACCAAAAAGTGTCCCTTTATGTCAAAAGTGGTTTTAGACGAACTAGAAAACAGCGATAATAAATTAGAATCACCTACAGAATTGAGCGATAGTGATTTGTGAGGAAATTTGTCATCAAACACTGAAAGTAATGACAGCGACAATTCTGCAACTGAGCAAATTTCAGTGATTTTCATTTGATTACATTATTGAATCATTTTTATTATTATTATTTGTTATAATTATTTATAGTTATTTATTATATTATAATTTTGTGAATTTGTGTTTCAAATTTTATCATACCCGGGATGTCCTACTAGACTCTTGTATGGACAGATTTAAGTGAGTTATTCCTAAGGATTACAGGCCTACAATATAAAACGCCAAATTTCAATGCAAAATAATTGTACCACTTTCAGCACCTAAAATCTGACATAATCATACCGCCAGGGAGGCTAATGAGACATAGCTCTGGGGGAATGAGAACAGGAGGTCCAGCAGACAAAAACATTGTCAGTCTGGGGGGAGAGTTGTGTTAAATATTTTATCAGAATTAGTTACACTAACAAATTGAAGCCAAACTCCATTTCATATTTTATAATCAATTGCAGTAAACAGTTGTTTTTTTTCTTTCTTTTGGGATAAAGATTGTGCATGAATAAACTAAAGCTGATTATTTTAATTACCCTTGTCCATGTTAAGTGGTTTGTCTCATTCATGTAAACCGATACATTCTGCTGGAGAGCTTGTGCTTTTGAAAAAAGCTGGCCAGATCACCAGATGAAAATAGAAGCGAGAAAGACTAAAAAGGGGAACTAATGCAGCTATCACATATAAAAGATGTTTGCTTTTGGGTTTAAAGTGTTACATAACCCACAACAGTAAAATCAGTCTGTATATGCAGTAATGGATACTTGTTATACTCACTGTGGAACCTAAGAGGTTAATCCTCTGCATTGTGTAAAAAGGCTGTTTGTTCCTGTCTTCTATGATCCTCCCCTTCTCTCACAGTCCCCAAACCATCTCCTGATAGAGCAGAGCCTTGGAGGAACTCTGTACATACTCAGTTTGATGTGTATTGCTAGAGAGTTATTTTTCTTGGGAGAATGAATGATCAGCACAGGGCCAATCAGCAGTGTCCAGACAGAGAGTCAGGGTTCCTGCAGCCTCATAGGACAGTCAGGAGAGAATAAAAACTGCCTCCTACAAACCTAAACCAGACAATGGTAGAAGTCACAAGACTGCTCTAACTGCTGATGAGAAAGGGTATTTAACAGTTAATATTTACTAAAACTATTGCATTTCCATGTTCTGTGTACTGTGGGAGACCAGATGTAATGAATGCAGGGTCCTGGATTTAGTAACGCTTTAAGACTGCTTTCAGTTAAAAAAAATTGGTTTCTATCATCTATTACACATTTAAAATTTCCCTATAGTTTAGTTATACTTCTAAAATAACTTTGGGGCTTTTGCTTTGCATGTGCATCATGACCACCAATGTCTTCTATAAAGGGAATGCCCACACAATGCAGGTTAAAACTTTACTTCAAGCTAACAGAGACATATGCAGATATAGTACATAGATAGGAGGTCTAACACATGGGAAAATATTTTTTTCCAACCATTCCTTAGACTTGTCCAGACCTGCCAAACAGCAAAGCCAGGTTGGTGATCATACGTTTCTTTTCTGTAGTTAAGCTCTTTGAGCTATAAAGCTTGGAGATGTCACCGACCCATGTGTACTGCACTCTCAATGGATGCCACTCTTGAGTTTGCCATCCATTAAGAGAGCTGTGCCGTGACATGCATGCACGGGAAAATCAGCGGCCCAACCATTTAAATAGCCAGAGCCCACAAACTCAGAATGAAGACGGGGTGAAGATGAAATCCTTGCACATGGTGACAGCGAGAGATTCGTTTTTTTAGGTAAGTCCAGGGCTTTTTTTCAGGGGGAACTTGGTGGAACTCAGTTCCACCACCTTTGGCTCAGACCCTTTGGTGCCTGTTCACCACAATCACTTGTAAACACAGAAGTCTGGTTTCTGTGTTTCCAAGTGACAGCTCTGAACTCTGTGTGTAGCCTCCTGAACTCTGCACTCTGTATGTAATACAATTCTGGTATTTAATGCCCCTTTAAGACCCTTTTACTGTTTGTGAAATCTGAACAGGTTGTGGTTGAGTTCCTGCACCTATTTTCTGAGAAAAAAAGCTCTGGGTAAGTCTGTCATAATGTGCTAATACACAGTGCCTAAGTCTCCTGTTCGTGTCGAGGAAGACAATGTCATTTTATCCTTCAGTCTCATTACCTGGCCTTTACATAATAATAGCTGAGCACACTGTAGTCTCTAATTTCAAAGTCATTCAATCAAAATGTGAGGCCTACTCTGCAAATCCTACTGCCTGCCTATCAACAAAACTCTCTCCTTAACCAGCTCACATTCCAATGTAAACAGGCTGGATTGAGGTATTTAGGCATACACCTGGTGGCCACTCTTTGCCAACTTTATCAAAACAGTTATATAACAAACTCCATTCTCAGCTCCAATAATGAGCTGAGATACATTTACAATAGATTTATTAGGTCTTAGGAACAATGGCAACCCTTCTGGGAATGAAGTATAACTTTTGGCCTTACCCACAGCTGTTCCATGTAGATAACGTAAATAATACATTTATTTGGCAAGGCAAAACTTCCTGCACTAAGTAAAGCCAACTACCATGAACCAAAATTCAATTAGGATTGCTTATACCCTCCTGATACTATCATGCTGATAGACTAGCTTAGATGCCTTAGTGAAAGTGCTACTAACTAGATGGGTAGAAATTGAATCAGCTTTGCTTTATCCTGACTCCCTAGTCCCTTTTCCATGGCTCCCGTTTTTTCCTCATACAAAACACAATCGGGAGATCTCTCCTTATATATCTCATTCACTGTTAAGATGTAATAGATCTTCAAAAACTAAACGTGAAGAAAAATGCTTGTTTCTTGGACCACTTTTTAACCACTTCCAGTCCGAGACAATTCTGACATTCCTCCCCTACATATAAAAAACATAATTTTATTGCAAAAAAACTACATAGAACCCCCAAACATTTTATATATATATATATATATATATATATATATATATATATAAAATATTTTTTTGAGCAGAGGATCTAAAGAATAAAATGAAAAACATGGAGGGGGAGGCGCCGACCTGAGTGTAGTATTAAAATGATTTACAAAGTAAAGTGCAGTCCTGGCATTCCACATGGCTCTGCGGGTCCCACCACTTTTCCGAATAGCTGGAAAGGATTGGGCAGCTGGCTGGAATGGATCATGTTGTTTTTCCAGGAGCAAGGAACGAGGAAGCTCCACACTGACCAGCATGGACCGTTGAACAGGAAGTGATGTCACCAGCGTCTGAACGACCAGCAGACCAATCAGTAAACCATTTAGGGGAAAATAAATTATAGCAAAGGTCAGGTGAAGCAGAGGTTAACAGTCTTGGATTGGCTAAACAAATAATTAAACTGATACACTCTGTACATAACTCACTCCTGAACCTCATACTCTGTACATAACTCACTCTTGAACCTTGCACGTTGTACATAACACACTCCTGAACCTTACACTCTGTACATAACGCACTCCTGACTCCTTTCACACTTTGTGTAACGCACTTTTCCACAGTGTGTGCAAAACCATTTGTTCTGGATCTTTTTTTTATTTTTTTTTAAACAATTGTACTGGGGTTTGTGTCTGTGAGACTCTTGCTTGTGGCAGCGCAATCAAAGAAGGAAGCCTATATATACTATATATGTATAATGTTTGTTCTAAGTAATTTTCTAGCAAAAAAGATTTTTACTTGGAAACAAAAAGTGTCAGAAAAAAGCCTGGTCTTATGCCACGTACACACGATAATTTTTCGGCATGAAAAGAACGTTGTTTTAAAAAAAAAATATTTAAAATGATGGCGTCTGGGCTTCACAACATTTTTTTTGAACATGCTGTATTTTTTAACGACGTTTTAAACTATGTAATTTTTCGTGTTGTAAAAAATGATCGTGTATGGGCAAAAACGACGTTAAAAACCTGCGCATGCTCAGAAGCAAGTTATGAGACGGGAGCGCTCGTTCTGGTAAAATTACAATTCATAATGGAGTAAGCACATTCATCACGCTGTAACAGACAGAAAAGCACAAATCGTCTTTTACTAACATGGAATCAGCTAAAGCAGTCCCAAGGCGAATAGAACTTCCCCTTTATAGTGCCGTCGTACGTGTTGTACGTCATCGTGCTTTGCTAGAGCATTTTTCTTAAACGATGGTGTGTGGGCAACGTCGTTTTAATGATGAAGTTGGAAAAACGTTGTTTTGTCTACATGCCGAATTTTTTTTTTTTTTTCATGCCGAAAAATGATCGTGTGTACGCGGCATTACACTTGAGAGGAAATCTCTCTACAGTTAGGGGACATCCCATCTGTGAAATCATGTGTAACCATTGCCGTGGTTGTCAAATCATGTGTAACCAATTGCGAGAGGTAAGGGACTGCTCTGTGCTATATCATTGCACAGAGCAGGTAAGTACAATTTCTTTTTTATTTTAATAAAATAAAAAATTAGCCTTTAATATCACTTTAACTCTTTCCTTTATAATGACGACTTAAAGTCTTAGAAAGGAAAGGCTAAAATAGTATAATTAATTGTAATACATTTTCAGAATGGTTTTCCATTTTAAGTACACTTGTAATGCCTAATAAATATGTTTTATACCGATCTGACGCTCATATTTGAGAATGGAGGCTTGTTAGTAATAAGAAAACTATGTCTTCTCTTCTTTACAGCAATGAATGTATTTTGGCCTGGTCTCATTCCCCCAACTGCACTGCTAAAGATTCATTTTAAGAAAGTGCTTGCTGAATTCACAGCAATAAAGCAACAAGCATGGTACTGTTAACGTGGCTACAGTTATGATTCAGTAGGGATGAATGCATGATGTGTGAATATCTATAGATTTTAGCGTTGTCACTGTAGCACATTTCAAACTTAGAAATGACTTTTACATTTAGTTTGAACGTCTCTAATGGAGTTTATATGATATGAATTTACTTTTTGGCAGTTTTGTTACAATTCAGAAATCATCCACAGTTAATCACCTCTATTTACTTAAATGAGTCATGGTACAAAATCCTGGATTTGAATGAGTTGTGCAATTTTCTTTCTGAGGTATGGACATAATGCAGGAATTGGATATGCAATAAAGTATATCCAAACTTAAAACGTTTTCATTTTAAGTTTGAATAGTTTAACAAATGGTTACAACCACTGTAGGCTTTTGTTGGCGTCTGTGTCTCTTTGAGGAGATATTCCTTTACGCCCTGATGAGTAGATACAACTGGAAATCAGAGGAAATCTCATCAAAGTGAGGAAAGTACCCTCTACACAGTTTTCACCCACCAAACAAGGTTCCGCATTTGAGTTTTTGCCCTTACAATTTAAGATTTTTCCTCACTTACAATGCTGGTGGCTGCAGAAAAATGAAGAGAGATTAAATCTCCTGATTGGGACACAGACATCCATAAAAACCTAACAGGGTTTCAACAAAGAAAAACGTCACTTTAGATACACTTGAAAAATTAACCCCTTAAACAATATTTTGTTTAACAGATCATTGACACCAGGGCTGTCTTAATGAGAGGGCACACCTGGGCACTGCCCAGGGGCCCCAGCTGCATGGGGGGCCCCTGCACTTTCCCCAAAGCAGCTGGCCCTTGATCCCACGCTGCCCCAAAATTAGGGGCCCCATGATGGTACTGAGAGTGATAGATAAACAGGGGGGGAAGTCTGCCTCCTACCTACTTGATGTCTGTTTACCTGCACTGTCATCATTGTAGTGCCCCATAGCATTACTTTGCCCAGGGGCCCATGATGCTATTAAGACGGCCCTGATTGAGGGTGGGAGTAAATTTAAGCATAGTTATATTAACCCTGTGAAAGGAAAGATTTGATTGGGGGTTCAGGTCTGGTCACTTCAAGTTAAAGGAGGGACAGCTAATGTAACCTATGGATGATGTCTCCTTTGCCATTCCTCTTCACTGAAGGCTAAATTGGAGACCACCCTCAAAATAGGTAAGTATACAGATATTTCATTTACGCAGTATATAGAATAGGCTTAGAATGAGGGTGGGAGTAAATTTAAGCATAGTTAGTGTTTGATTGAACTTCAAGTTTAATGTAACCCTCCTTTGCCATTGCTAAATTGGAGTTACCACAGCCTTGCGCAGCCTGCCAAATAGATCTTTTTCCCTGAGATCTGGCCAAAAAAAATATGCTGCAGTCTGATGAAATCATTGGTTGATGGTTATCCATTGTAAAAAAGTATTTTTACTATTGTTCTGGAACATAAACCTCAAGTGGTTAATATCAGAGAAACCAGACCCATCTACACAATACAATTTACACAAATATCCAAAAAATGACCTTGATACATGGAATGATTAAAGTGTAATCATCTTATATTTTGCCTTCCTTGGTTACTCATTTTCCACTTCATGAACATGCTGATGATATTTTTAAATAAAACCTAACGTTATCATTGAATATCCATGATGACATCTAGCTTCCTAAAAACATCCTAGCACTGTGATTCAGTACTCCTCTCAAGAGTCATCAGCTCCGATGTTTGCTTTGGGCTGGCTTTTGGTAGGACTTATGATCTATCTGACTTGCTGCAGCTTGTAATGGCCACTGTGAGAACCCAACGGTGTACGGTAAAATCAGAGTAAGCAAAGCCTAATATACCGATATAGACATTTGCCATGCATGGGACACAAATAACTCTCCCAATAAGGAAATACATCTGTGAGAATTAGGTGGTCACCTTTTAATAATCCACCACAATACAGAAGTTTGGCTCAGGTGTTTAAAATCTGGATATAATTTGCATGGTTTAGTCTGTTAAAAACTGGCCTATGTAACTCCCAGGTCAGATGTCAACCTTATGCCAAAACCAAACCTTCTTTAATGACTCTGTCAAGATTTTCCATCTTCTCTGGGCTAATTAAATGAGTGCATGAATATATACAGCATCATCTATCTGCTTCTATACCTTGAAACTTTTGTGGAAAACATCATGTTAATTTTGTACATAGACAGAAGAAGCTTTAAATATTAACATCCCATTGGAATAGATCAATCGTTTTACTGAAGTTCTATAAACACTTTTATTTTAAGGTCTTGTGCTTATCAAGAAAGACTTGTAGCAGTTTTTGAGATCAAACAGCTTCTCCACTAATTTGTTGTCTTTGGTACCAAGAACAGTTTCCATGTGTAACCAGTCAGAGATTTCTGTAGGAGTACACACAATCCAAACTCATTTCCGTCTTATCTGTTCATCTATTCAGGAATGTCCATTTGTTGGTTGAAATAATTAAACATTAAGTATGTAGGGTGCGGCTATTTAAAATGTGGATAATGAGGGAAAAAGTCACTGTGCTCCGGGGCAAAGCTGAAGGCATGTTTCTCTATTAATAGCATAATTTATTCATTAAAGATTAACATGTTGCTGCCAGATGGAGTGGTACATTTTTTTCAGTTATTCTTATATATATGCTTAATATTAGCAACTCATTTTCCATTATTCTTTCACGCTAATCTTTAGCCAATCAGCTACATTTTATTAAATGACAGCGCCACTTCTCTGAAAAAATCGGATACAATTAGGATGCTGAGAAAAATCATAAACTCTGTAATTCATTTTACAATTGCTGTTAATTCTGTAGATTATGGCAAATTTCCCAATTTTTCACATTGTCATGGGAAATTTATAGACTCAGCCTTGCCCTTCTAATGGCTATCAGCATTCATACCATAAATACAGTTCCTTTAACAAATCTTCCATTCCTAGGATTCAAATGTGGATATTTTTTTTGGCCACAATGAATGCATAAAGATGGTATTTATTCTATATACTACCTTTTTATATTTTTTCCTGAACAATCTAAAAGATCACTTTAAGCAGAAAATGTCTTGTTACAGGTCAAAATATGGCTAAATATTTAGTGTAGTAAAGTGTAAGCTTAATTTTAAAAGAAAAAACAATTAATAACACCATCTTTCCCTTCTAGGACTAGAAACAGTAGAACACAATGCTGAGAGAAGCTTTTTTTGGATTGTCTCTTTCAGGTATGGAAAGAGGCTCTATTTAAAGTCTTATGCCGCGTACACATGACCATTTTTCGGGTTCTAAAAAAATGACTTTTTTTTTTAATGTCATTAAAAACGGTCGTGTGTGGGCTTCAGAGCATTTTTCAGGTTCTGAAAAACGGACAAAAAAAAAAAAAGAAAAAAATGCTCTATTTTTTCACAGCGTTTTAAACGTTGTCGTTTTTCGGGTTGTAAAAAATGGTTGTTTGTGGGCTTTAACGACATGAAAAAAGTTATGGTAAAACTACCGTTCGTAATGGAGTAAGCACATTCATCACGCTGTAAAAAACAGAAAAGCGTGAATCGTCTTTTACTAACACAAAATCAGCTAAAGCATTACCATTCCTGCAGGAGTGTTTAGTGGCTTATGTGTATGTCTGTATGTGGTTGCCATCTGTGTCCATTTAGACTAATGTCTAATTTTAGATAAACGTGGTAGAGATGGATGTGTTTACTTTAATTAGATAATTTTTGTATTTTGTGGAAATTTAATAAATAACTTTAGTTTTTTTAAACGCCACAGTTCCTTTCTGAAGAATCCATTTTTTTCTATATGCCTAACCTATTCAGAGGAACAGGCCTTTGAGGCTGAACGTTCAGCAACTCATCACACTATGTGAAGGTGTATGTTGGCCTTGATGTTTTAAAAAAAAAAAAAAATACCCCTGACTAAATTGGATGTAGCTAAGGTGTTTTTTTTTTGTTTTGTCAGAGTAATTTGGGTGTCTGACCACAACAACTAGCTAAAATCCACATTGTGAAATTTCAGAAGGAGAGTTTTTTTTTGCCGCGTACACACAATCATTTTTCGGGTTGTAAAAACAAAGTTTTTCAGGCTCTAGAAAAACGTTTTTTTCAACCCGATCATTAAAACGGCCTTGCCTACACACGATCGTGAAAAAAAAAATGCTCTAGCAAAGCCTGGTGATGTACAACACGTACAACGGCACTATAAAGGGGAAGTTCCATTCGGATGACGCCACCCAAATAAAACTTCCCCTTTATAGTGCCGTAGGGGTGAGTAGGGGTATTATTTATTTAAAAAAAACCCTATGAAGGCCAACATACACCATCACATAGTGTGATGAAATGCTGAACATTCAGCCTCAAAGGCGTGTTCCTCTGAATAGGTTAAGCATATAGAAAAACATGGATTCTTCAGAAAGGAACTGCAGCGTTTGAAAAACTAAATTTATTTATTAAATTTCCACAAAATACAAAAATTATCTAATTAAAGTAAACACATCCACCTCTACCACGTTTATCTAAAATTAGACAGTAGTCTAAATGGACACAGATGGCAACCACATACAGACATACACATAAGCCACTAAACACTCCTGCAGGAATGGTACTCTCACAACAATCCCATAGGACAGGAATTTGATAAAGATGATTAGGTCTTCATTAAATGAACCAGCTGGTAGTAACAATGTTTAAGAGTTCATGCATGTGGCCACTGATCAGGCAACTTGAAGCGTTCTGCTGCTAGCTATCCACACAAATAGTGATGAGTATACACACAGTCCGTGTAGGTAAAGGCACATTGAGGGGCACAGTGATGGTAAAACAATTCCTTTATAATGGAGCAGTGGGATATAGAGTTGACACATATGGTAGCATACAGGTGTATATGTGTATAAGACTCCTCAACAAAGGTGGGGGTAGACACAGCTCACCATCTGTCTACTACTCTGATGTCGCTCTTATCCGAGTCATTGAAGTCTGGACCGGCTTGCCGTCTACGCAAGAGCCGCTCGATATGGAAAGGGAGGGCTTGTCTTTCCAATACTGGAACATCAAGTGTGCCAAACGTTGGCCATTAGGTCCCAAATTACTCTGGACACTGTATTAACTGCAAAGTTTTTATTATTTTCTATACAGTATCACTGCTTAGTCTCGTCTTCGGGCATTGTGCCTTAAAGTGTCCATCCTCTATACAGCATAACAAATTTTCCTGGCAAAATGACCAGTACCACCCAATCTAGCAATCACCGCCTTCTAAATATAGGTGAAACGTTGTAGTATATCCTCTCGAGCCTGCTGCAATTCTTTCTGAGATTTTACTACTTAAACAACTGTCTTTTGAATCGCAGTAATAAATTATTAGATTTCCACCTGATTCTGCACTACCTAAATCACTTTCTAATGCAACTCCAACTGGACCTACACTATCTGGACTAGTGAATTTCATGTCTTAGAATCAAATTGCGCTTGATGCTTTATCTATCTTGACCTGAAATCAAATTCACTGTTCTCTTATCAGGAAACATATTTTCCACCTGAACAGAATATGACAGAAACTTTTCCTTTCCCAGAGAAAGTCCTACACCTACAGTATTGGTAGTCTTGATTTTTCTATTCCTAAAAGGCTTTCTCTTCTCTAGTTTCTCACACTAATTTGGGTATAGTGGGTGCATCTTGAGGGTCTTTCAGCTGAAATGTAAAAATTATAGTGTTCCCCGTCTGACCTGCTTGATTCGCCTGCTGTAAGCAGTTCAGGGGTCAATCTCTTTCTTTTGCGTGCTTTGATGTATTAGCGTATCTACTCAAAAAATGTTAGTGGACATTTTTCCTCCTTTTTGGTTGATACCAGACTGTATACCAATGTTCACACCAGAGTCAGTAAGGACTTCTGTTTGGCTTGTTTCTATTAGATATGTGCATTCCCGTTCGTACGAATGTTATTTTCATACGAAAATTTTCATTTTCGTACCCGCAGGATAATGTGTACATACGAAAAAATTAAAGCACCAAAATACGAAAACTACGAGATTACGAATGAGCCGCATAACGAACAACCGCAAATACGAACGAATGATCCGACGAAAATAAACGACAAAACGAAAACGGCAAAAATGTTTGTTTCAATCCTTTTTCTGTTTGTTTTCAGTCCTATGTTCATATGACATCTATAACAAAACATTTGCATGCTGTATTTTGTTTCAATCCTTTTTCTGTTTGTTTTCAGTCCTATGTTCATTGTTCATATGACATCTATAACAAAAGATTTGCATGCTGTATTTTGAATCCAAAATACGAACAGAAAAAAGGAATTTAAAATACAGAATGCAAATCTTTTGTTATAGATGTCATATGAACATACGACTGAAAATAGCAAAAGAAAAGGGTTTCAAGATACTGCAAATCATTGACGTAAATTCACGAAAATTATTGTCCAACAAGTAACGAACATGAATTAAACAGAATAATGAACCATTCCTCATGTATGAAAATAAAACAGTAACGAAAATACGAAACGATCGGAATACGAAAAAATCGCATCATTCGAAAAACGAACGGGAACAAACAGGAAAACGGGCGTCTTACGAAAAACGAACGAAAACGAAAAAACGGAACAATACGAAACAGAACAAAAAAAAACGTTTTTTTTTTCTGTGCACATGTCTAGTTTCTATCTGGCTGGTATCACTAGTGCTGGTTATTGATGGGCTCACCTAGATATCCCCATTCAGCTGTAGATGTATGACCTAAAAGCAGGCCAAAATGTATTTTACCAAATCTACTATCCAGTAGGCGTGTGAGGTATCAGGGTCTGTCCATTTATCTGGGATGTTCTCCTGACGGTCAGTTGCCAGAGCTTCCTGACAAGTCTACACCTCTGTCAACCCCTCATTAGGGATGTCCATCACCACAATAACTCCAGATGGACATTCTGCTTTTCACATCACCTGGCAGCAGTGACTGGGTCCATCTTACTGCCATAGCTTATACTTCCTGGCACACTTATTACTTTGTGATAGGACCTGAGGATACCAGCAGTTTGCTTTGGGGGCACCTGAGCAAGCTGGCTCCCGAGCTTTTGCTCTGTGTATCCATTCACACACAGAGCCTCAGCACGGCCCCATCCACTCTCTCCTCATTGGCTCACTGGCTGTGATTGACAGCAGTGGGAGCCAATGCGGGGGGAGAGTCCCAGAGAGCCGAGGTTCTCATGTAAGTCACTGGATCGAGATGGGGCTTGGGTGAGTATTGGGGGGGGGGGGGGACTGCTGCACACAGAAGGTTTTATATCTTAATGCCTTTGAAACCACTTGAAGTCAACAATACCAGTAAGATAATCCTAGTGCAGTAGAATGTTAGTTTTGGGAGAACTTCAACTTCACGTATTTTTATGTGTGTTTAAAGGAGTTGTAAAGGTAGAAGTTTTTTTATTTTATCGTAATGCATTCTATGTGTGCAGCAGACCCCCTCAGCCCCTCTAATACTTACCTGAGCCCCTCCTGATTGGCTAAAACACAGCAGCGGGACAATTGGCACCCATGGCTGTCAAATTCAATTAGACAATATTGAGAGAGAGAGGGGGCGGGGCTCGGTTCCCCCATAGCAAGCTGCTTGCTGTGGGGGCACTCTACAGGAGGGAGAGTCCAGGAGTAGAGAAGAGGGACCCGAAAAGAAGAGGATCCAGGCTGCCCTGTGCAAAACAAACTGCACAGAGGAGGCAAGTATAACATGTTTGTTATTATTTTTTTTTTCTTTTTAAATATTACTTTACAATCACTTTAATAACTACAATATCCGTTTTCTTATCACTTTCTTCTCTACAGAATACTGTCCAATCTTGCATTGCAGGTTTTTAAACTGGGCACATAGATCATGGAAGTCAAGCTGAATTTCCCAATTATGAAGCCAAAGTTAATGAAGTATGTTAATGTTTTAAAACTCTTTCAAGTTCCAGTGAATAATTGCTTCTCCATTTCCGATTACTGTATGTGAGCCATATGAAAGATACCGAAGAGAGACCCCTAAGGTAAATAGACAGAAGACTAAGTCTGTTTTCTGTTGAAGTGGGTGATATCTATAGGAACTTGATTTAAACCATGAACATATTCACAAGATATTCGGTCAACTTGTAATCAATGACAACGCTGTCAGGAATTACCCAGAATCCCCCTAGGCTAATTATTTTGTATCCCCTTGCATTTGTTTTCATTAAAGAAAAACTAATAAGACAGACAGAGTTGAACTTGTTGAATGACCGGACAAAGCAGTGTTAAAATCTCAACAGCTCTAATTACCAGCTGAGCAGTGTAAAAACTATGAATAAATGTCAAGCTAGGAGATAAGCTCTTATCTTAATCTAATGACTCTGCAGACTTAATTTGTCAGGCCAGCCTAGCTGATGAAAAACAGGTTTGTATTCTCCGACTTTCGCAGCAACAAACCTCCAGATCCTTGAAATAGAATTGTAATATCATCAGTGTCATCCTGCAAAAATCTTGCGAGTACGCCAATGAAAATTCTCACTGCCCTGAGAGAATGAAGTAGTTTTGTCCCTGTTGATCGAATCTTCTTGACAAAATAGATGCTGTGTTTTCATTGTTGAATCTCTGAATGATATATCTTTGTGTTTCATTATTTTAGTACGTCATTTGATTATAAATTGAATAAAATATCTATGACCAAGACACTCTTCGGTATCTTTTACAAAAGGACAAATATGCAGATAAGGAATCAAGTGCCAGAGGATTTCTACCTTTTGGGCAAAAAAATTAGTAGATGCCCAGCTGAATGTAAATAGGTTACTAAATACTACTAAATAGTATTTAAAGTGAAATGTATTGCAATAAAAGTTAAAATCCATGTATACAGTGAGGGAGAAAAGTATCTGACCCCCTGCTGATTTTGTACGTTTGCCCACCGACAAAGAAATGATGGCCCGGATTCACATACATTTGGCGCATATTTTTGCCACCGTAGTGTTTCTCTTTTACGCTACGCCGGCGCAGCTCGGAGAGGCAAGCATGGAATTCACAAAGCATATGCTCCCAACTCTGCGCCGGCGTAGCGTATATTTCATAGGCGTAAGCCGGCGTAAGTGGAAGTAGGTGGAAGTGGGCGTGATCCATGTTAATGAAGCGTGACCCCATGCAAATGATGGGCCGGGCGCCAGACAAGTACTTAAAAATGAACTGCGCATGTGTCGGGACATGGACGTATCCCTGTGCGCATGCGTACAACTGCCTAAGATACGCCGGATCACTGTGTACACCGTGAACGTAACCTACGCCCAGCCAGATCCACGTCGGCCCATAAAATACATAGGCTTGTGTTCCCTGGTCCATACCTTTGCATGGGTTGCGTCTCATCTATGGGGAATAACTTTACGCCGAACGTAAAACTTACTAAAACTGCTTAAATCATGCGCCGGGCGCAAGTACGTTTGTGAATCGGCGTATTTCCTTTATTTGCATATTTAAATAGAAAATCAATGGGAAAACCACATGCGTCCAGCGTAAATATGCGCCCACTCTACGCCGGCGTAGGCAAGTTACGTCGGTGGGATGAAGTCTGTTTTTAGGCGTATCTTGGTTTGTGGGTTCGGTGCACAGATACGACGGCGCAAATTTGTACTTACTCGGCGTATCTGGAGATACGCGGGCGCAAGTGCTTTGTGAATCCAGGGCCGATCAGTCTATAATTTTAATGGTAGTTTTATTTTAACAGTGAGAGACAGAAAACCAACAAAAAAAATCCTGAAAAATGCATTTAAAAAAAGTTAATAATGGATTTGCATTTTTAAGAGTGACATAAGTATTTGACCCCTTCGCAAAACCTGACTTAGTACTTGGTGGCAAAACCCTTGTTGGCAATCACAGAGGTCAGACATTTCTTGTAGTTGGCTCCTAGGTTTCTCCTCTGAATCATTCAGATGTTCATTAGCAAACTTCAGATGGAAACTGTACATGTGCTTTTTTGAACAGGGGTCCTTGTGGGCGCTGCAGGATTTCAGTCCTTCACACCGTAGTGTGTTACCAATTGTTTTCTTGGTGACTATGGTCCCAGCGGCCTTGAGATCATTGACAAGATTCTCCCGTGTAGTTCTGGGCTGATTCCTCACTGTTCTCATGATCATTGAAACTCCACGAGGTGAGATCTTGCATGAAGCCCCAGACAGAAGGAGATTAATAGTTATTTTGTGTTTCTTCCATTTGCGTATATACGCACCAACGGTTGTCACCCTCTCACCAAGCTGCTTGGCGATGGCCTTGTAGCCCATTTCAGCTTTGTGTAGGTCTACAATCCTGTCCCTGACATCCTTGGGCAGATCTTTGGTCTTGGCGATGGTGGAGAGTTTGGAATCTGATTGATCGCTTCTGTGGACAGGTGTCTTTTATATAGATAACAAGATGAGATTAGGAGCACTGGCCCAGATTCACAGAGCAATTACGCCTGTCTAACTGGTGTTAGACAGGAGTAATTTCAAATTTCGTGCACCGTATCACTAGTTTGAATCCTCAAACCATGATACGGCGGCTTCGGGCTTTGATCCGAGAGGCTTACGTCTTCGTAAGCCTTCGGATCTACGCTGCGATATTTTTGCGGCCACTGGAAGGAGTTTGCGTCGTTTTCATGCGTCGGGGTATGCAAATGAGTTTTTACGGCGATCCACGAAGGTACGAGTGTCCCTCGCAATCGCCTACGTAATTTTTTGGCTACGTAATGTTAGAGGAGCTTTTTGCTGGTCTAACAGTGTGTAACCCATGTAAAGTATGGTCGTCGTTCCGCGTCGATTTGAAAATATATATTTTTTTTTAACGTAACTCGTTCGGGAATAGGAATGTACGTAAACGACGCTACTACGAGGTGACGACGTGTTTTCGCGCAATGCACGGCGGGAAATTTGCGAACGGAGCATGCGCATTTCGATCGCCGCGGGAACGCGCCTATTTTAAATGCTTCACGCCCCCTACTCGCGCAGATGGATTGCGACGGGAGAAATACACTACGCCGCCGTCGTTTACTGGACAAAATCTACCTGGATTCCACGTAGAGCCAGGTAAAAAACGGCGGCGTAGTGTATTTCTGATACTCTACGAGAATCTAATTCTCTGTGAATCTGCCCCACTGTTTTTAAGAGAGTGCTTCTAATCTCAGCGTGTTACTTGTATAGAAGACACCTGGGAGCCAGAAAGCTAGCCTATTGGGGGGTTACAATACTTATTTCATTCATTAAAATGCAAATCAATTTATCACTTTTTTGAAATGTGTTTTTCTGGATATTTTTATTGTTATTTTGTCTCTCATTAAAATTAAAATAAACTTACCATTAAAATGATAAACTAATCATTTCTTTGTCAGTGGACAAACGTACAAAACCAACAGGGGATCAAATACTTTTTTCCCTCACCATAGAATAAGAGATCACCAATTATGTTAGTGCATTCTCTAAAAATTCTCATGTGTTTTTTTTTTTAAAGCGGAACTCAACTGTATTTGAACACCACAAACTGAAAATACTAGTTAATTTAATTTTAAAATTCAAAGCAAACTCACCCATCCATCCATGTCTCCATGCTTTATTTCACTTTGAAAACACTCCCCTAGAAATTCTACCTGTAGCCATTTTGAGTAAGGCCAGATGATCCATGTAGCATTTACTTCCTGGAACGCATCTGTTTTTAGCTCAGGCATGCAGGCAAGAGGGTGTGCTTAGTTGATAAAACCCCCTTCCCCTCCTGAAGACTCCTGGGATGTATGACATCATTTTGGGATAGAACAGGAACCAGGAAGCAATTGGAGAAATGTAAACAAAAAGTAAAAACATGGAAATATAAGATACTGCATCTTCCTATTTATTTGCTAAGACTGGCAGCTTATGCATCCTATGCATTAAGGTGAAAAAACATCTTGCAGTGTCCGGTCCCCCAACCCCCATTTTACTTACCTGAATTTCCATGGGCGCAGTCCGCGTCGCCTCTCCACGGCTTCTCGGCTCTTCATTGGATAGATTGATAGCATTGCAGCCATTGGCTCCTGCTGCTGTCAATCAAATTCAATGATGCGGCTGCCAGGTGGCGGGGGCAAATCATACACTTGGCGGCTATTGACTTATTTTGAAATGTGCAGGGTCCAGGAATGCCATTTTATATGGGGCCACCTTAAGCGCATGGAGGTAGGTGGGTGTTTTTTTTTCTTTTTGATGAGTCAGTGGGCTTTGGGTATCAAGATTCATGTGGCTCTACATTGCTGGATGACATGACTGATGGCGGATGTACATCATGGTAGCAAGTTCTCCCCATGTTAAGGTCATGTTACTCTGTATGGGTTGGGTAGTGGTGCAGGCTTGTTCTTCCCTTTCTTGGCCTGCCAGGCTGCATGCTTGGATAAGGGTCTGGTATGAATTTTGGGGGGACTTTTGTTCTCTTTTGAGCTATCAATAGGTAGATGTTTGTCCATATGCCCAAATGGCAAAGGTTCGGTCCAATCTTGTGTTTGGACCAAACCTTAACCACGGCTGCCTGTCATATAGCAAAATAATGTCGGCAAAGTGGTTGTGTTATCCTGACTGGATGTCATATGACGTCCGCAGGATAACAAGCCGCTGCGCGCCCCCGGAGGCGCGCATCATGGCGATCGGTGGTGCGGTGTGTCAGTCTATCACACCGCAACTCCGATCTAGGTAAATAGTCTCTGATGGAGACTTATTACCATGTGATCAGCCATGTCCAGTCACGGATGATCACAATGTAAACAGGAAGAGCTGTTGATCAGCTTTTCCTCACTCTCGTCTAACAGACACGAGTAGAGGAGAGTCGATCGGCTGATCTCCTGACAGGGGGGTATGTGCTAATTGTTTATCAGCGAATCCCCCCCATGGATGCCCACCCAGGACCACCAGGGCTGCCACCAGACCACCAGTGATGGCCACCAGACCACGAGGGATTCTCACAAAAGGTATGCCACCCTGGACCACTAGGGAGATGGCAATCAGTGCCCAGACATATGGCAATTAGTGCCCAGGCGGATGGCAATCAGTGCCTATCAGCAATGCCTGCCAGTGCCATCAGTGATGCCTATAAGTGCCATCTATCAGTGGCCATCATTGCCCAGCAGTGCCGCCTATCAGTACCAATCAGTGCTACCTATCAGTGCCACCAATAAGTACCCATCAGTGCAGCTTTTCAGTGCCCATTAGTGTTGCCTGACAGTGCCACCCATGAGTGCTACTAAGGGCTGCCTATCAATGCCCCTCAGTACTGCATATCAGTGCCACCTATCAGTGCCCATCAGTTCCGGCTATCAGTGCCCGTCAGTGCCACCTCATTGGTGCTGCCTTATCAGTGCCCATCAGTTTAGGAGAAAACATACTTATTTACAAAAATTTATAACAGAAACAAAAGAAAAAAAAAAAATTGACACAAAACAAACAAAAGGAGAAAATCACAGCAAATTCACAGCTCTTGCTTACATCGTCACAACATTCCAGCAGTGCATATAACAGTTCAAACAAGAGGTACAACCACCTCCTCCATAACACAAAATACATAGATTGCGCCATTATTCCGAGACCCCCATAGCACCCGAATCCCATATGTACAATGAGTAACTCCCCGCCCCCTTTACAGCACAGCCGAATGCCCTCCATCTAACTAAACAATCTGTCTAAGACCAAATCAACTGGGGACAGGCCAGGGGAATCTAACCACAGGGACCACATACGTTCAAATTTGCCCGGACAACCCCTATGCTGATAGACATATTTCTCCATTCTTATGGTGGCGCCCATTTGAGTAATCCATTCCTTCAACATTGGGGGATCAACCGCCTTCCAACGCAGAAGAATTAATCTACGGGCATGGAATAGAGCTCTCAATATAGCCTGCCTGCTATTGTCGTCCATCGAGATATCATCCATAATTCCCAAAAGACATGGCTTCGTGTCAATAGGTATGTTGGACAGGTAAACCCTGTTAAGAAGAGCCACGACCCCTGACCAGAACAGATGAAGCTTGGGGCACCGCCACAGCAAATGAATCAGGTCTCCGTGGTCCCTTGCACATCTAATGCAGCTGGAGTCTGATCTCACACCCATTTTAAACAGCCTATCAGGCGTGTAATGCACTCTGAGAACTATGTATAATTGGGACAACCGCTGGGCCACATTCAGGGAGCACAACTGCACTGCCTGAAGCGCCTCCTCCCATTGCTCATCCTCAAATGTCCCCACGTCCCTCTCCCACT
Organism: Rana kukunoris; assembly: GCA_029574335.1. NCBI lineage: Eukaryota > Metazoa > Chordata > Amphibia > Anura > Ranidae > Rana > Rana kukunoris. The sequence goes on along the minus strand of CM056055.1, from coordinate 162,995,133 downwards.
TAGTAAATACCGTAAGGGGAAAACCCTCCAAATATATGTTCAAAATCCTGGAGTAAGCGCTAGAAATAAATCCCTTAAACTGAGATACTTCTGCCATAAATTTAAATATCGGTGTGTGCGAAAGAACCCACGGGGCCCCCCCTGCCTGTGCCATCACTGCGTGCTTCAACTGCATGTAATGGAAGAGCATTGATTGTGGAAGGCAGTACCTCTCCCTCAGTACAGGGAAGGGGATCAATTCACCCGCCTCAAAAATATGCCCCAGAAGTGTAACACCATGCCTCCTCCACCACGCCCCACAGTCCAGTGAGAGCAACTCTCCATAGTACCCATTGTCCCATATCGGGCTATAACCTGTGAACCCCTCCACCTCCTGCAACTGTCTAAGTTTGTTCCAGATTTTTTGCAGCAGCGCGTATGTGGGAAGCTTTTTGTTGGAAGATGCATACGCCAAGGCCTCCATACCAGTAGGTACACTATCGAGGCCAGTGGCATAGCACATCAGGGCCCTAATGGGATCCGACTGCCCCCCACCACCCTCAAGAACCTGGCTCTCTGGCATAACCCTGGCGATGTGCTGCGCCTGAGCCGCCAAATAGTAGACCCAAGGATTAGGGAGGGCGAGGCCTCCCGCCGTCTTAGGCTTTTGAAATTGCTCCAGTTTCACCCTAGGGGTTTTAGCCTGCCAAATGAAGGTCCTGAAAAGGGAGTTAATAATTCTGAACATTTTTAGAGGGATGACCATAGGGGTATTGTGTAAGAGGTATAAAAGTTGGGGCATAAAAATCATTTTAATAAGGTTGACCCTGCCAACCAAGGACATCCTGAGGCGAGACCAGATTTTAACTTTATCTCTAATTCTATTTAGTAGCGGTGTCAAATTGAGTGTAAGAAAGTCACATGGTTCAGAGGTAAGCTGGATACCAAGATACTTAAATCCCGTGGATACCGGTACATTGTGTATCATTCGCTCCCCGCCACCTGGGATATCACCCAACAGTAGAAGCGAGGACTTGGTCCAGTTGATGACTAGGCCAGAGTAGGTCCCAAACCTGCCGATTACTTCCATAGCCTCCTTCAGGGATCCATCAGTGTCACCCAAAAGAAGCATGGTGTCGTCCGCGTACAACATAATCTTCTCCTGAATCCCCCCATATTGAATGCCTTTCACCTTCTGTTCTCCCTGATCAAGGCTGCCATGGGCTCAATGGCGACGGCAAAGAGAAGCGGAGACAGCGGGCAACCCTGACGGGTACCCCTATGCAGGGTAAAAGGTTTTGAAACATGCCCTGCCTCCCTAATCACCGCCCTGGGCGAACAATATAACAGCTTCACCCATGACAGGAACTGTTTACCGAAGCCAAATTTGCCCATAACAGCCCAGAGATAGCCCCATTCTATACTGTCAAAAGCCTTATGGGCATCTAATGACAATAGAGCTCTATTCCCCATGTTTTCCGACACCGTCTGAATGTTCAGATAAAGTCTGCGAAGATTGATGGCTGTACACTTCTGGGGCATAAAGCCTGACTGATCAGTGTGAATGATGGAGGAGATAACCTTGTTGAGTCTCAGAGCCAGGACCTTTGCTAGGATTTTAATATCGCTCTGTAAGAGCGAAATCGGCCTGTACGAACCCGGGTCAAGTGGGTCCTTACCTGGTTTTAAAAGGAGAACAATGAAAGCTCTGGTCATAGAGTCCGGTAAACACTGTTGTTCCCTGGCATGATTAAGAACCTTAAGCAGGCGTGGCAAAACTATACCCCCATACTGCTTGAAAATTTCCATGGGAAGACCATCGTCTCCCGGGGATTTAGAATTAGGAAAAAGACTGACAGCCTCCTGTAGCTCCTCCAATTTTATCGGAGAGTCCAGGAGTACCCGCTGGGTAGCCGTCAAACAGGGCAACTCAATTCCCCGCAAGTAGTCCTGCAACTCTATATCTGAGTAAGTCACCCGGGATCTGTATAGGTCGGAGTAAAACCTAACTAGCTCTTCCATAATTTGCGTAGGAGTATTCACAAGCCTTCCCCCCTCCGCATGAAGTGCACCAATGGACGGGGACGTTTGGGACGCCTTCACTATTTTCGCTAGCAAACGACGTCTGCTCACCCTCCTCAAAGAAAGCCTGTTTATTAAAAAAACGTTTTCTATCAGCCGCCTCCCTAGTAATCCTATCCACTGCCTCCTGTGCTGAAATCCACGCCTCCGTAGATGCGTCAGAAGGGTCAGCAATAAATTCAGCCTCCAATCTACTCACCAATAATTCGGATTGTTCCCGTACACCATTTGTTTTGGCCTTAATACCCGTAACCTCCATTATTAAGATTCCCCTGAGGAACGCTTTAAACTTCTCCCAGGTCAATCCCAAGTCAGAATGATCCTCATGGCGCCGCCAAAACCCAGCAATCTCCTCCGTAACTCGTTCATGGGAAGGGAATAAATTAAGCCAAAAGGCATTGAGCTTCCAGGGAGCCCTAGGGAGATCCGCAGTGGGCCTAACAATCAGGGACATTACAAGTGGAGAATGATCCGAAACCCCTCTCACCAGATATCGAAGATCCTCCAACAGGTTAGCCGCTTGGGGCGAGCATAAGCATAGGTCAATGCGTGACAGGGAGAGGTGAGTTTTAGAAAAGCAGGAGAACAACTTTTGCTGTGGGTTACGGCTACGCCACGGGTCAATCCACCCCACCTCCTCAGCGAACTTCCGCAGTGCTGTTCGAGCTCTGTTGCGGGAAGCCACAGGAGGCGGATGTTTGTCCATGACAGGGTCCATATAACAATTGAAATCACCCACGATAATTAGCGGCACATCAGGGTGGTCCAACTGGTACATTAGCAATATCCGCAATACCTCAGAGTTAAATGGAGGGGGTACATACACAGCAGCAAGGATACATTTCAATTGACAAATTTTACACAACAAAACCACAAAGCACCCCTCAACATCTATCAATTTGTCCAACAGATGAAACTCCAGGGCTTTATGGACCAACACACTCACCCCCCTTGAATAGGAAGTATGAGTGGAATGGTAGGCCCAACCCACCCAGGAAAAACCCAGGAAGGAAACTGTTTCTGGCACCAGGTGAGTCTCCTGCAGGACAAATATAGCGGGGGAGTATTTTCTCAGAACCGTAGTAACCATGGTGCGTTTTAGGGGGCTATGAACACCCCTAACATTCCAGGAAAGTAACGTGACAGTACTCATTCTCAAACAATCTTAAGACCTGAAAGAAGTAACTAAACATGTGTACCCTAGGCGCTGTAGGGTGTGTATAGGTCCAGTGCGCCAAGTGTATCAAAAACAAAGTACCTGTGAACTGCGTAACGTGTAACAGAAAAACACGCTCTCCAGGCCCCTCCAGATTCAAGAGTTTCCTGCGAGCACATCAACACTGTTCAGAGCTGCAGCTGTGATAACAAAAGAACAGAGCAAAAAGAACAAAAACATGCATGCAACCGACAAACCAGATGCCCCAGTGACAGCAAGGAGAGCCCTCCATACCGCAGCACCCAGGGCGGGGGTTGCAAAGGGAAAATAAAAAAAGGAAAACAAAAATCAGAAAAAACTGAGAAAAACCGCAGGCCAAGCCAAACATCATGGCCCCACCCTTCGGATGCAACTTGAAGAAAATGGCCATAAGGAAAAAATTGGTGAAAAATCACTAAACTGCTTGTTAGATGAATTCACTTGCTCACAACGCTGGTGAAAGAACTGTAGGTTGTGACTTCCCAGCCAACCTTGGTTGGACTGACCTGTACTGAACCAGAATCTGCGAAGGCTATAAATCAGTCTCCCTCCGCCGCTGCCCCCCTGTCCTCCTGACAAATTGCATGCTCGTTGGCATCCAGCCAGGATGACGCATCAGTCGCTGATTCAAAGAAATGGGATTGACCGCCAGCTATGATCCAGAGCTTCGCAGGGAACAGCATGGCATACGAGGCCCGTAGCCATTGCAATCTCTTCTTGACATCGGAGAATCTCGCCCTTCGCTTCTGTATTTCCGCCGAATAATCAGGATAAAATGAAACACGAGCTCCATTAAACAGGATATTGCGCCGCTCCCTTGCTTGTCTGAGCACTATTTCTTTGTCCTTATAATTGAGCAACCTGGCAATAATAGTGCGTGGCGGGTGCCCCGGCGGGAGGGGCCTAGCTGGAACTCTGTGCGCTCGTTCCACTAAATACAGCCGGGTAAACACCTCCTTCCCAAAGACTTGCAGGAGCCATTGTTCAATAAATTCCGTGGGGTCCCTACCCTCCGTTTTTTCGGGGAGCCCCACTATGCGGACATTGTTTCGTCTTAATCGATTTTCAATGTCGTCAGACTTGAGTTCATTCGCCCTGGCAATCCTAGCAGTAACTTGCGCATCTCGCATGAGTGGGGTCAATTTGTCTTCCAGGTCACTGATGCGCCCCTCAGCAGCAGTAGTGTGCTCCCTTGTCTTCTGCAAATCATGCCTAATGAACCCCAGTTCCTCCTTCAAGGTACCAAAACGCTCCTGCAAGGTGTTTACTGACGCTGTACACTTATTCACAGCATGCAGTATATCAGCCAAGGAAGGCTGAGCATCACTCTCGTCCTCCTCGTCCTCCTCCACCTCCAATAAGTCCCGCTCTGGAGAGACCTCAGAGCCCTGAGAGCCTGTCTCCCCCTCTGCCTGCGTGTGGAAAGCTGCAGGAGTAGCTGACATGTCCTCCCCACTCTCATGTACCACTACACTCGTCAGCCTCTGGGCATAATAGAGCATGTCCCTTGCGGGATCCTTCCCTGTCCCCCGAGTGGTTTTAGGTGTCTTACCCGCATCCTTGCCTTTCTCCATGCCTCGTGCGCGCTGCGAGAGAGGAGCCGCGGCGCCATGTTGGATATCGGGCGTCCCGTTCTCCGTCTGTTTACAGGTCGGCATGGCTTTCTGATCACCCCAGATGTCACTAGGGTTATTCAGGAGGGTGCCCGGACCAAGTATGTTTCGATTCCGAGAGGATTAGTCGGCTGGGAAGAGGATCAATTAAGGGTAGATGCGGCAGCTCCGTGATCTGCTTCCTCTCACATGCCGCTCTCGGCCATGCCCCCCCAAGGAGAAAACATACTTATTTACAAAAATGTATAACAGAAACAAAAGAAAAAAATAGAGCCCTCACATCAGTGTTCTCCGAGCCCCCCTCATATCAGTGTCCTCAGAGCACCCCTCACGTTAATGTTCTTAGTGCTTCCCTCACACCAGAGTTCTCAGAGCCCCCTCACATCAGTGTTCTCAGAGCCCCTCTCACATCAAAGTCCTTAGAGCCCCCCCTCACATCAGAGTCCTCAGAACCCCCCTCATATTATTGTCTTCAGAGCTCTCCTCACCTTACTTCCTACTTTAAAACCAGTACAGCAGCTGCAGCATGGTAGAGGATGGGAGGTGGAGCACATCTGGACAGAGGTGGATGCTAGGGGTAGCGCTGGATGCTGCTCACCCTTCTTCAGCATGTATTTCCATGATGCAGGTGGACCAGCCTGCCTGCCTGCACCATGGAAACCGCGACACTGTTAAGCACCATTAAATAGAGGACTTCAGGTAATCCGGAATTTCACAATAAAATAAGGGTGCTTTGATCTGCCATTATGACGGGTGTCCAATCACAGCTGATCACGATGTAAACTCAAATCGGTTATCGCCATTCCTTTCCTCATGCTGACAGTGTGAGGAGAGGAGAGGAGAACGGGCTTGTGTAAAAGGGACATCTACACTGATAATCAGTGCAGCCCAAATAATGCTGCCTATCAGTGGCCACCAGTGCTGTCAATCAGTGGCCACCAATGCAGCCAATCAGTGCCCACCAGTACTTTCAATCAGTGTCTTCTTATCAGTGTTACCTACCAGTGCTGCCTATCAGTGCCCATCAGTGTCGAATGTTAGTGCTGCCTATAAGAAAGCTTTATTTGTGTGAAAAAATTTAAACATTTCATATGGGTACAGTGTAGTATGACCACGCAATTGTCATTAAGCTACACTCAGGAGGAGTGTCATGTCCTGGATATATCACTAGTCAGGGAAGGTAAATCAAGTTTCTTGTTTACTATGATGCTCTGTACACACGATCGGTTCATCTGATGAAAACGGACTGATGGATTTTTTTATCAGATATCCAATGAAGCTGACTTTCATCAGTCGTACCTACACATCATCAGTTAAAAAAACGATCGTGTCAGAACGCGGTGACGTAAAACACGACGACGTGTGTTCAATGCTTCCAAGCATGGGTCGACTTGATTGCATGCATGGATTTTTAACCGATGGACGTGTCCACAGACAATCGTTTTTTAACCATCAAATAATTTAAAAACAAGTTCTACGTTTTTTCACTGATAGATAAAAAAACAATGGGGCCCACACACAATCGGTTCGTCTGACCGTTTTCATCAGACAAACCAATCGTGTGTATGCGGCATATGAGTCTTGTGCATCATGTATTAACTGGATTTGGTACTAATTTTTATTATCATACAGGAGCCTTTATTGGTACAATTATAAACTCTAGGAAAACATGGACACCACCCACCATCCTTGGACAAATCATCACCCCATGCACCAAAGTCAAAAGCCTCGGAGTCATCTTTGACTCAGACATGACTATGGACGTACAAATAGGATCAGTAGTCAACAAATCTTACTACCTTCTCTACCTGCTACGTAGACTCATCCCCTTCATCCTGGAAGAGGACACAGCAGTAGTAATTGGAACAATCATCAATTCCCGACTCGACTACGCAAACTCCCTCTACCTCGGAGTCCTCAAATACCAAATTCACTTCTACAAGTCATCCAAAAAACAGCAGCCAGACTGGTAACAGGGAAAAAAAAACCCTGGGAATCAATCACCCCATCCCTGAGGACCCTCCATTGGCTAGCCATGAAGGATCGGGTTACATTCAAGACCCTCTGCCTCACTCACACAGGCACACAAGGAAACGCTCCTCAATAACTATGCAAGAAAATAAAACACTACACCCCCTAGTCGCTCCCTCCGGTCAACTAACCAAAACCTCCTCCACATCCCCAAGACCCGCTACAAATCTAAAGGAGAACAAAGATTTGTAGTCCAAGGACCACGGCTATGGAACACTCTACCCACGGATATCCATATTGGAAGAAAACTTAAGACACTCCTCTTCTGAAGACACAGTGTGGCGCTGGATGCAAAAAGCGCCTTGAGGCGATTTAGTTCGTATTTGTAGCGCTATACAAGTTACTCACTCACTTACTCATCATGCCATACCATCAGGGAAGCGTGTAATTTGCCCCAAATTTATTTTGCAGCAGGACAATAACCCCAAACATACAGCCAATATCATTAACCACTGTCATCAGCGTAAAAAAGAACAAGGAGTCCTGGAAGTGATTGGTTGGCCCCCACAGAGCCATGATCTCAACATCTCAACAGTCTGTCTGGGATTACATGAAGAAGGATTTGGGGCAACTCACATCCACAGAAGATCTGTGGTTAGTTCTCCAAGATGTATGGAACAACCTACCTGCTGAGTTCCTTTAACCACTTAAGACCTGGACCAATTTGTGGGTAAAGGACCAGGCCCCTTTTTGCAATTCGGCACTGCGTCGTTTTAACTGACAATTGCGCGGCCGTGCAACGTGGCTCCCAAACAAAATTGGCATCCTTTTTTTCTCACAAATAGAGCTTTCTTTTGGTGGTATTTGATCACTTCTGCGGTTTTTATTTTTTGCGCTATAAACATATAGAGCGTCAATTTTGAAAAAAATTCAATATTTTTTACTTTTTGCTATAATAAATATCCCCCAAATATATATAAATAAGTATTTTTTTTCCTCAGTTTAGGCGGATACGTATTCTTCTACCTATTTTTGGTAAAAAAATCGCAATAAGCGTTTATCGATTGGTGTGCGCAAAATGTATAGCGTTTACAAAATAGGGGAAAGATTTGTTGCATTTTTATTAATATTTTTTTTTTACTACTAATGGCGGCGATTTTTTTCATGACTGCGACATTATGGCAGACACCTTGGATAATTTGGACACATTTTTGGGACCATTGTCATTTTCACAGCATAAAATGCTATAAAAATGCATTGTTTACTGTGAAAATTACAATTGCAGTTTGGGAGTTAACCACTAGGGGGCGCTGAAGGGGTTAAGTGTGACCTCATATGTGTTTCTAACTGTAGGGGGGCGGGGCTGGATGTGTGACGTCATTAATCGTCTTTCCCTATATCAAGAAACAGACGATCAATGACAGCGCCACTGTGAAGAACGGGGAAGGTGTGTTTACACACACCTCTCCCCATTCTTCAGCTCCAGGGACCGATCGCGGGACTCATAAATCCTGCCTCTTGTGTGCAATCACTGTGCTGTGATTCGTTACAGCACAAGCTGATTTTTGGGAAGGGGGATGTCCCTGAATGGTAGTTTGGAAATGTGGTCACCCTAAGAAGGAGATCATTCCAAATATCAATTCAGTTTGCTCACTTTCCATTTGCACTTTGCAATTTGAAAATTGATAAAAATAAACTATTCAAATATATATATATATATATATATATACATAATATATATATATATATATATATATATATATATATATATATATATATATATATATATATATATATATATATATATATATATTTTTAAAGCATTTTTACTTACCAGCCTTTTGCATACCTGCCTAAAACTTTTGCACAATACTGTACCTCTTTCATCATCCATGGGATTATATTTGCATATGTTTCCAACTGTGTTTACAGACATAATTACTGCTGTCACCATTATCCCAACCACGGCCCACTTAACACCACCTGCAGCATTACATCAGGAATCCATCTTGGCTTTATAGGCCCGGAATCTAATGCAATTCTCTTTTCAGTGCACAATAATAATTAATTCAAGGCAGAATGGGTTAAACATGAGCACGTAACAGTTATTTGTACATTAAACTTCATTTCATCATATATTAATGATCTATTTTGTTAGATCAGCAACAGGAATGGAGTCTTAAGCAATCACTACAGTTGGGAAGCTTTCCATAATATACATACACATCTGCTGCTGAATTATCAGTTTGCTTCAAAAACCTTTAAATGATTAAAAAGGTTGTTTGTCCACAATATTAAAAATACCTTGTAATTAACATTGCATTTTAGATATTGGAAAATTTCCCAGAAGCCCATTCTTTTCCTCTTTTCTGTTTCATTGCATTTTGTGGTAATAATACCCCAGCCTCTGTGAGAAAAACATGAACAACAAAACCTGATGGTAATGAAAATATGTAATTAATATCAGCAGCACAAAGTATGCCTGTGTATGGGGAGGGGTTGTGTTTTGCGAGGAATTACTGCTGTAGATTGAATAGTAAGTGAGAAAACACAATGGAGTTTAAAAAGCATGTGGCAATAAACAAGTTGCAAGGAACAACAATGAACAGCTACATTATAATATGTCCATATAGCAGTTTTTTTTGGGTGCGGAAAATTGCTTTTATATTAACATGGGACAAGGTGGGAATTTTTATGATTATAATACAGCATTTATATAGCGCCAACAGTGTGCGCAGCTCTTCACATAATGAAAACAGACAGTGCAGTTACAATACAATTCAATACAAGAGGATTCAGAGGCCCCTGTTTATTAGAGTTTATAATCTAAAAAAGAAGGGTCAAGTGATACAAAAGGAAATAACAGTTGAGGATGAGCTGGTGAAGAAAGGTAAAGTACAGTTTATTAGTTTAACCACTTCCCTCCCGCCCCATTGGCGATTGACGTCCCCAATGTGGCTCCGTAATACTGCCTGGACATCATATGACACATTGCATCTCTGATCGTGGTAAAGAGCCTATGACATAGGCTCCTTACCACGTGATCAGCTGTGACCAATCACAGCGTTAACCAGGAAGTGCTGATAAACAGCTTTCCTGAGTTTGCGCTGACAAGGAGAGCTGATCGGCGGCTATCCTGTCAGAGTTGGGGTCTTACGCTGATAATTAGCGCATTGATTATCAGGGCAGCCTCATCAGAGGAGCCCACCACAGCTGTCAATCAGTGCCCATCAGATGCCAGTCAGTGCCTGTCAAAATGCCAGTCAGTGCCCATCAAAGTGCCCATCAGCAATGTCTGTCAGTGCCCTTCACAGATGCCAATCGGTGCCATCAGTAATGAATGTCAGTACCTCCTTATCAGTGCTGCCTATCAGTGCCATCTATTAGTTCCCATCAATGCCACCTATTAGTGCACATCAGTGTTGCATATCAGTGCCGCCTATCAGTGCCAATCAGTGCGCATATCAGTGCCAACTCATAAATCTACATATTAGTGTCAACTCAAAGGCCTATCAGTGCCTGTCAGTGAAGGAGAAAACAACATTTTACAACAGAAACAAAGATAAACTTTTTTTTTCAAAGCACTACCCCCGAAGGAGCTGCTGGTTTAGATGTTGGGTTTGCGCGTTACCTCTAAGTTCGTTGTCTAGGAAAAGATGTCTGTAGTAATTGGAATGTCCACACCAGATGTAAAACCTTCAACTGTAGGCTTTTTTTTTTTCGCTGCATAAACTTGTGAAGGAAGTAGAGAGTATAGAGAGAGGGGAAGGTTCAGGTACACGGTACAGAATGCACAATAGTATTCAGAATTCCAATCTTCACCACTCAATCCTGACTGGGTATTGCTCACCCGGATATTCCCCTCTCACATGGTCTAGCAGCCGGGATGATGCACCGACAGCACAGGAACAGTCTCTGCCACAGACCGTTTAAGAACACAAAATTAGGTGACGGGGGCGTGGCTCGCGCGCAAGGAGAATGGCAGCCTAAGACACGAGCTCCTGCCGGCCGGACGAAAAGCGACTACATTCCAGCGATTCCCCGGGTCTATCGTGCTCACCGATTGCCGCTGTAAGCCTGCCACAACCTGGGGAGACTATGTCCCGCAAGCGTAAGGAGGAACGTTACCTCCAGAAGCTGTCAGCATTCTCGTTCCAGCCCGCTCGGCGGGGAATCCAAGATGGCGCCGACGGAGCTGCGAGGCGGACGCCCGCAGCTTATACAGATCTCCCCAACAGTGACATGGGTACTATGGAGAGTGATGCTACACCTCTACCCCTCGATGGCTCTCCTCCAATGTCCCCAGGAACGCAAAGCCCAGCAAAAGCGCGGATGCGCTTGGACTCAGCACGCCAGGCTGAAACTGTGAGTACAGCACTTCACAACCCTGACGCCATATCCTCACTAAAGTCCTCCATCGCGGCCTTCCCCACAACAGGGCAGCCTGTCCTGGACACCACGATGAAAGACATGTTGGTGCTGCTCCAGTCTTCACTTATGTCTAACCTATCCTCACTGATGCAGAAATTCACAACTGACATGCAACATATGGGAGACAGGGTGTCATACATTGAGGACAAGATGGAGGAGTGCGCTGACACAGTAAACGATCTTGTAGATGCATACAGGGCCCAAAAGGAGGACACAGATTGGGTTAAATCAAAACTCGCGGACCTCGAAGACAGATCCAGACGCAACAATATTAAGATTAGGGGTGTCCCAGAGTCCGTCCCCCCCGCGGACCTCCGTACGTTTGCATCTACCCTATTCTCTACATTGCTGCCGGAGCTGTCCTCCATTGAGCTAACAATTGACCGCATTCACAGGATCCCTAAACCGCGCCATCTAGCAGAAACGGTCCCGAGGGATGTACTCCTGCGAATACATTTCTATCAAGCAAAAGAGCAGATTCTGTCCAAAGTTCGCTCACTCCAATCACTACCGGCTCCCTATAATGACATCCAGATGTTCGCAGACCTGTCCCAATACACACTTCAGATGAGGAGACAGTTAAACACAGTGACTAAGGCCCTAGCTAACCATAAGATAACATACAAATGGCGTCATCCTGCCACAATCCTGGTGACACACAATGGAATCCCACACTCCATCTCCACCATTGAGGGGGGCACAAAACTACTCCTGTCCTGGGGTATCATCCCGGAGCTCCCGAAGACATACACTGATCTACCAAAGGGCCCTACACCATCTAAAGGAAGTCCCCGCTCTGCGGGCCAACCCGCTACTAAGTGGAACTGATCCTCACTACCTGAGCTCGTCTTAATGTGCTACTTAGTCCGTGCCGGCTGGCAGACCACCTGTTGTTCCCGTTGTGATACACTTTTTTTTTTGTTGTTTCCTCTTGCCAGTTTTGAGCTTGAACTTTATCCCCTAATACTCAGCAGCTGATATAATCCACCCTGCTGATTGGTGCAAGATTCATTCGAGTTTAAATAACTTTTCTACTTTTGTTTTGTTTATTTTCTTATCTTTTATGAGAGTGCTTCGTCCACCACACCTCTCGATTGCTCGGCAGATCTCTTATTGGAGTTCGGAGACGCCTGCATACCCAGTGACTGCATTGCTGCACTCATCTGCCTCACAGTCCACCCCCAGACGGGAGCCTTGGAAAACTTCCTCCGAACAACTTCTACGGCAGGTACCAGACCCATCTGACCAGTGCCTTCTAAATGTGAGTTGTACATATTTGCACCTCCATCACATTCCCTCACGCCATGGCACTCACCTTCTTAACCCTGAATGCTAAGGGACTGAACCACCCGGCCAAGAGAGCTTCTTTGTGGAAGACAGCACTTTCGCTCAATATAGACATTGTTTGTGTCCAAGAAACACACTTGATGAGAGACTCTCACCCCCGATGCCAGCATCAGCAGTTCCCCCATATATTCACGGCATGCTACCAAAAGAAGCAAAGGGGTGTGCTGATCGCCATCCGCAACTCAGTGTCATTCCAGTTGCAAAACTGCATCTCTGACCCAGAGGGTCGATACCTTGTCCTAGTATGCATGTTAAACAACGTTCAGTATACGTTAGTCTCCCTTTACGCACCAAACCAAAGACAAATGTCCTTTCTCAGGAGGGTTCTAAAAATAGTAAGGAGTCACCAAAAGGGTCACCTATTGCTGTGTGGAGACTTTAATCTTGTTCCAGACCAGGATATGGATTCCACGTCGTGTAATAAGAGACTTGCCAATCCTTTAAGAAAGTTTATTTCTGATAATGAATTGTTTGATGTGTGGAGGTGTTGTCACGCGAGCGAACGCGATTATACATTTCTTTCCCCGCGCCACAACACCTACTCACGTATAGACCTGTTCCTCTCTGATAGAATGTTACTCCAAAGAGCTTCAGCTTCGGTGATCCACCCCACCACCTGGTCGGACCATGCCCCTGTTAGTATAACTATCGACCTCAACGCTTCACCTCCAAACTCGTATCTCTGGAGGGTTAACAACTCTCTTCTAAGAGACAAAGCCAATACCGATATCATTAATCAGCACCTGCAAGAATATTTCTTGGAAAACTCCCAATCAGTGTCCGATCCGGCGGTGGTGTGGGCCGCCCACAAAGCTGTTGTGCGGGGTGTCTTTATTCAACTAGGCGCTAGAGCGAAAAGACGTAGGACACACAAAATAGACCAACTGACGTCAGACATTGAAGCCGCAGAATCCCAAAATAAATCTAGGCCCTCCCCTTTCTTACAGGCCAAGATATTTAAACTACGACATGAGCTACGCTCCTTATTACTAGAGTCATTCGAGAAGGCTTGCACAAGGTTTAGGGCCACCTCCTATGCCACTGGGAACAAAGCAGGCAAGCTGATGGCCTCCAAAATAAAAGGGTTTAGAGCCAAGGCCAAAATTCCTCACATCTTTCATCCCCACACCAAATTAAAACTCATGAAACCCTCCGAGATCTCAAACGCCTTCAGCGCATATTACGCAGATCTCTATAATCTAGGAAGGGATCAGGATGTCGCACAGCCGACTCAACAGGACATCAACACGTTCTTAGAACAAGTCAGCCTCCCCTCACTCTCTGCAGACCACCTAGCCTCCCTTAATGCCCCCTTCACCATTGCAGAATTAGACCGTACGATAGCCAGTCTCCCTGACTCCAAATCTCCAGGACCCGACGGGTTCACCGGAGAATACTATAAAAAATTCCACAAAGCCCTGACTTCCACTTTGTGCGATGTCTTCAACACGGCCGTCGCAAAATCTTCCCTCCCTCCTGATATGCTATCCGCGACCATAGTTACGCTCCCGAAACCGGGAAAGGAACCAAACATTCCCCAAAATTTTCGCCCCATTTCCCTCCTTAATGTGGATACCAAACTATATGCAAAGATGATAGCCAATAGACTAAATGACATCCTTCCCACGCTTATCCATAGAGACCAGTCGGGGTTCACTAAGGGACGTCAAGCTTCAGACGCAACTAGACGAATGATAAACGTTATCCACCATGCGGAGTGCTCAGGGTCCCCCTCTGTACTCCTGTCTCTAGACGCCGAAAAGGCGTTTGACAGGGTTCATTGGGGGTATCTATCCTCAGTCCTCTCCAAGTTTGGCTTCTCAGGACAAATTCTTAGTGCGATCATGGCCCTATACTCGAACCCGTCAGCTCAGGTCTACACAGCGGATTCCTTATCATCTCCCTTTAGTATCACGAACGGAACTAGACAGGGCTGCCCCCTCTCGCCCCTAATCTTTAATTTGATCATGGAACCTTTAGCTCAATCCATACGCTCCAACCCAAACATCTCAGGCATCACAACAGGGGGGTATGAACAAAAAATCAGCTTGTTCGCTGATGATGTTATTCTTATGCTGTCTGACCCACTCACTTCCCTCCAGGCTGTACAAGAGACACTAGATCACTTTAGTAAAATATCCTATTATAAAGTTAATGAAACCAAGTGCCATGTTTTGAATTTAGGAATTGCTCCCCCTGCCAGCCTAATACTACAACAAAAATTCCCGTACACATGGGCAGAACACACCATCACCTACTTGGGTATCCAACTCACAAAATCCACCAAACAACTATACCATTTTAATTATGTCCCGTTCCGAAATAAACTTCAGGAGGATCTACGAAAACTAGCGGGGCAGGAGCTGTCTTGGACGGGCCGCCTGGCGGCCTTCAAGATGCTTCACTTACCCCAACTCCTCTATCTCTTCAGGACCCTACCAATTCCGATCCCTTCTCAGTACTTTAAATCACTCCAATCTACTCTCTCTTCCTACATTTGGCAGGGCAAAAGGGCTAGATGCGCTTTCGCCACACTAATTAAACATCGAAAGGCGGGTGGCACTGGATACATTGATTTCTATCACTACTATCTAGCTTCTCTTCTTACCCAAGCCAAAGAATGGTTTCTCTCTGTACCACGCACCACGTGGGGACAGATGGAATCTGTGCTCATTCCCGGGACTGACCTAGCCCCGTGGTTGCTCTCCACCACAGCATCCACCAAAACCCCCTCGTCTATGCCCCCTACCATGTCGGCCACTGTTAAAGCGTGGAACAAATTTGTCAACCTCTGCAGTGACCACCCAGACGGTACTGCTATAAAAATCCCGATTGAGTCTCTCCAACACTGCATCGATCTCATCTCCTACAAATCCTGGCAAAAATTAGGCTTATCACATGTAAACGACTTATTCGATAGAGGGAAAATTAAACCGTTCGCAGGTCTGCAAAGAGAATACAGTCTACCGGATTCTGACTTATACTTGTATATTAGGACAAAACACTACCTTGACACTTCCCCGAAATGGGAACGTTCAGTTCCTTTGACTACATGGCTCTACTTTAATAACCCCTCTTCTAGCCTCAGAGGTGTCTCGCTTTTTTACACTACCATCCAGAACAAAAGCCGCTTTGTAAAAACGGCCCCCTTGCTCAAATGGGAACTAGAACTGGGTCGCACTTACTCCACCCAACATTGGGCTAGAGCGTGTAAATCTACTTATGTAGTCACCAGCTGCTCGACCCTCTGGGAACTGTCCACCAAAATAGCTCTAAGATGGTACTTAACCCCTGACAGGATCTCTAAATTTGGGGACCAACATAGCGACAGGTGCTGGAGGAACTGTGGTTCTAAGGGGACCTTGCTCCATGTACTATGGGGCTGCCCCCACCTGAAGCAATTTTGGTCTTCAGTCTTCAGCGTGATCTCGAGTGCCTCTCGTGTAGTGACTGAACCTCAACCTGACTTGGCACTCCTGTCCCTTGGTCTAGAAAACATTCCGGCCCAATCGAGACACACGGCTCTCCACATACTGCTGTCGGCTAGGATAAACCTCACAAGGAAATGGAAAAATCCCCTTCCTCCCACCATTGGGGAGGTTATCCAAACCACCCAACTACATCACACATATGAAAAAACCTTGGCATTTAGAGACAATAACAGAGAAAAGGCTGCCCAGAAGTGGCACCTGTGGGAGACATGGTACGAGGGGAATTGTTTAACCCCAACTGCTTTACCTTGATTTGTTTGATTGAGACGATCGGGGGGGGACTGGCCGGGGTCTTGGACACAGTTATGAACCCAGATGGGGTGTCCACACCAGAGCCGGTCTTCCTGACAACGGTACCCTTGATTGTCACTGCGGTTATGCTTTAAATTTAGACTGAGAATTTCTCTAGTTAAAGCGTACACTTTTCTTGGATATGTTCTTACAGCACTGTCTGAATATCTTGTATTTTTCTTTTCTTTTCTGTCTTGTTGTTTTTGCTATGTGTATTATGCTCAATTTAACTCAGCATTTTTGTTTATAAACTGTAAAACACAATAAAAATTTATTGTTTAAAAAAAAAAAAAAAAAAAGAACACAAAATTAGTATTCAGGAATGCTCTGCCACAGGATTTAAAGTCCCAAAGTTCTTGCCTTACAGTCAAAGAGCCTTTAAGCCAATCCGGCGGGCTGTAAGGTATTGTAGGTGCATCATTCAAGAAGTTACCAGGCCTCGCCCATAGTACCAGCCTTCTGCTCGGTCCTTTCCGGGACAGGTCCCCCCCTGGTTTCCTTCATTGAGTGGCTTCCTCCCACAGGACAGACAGCACAGGATCACCTCCAACGCATAGGCCCCAGCCAGGATAACTGGGCCTACTTGACAGGAACACCGCCTCAGAACAACATGGTCCAGAGACCGAGATCATACACACCCATCTCGCGCCAGGAGGGCCACGAAACAAAGGACCACAAAAAATGGCATCTGCCCCTTAAGTATCCCCTCCCAGCATGCACAGCGGGGTCACCACTCCCACTGTACTGCTGCCGAGGAGGGACACCCAATACACCATGGTACACCTGTGTTTCAACATGGGCCTGAAATGGCAACGCCACCCACAGGCAACAAAGGTAAAATACTACCAGGCAGTATCACAGCCAGAACAGAGGCAAATTTACACAACAATTCAACAGGTCTGGGCCCAACTATTGGCCCAGACATCCCCTTAATTTGAAATAGCGGCCCCGTCTTTGGGAGCAGGGCGCTACAAAAAAAATTTGGTCTTTTTTAGTTTGTTTAGCAAAAAAAGAAAAACTCAGTGGTGATCAAAAGAAAGCACTATTTGTGGGAAGAAAATTATAATTTAGTAGTTTGGATACAGTGTTGCATGACCACGCAATTGTCATTAAAACTGTGACAGCACTGAAAGCTGAAAATTGTCCTGGGCATGAAGGGGGAGATAGTGACCTGTATTGAAGTGGTTAAAGTCAGAATAGGTATCTCTGAAGAGATGGGTTTTCATGAATAGCCTAAAGGTGGATATAGTAAGAGATAGTCTGACAGATTGGGGTAGTGAGCTAAATAGGATGGGAGGGGCTAGGGAGAAGTCCTGGAGGAGAGCATGGGAAGAGGTGACAAGGGAGCTAGAGAGCAAGAGGTCATAGGAAGAGCGAAGAGAACAGTTTGGTTGGCATTTTGAGATGAGGTTTTGAAGCTGGGGCAGAGTTGTGGACAGGTTTCTAGGGAATAAAGATGGTTTTGGTTTAAAAATCCTCAGTACATGCTATTAAAATAATCTCTTGGCACCTACTGTGTTGTAGCAGCAAGGCTGGTTGGCATTAATGACTAAATGCTGCACATAGAATTCCACTGAGGGCATGCTTACTGTTCACTCCCAGTACACTGATAACTCCCAGCCACCATTTATGATCAGAAGCTTGTGGGAGGGGCCCTAATCCTGTGACCACTCTGACAGCTAATCATAGTGGTTTACATGAGCATTGGTGTCATCTCTACCTCTTGTTGTTCAGATCGCATTGAAGAGCTTGGTAGAAAACGACAGCAAGGAGTTAAATATCACAAATTGACTTCCAAAAATTAGGTCACATGTTTTAGGGCCTCCTATGAAAAAAAAATGCAGCTTAGGAGGAGGAATTATTGCAGAGGTGTATGTTGTTAAAATGTTAGTCACGTGACTCTGGGAGGAAATTTTCTCTGCAAATGCAAAGTCGGTATGATAAAGATGGTGTTCAATTTTTTTTATCTCATTAGAATAGTTTTCTATGGTGAGGAAATGTTAACATAATTGTAGGATCCCCTCTTCCAGTGCACACTTTGTGCCAGATTCAGGTAGAGTTAGGCTGGAGTATCAGTGATACGCCAGCATAACTCTTACTTTGAGCTGGCGTTTCTGTTTTCTGTAAGCAGAAAACAAGAAACGCCGGGTTTGAGTTCCTATACGAGCAGCGTAATTGTATTTCGCCGTCGTATCGGAACTGCAATCTTAAAAATGGCGCTCGGGGCGTTCCCGCTGATTAACGCCGAGAATATGTTAATCAGCGAGAATCGGCAATTCACGATCGTACTCGGGCCCGACGCAGTGACTTTCCGACGTTTCCGTAGGCGATACGCGGCGTAAAGAAAAACATGCCCCTTAGGTGGAGTAACAACAAGAACCTGGGGAATGCCCAGGGAATAACCAAGCCTACTTACCGACCAGCTAGCAGAACAACCAATTAACCTGTCTAACAATGTGCGTTAAAAACAGGGGTTTTGTCCGCACGCATTTGCAAACGCATGCGTGAGCCACAGAGCCGCGCCAAGGCACCCCATAATTCTGTGGTCCTAACACTAACAGTGAGTGTCCTCACAATGGAGGCACATGCATTTTAATGGATAGATAGGGGCAGGTGGACTGAAGGGGAGCCACCCCTCCTTAAAGGTACAAAAGCACACCAAGCACCCAGCATATAGCACAATGGCTGCAAAGGTGTTGGTGCACTGCTGGACCAAAATAAACACCACAGGTGAAACAAAACGTATCCTTAGGTGGAGTATCCTATGTTAAGTATGGCCGTCATCATCGAATTTAAAAAGTTTAGCGTCATTTGCGTAAAACGTCCGTGAATGGGGATTGACGTCATTGACGTTCACTGACAGAATTTGGAGCATGCGCACTGACAGTCGACGCATGCGCAGTACGTTCGCCGCGGGATCGCGCCTAGTTTAAATACACGCCCCCTACCCGCCCAATTTGAATTCCGCCGGCTCATTTTTGCTACGCCGCCGCAACTTTAGGAGCAAGTGCTATGTGAATAACAGTACTTGCTCCTAAAGTTTCGGCGGAGTAACGTAAATGAGAAACGTTACTCCAAAATAAAGATTCGCTCTCCTACCTGAATCTGGCCCTTTGAGTTTAGGTGGCATTGGAAGGGCCCAGCCTGAAACTAGGGTTTCTTAATGGATATATCAAGCATGCTAGCTGTAGAGCAAACAAGTCAAGCCTGGAGCAGTTGTAGGCGTATCTGTAGGGTCTCCATGACTGGGTTTACAGAGGTAAGCTGTAGGAGAGAGAAAGCTCAATTTTTGGATGGAGTTGGCATTGGAGTAGCGTTCCCCTGTCCCTCACCCTGTTAGATTGTTCTCTTTGCAACAGTACGTATCTCAACTGTTGTTGGTTGTTTTAATTGTTATCTCTTTACTGCACTACTGGGTCAAGTATTATGGTCTTTGAATGACAGCATCTGCAGTTAATGTTAAACTGAAATTAAGGAGCCGTTTCAGGCATGGCATCCCTATCATGTAACTGGGGGATTGGAGCACAGATACTAGTTGGTTTGTTTGCAGGATAACCTTTAAAGAACTTGATCCCAATTCCTGTTTTTTGGGGGGTTTAAAAAGGATGTTGTATGGCTTATATTTAATAAATGGCTGGTGTGGCTGCCAAATCCAGTGGGGTGTTGAATATTTAGAAGAGGGGTAGAAGTTTGGGTGGATTTGAGTTGGCTCACGTGATCCCATGCCATATACATTGTAAAAGGTTAAATATATTATTAGGGATAAGGATAGCTACAGAAGAAAAAAAAACTAAGAAAATGTGTGTGATACAGTATGTAAAGCACTCACAAGAGTGAAGAACTGTGGCCAGACTTTGGACATTAAAATATTTACATATGTTTTACAAGCATTTAATAAACTTTAGGACAGCCCTCACTGACTTACAGTAATACATCAGTTTGAGGCAGAAGCTTCTTTGTTTTACTTTCTATGTTCTCTCCGAAGCCCAACTCTCCCTCCCAGAAGTGGATTTCCAACTTGACAGTCTTATAGTCTATAAAGTAAACATAGAGCAAGTGCACAGGAGAAGAGGAGAGAGAAAAGTGCCAAGACCCTACTTGAATAATGTCACTGTTTGTATTGTGAATTTATGATTGAATTTATCCACAGTGGCCATAACTACTAGGTCAGTAGGTATTTCAATGCAAATAGCCTGGCCACAAGCTTACTCTTCTGTAAGCTATTCATAGTGAAATTGCCACATCATGACTCCAACTGTGTGACCCGAAAAGCATTTGATGTACACTATATTGTCAAAAGTAATGGGAGGCTGCCTTTACACACACATGAACTTTAATGGCATCCCGGTCTTAGTCCGTAGGGTTTGATTTTGAGTTGGCCCACCCTTTGCAGGTATAAAAGCTTCAACTATTCTGGGAAGACTGTCCACAAGGTTTAGTGTGTCTATGGGAATGTTTGACCATTTTTTCAGAAGCACATTTGTTGGACGAGAAGGCTTGACTCTCAGTCGGCGCTCAAATTCATCCCAAAGGTGTTCTATTATTTGAGGTCAGGACTCTATGCAGGCCAGTCCAATTCCTCCACCCAAACTCGCTCATTCATGTCTTTAAGGACCTTGCTTTGTGCACTGATCTAAATCATTTGGTGGAAGGGGGATTATAGTGTGGAGATGTTTTTCAGGGGTTGGGCTTGGCCCCTTCATTCCAGTGAAGGGAACTCTTAAGGCACCAGCATACCAGGACTTTTTGGACAGTTTCATGTTTCCAACTTTGTGGGAACAGTTTGGGGAAGGCCACTTCCTGTTTCAACATGACTGTGCACCAGTGCACAAAGCAAGATCCATAAAGACACAGGTGAGCGATATAGTCCTGTTCTCAATCCGATAGAACATATTCCACAAATGCGCTTCTGGAAGAATGGTCAAACATTCCCGTAGACCAGGGATCTTCCAACTACGGCCCTCCAGCTGTTGCGGAACTACACGTTCCATGAGACATTGCAAAACTCTGACATTCACAGACATGACTAGGGCATGATGGGAATTGTAGTTCCTGAACAACTGGAGGGCCATGAAGTTTGAAGACCCGTGCTGTAGACGCACACCTAAACCTCATGAACAGCCTTCCCAAAAGAGTTGAAGCTGTTATACCTGCAACTCAATATTGAACCCTATGGACTAAGACTGGGATGCCAATAAAGTTCATGTGCATGTAAAGGCAGGCGTCACAATTCTTTTGACAATAAAGTGTATGTCTGAACATCATTCAACTTGCATAGAAAAAACTTGCCTGTTTGATGTTATTCTCTACTGATACAGCAGAGCCACAAATACTTGGCTAGATCACACTGTCCAGTGGATGCTTATGTTCATGTTATACTAAAAACTGTATGGTCATGGATCAATTGCAAAGCAAATGTCAGAAACCTACATGTACATTACAGTGGTGCAGTTAACCTTTCATACATCATATTTAAAAGCATATGACACCTGTGGGAAAAGTAGTATAGGGGTTCCTGAATGTCCTAGCCTCATAGGCAAATTCCAATTTTGCACTTTTTCATGCAGAAGATAGTACAATGAAAACATGTACCCATCTGTCTCAAGCAAAACATTTTGAAACAAATGTGGAAAAGTTAGAGCCTCTTGCAGGTTTTTGTTTTTTACTACGTGTCGGGATGAGCATTCCAACTGGGTTATATATTGCCATTGTTGGTGTTTATTTATTTTATACATGAACTTCTTTATATAATTTGTTGGATATTTTTACAAATAATATTTGGCTGTTTTAGAATCTGTGCTATATTCATTAACTGAGAAAGTGACAGATAATCACAAAACACTTCTTTTGGTGTTTTAATAAAGTTTTACCAAGAATATGTACATTATCTTTTCCACCTCCAACAGCGTCCTCAACATCATGAACATCACCCTTCAACTGATGGGCATTTTTTTTTGAGAGAGAGATATCCAATTGTCAATGAGTTGAAATCCAAAATTGTAATTTGCCACCCGAGCAAGAGGTGAGGTGAAATATTCCAATTGGGGCAAATGTTCCTGTGACAGCTAATATGGGAACTTTGGGGAGATGTCCTATCATATTCGGTTGTGTCTATCCAAAACAAAATAAAAAGCTTTCTCTATACATTAATTTTACAGTATATCAAAATGTAAAAACAAAAATTTAATATATTGCAGCTTACCATATCGCAGATGTGATGACTGTATTCGTTTTCACATTTAATTTATCTTTAGAGCTGGTTCACACTGGGGCGACCTGGGATCCGACTTGAAGTCGCCCCAAGTCGTGTGGTTGAGAAAATCAATGGAAGTGAATGGAGCCGTCTTAATACACACTACTGAAGTCGCTCCGACTTCAGAAAAGGTTCCTGTACTACTTCAATCCGACTTCTAGGCAACTTGTACCCATTGATTTCAATGGAAGTTGCCTCAGAAGTCTGATTACTGTCTTAACTGAAGCAACAATACAGTAAGATAACATACATTTCTCAGGCAAACCCCTCCCTCCCACAGAGCTGATTGTTGTTTGATTGGCCACTGGAAAGCATCCTGTCCTGGAGGCGACTTGAAGTTGCCTTGTACTGTCCTGGAGGCAACTTGAAGTTGCCTTGTAAGTTGCCTGATGATTCATACTCAAGTTGTGTCCAAGTTGCCTCCCAAAGTCGTGCTGGAAGTCGTGTTGCCCCTGTGTGAACTGGCTCTTATTGTATAAACTACTAGTCCCATTAATCTACCGTGTATTGAAGATGAACAGAGGCAAACGTTTGAAGCCTTCTGTATAGGTAAACTTTGAAATCAACCTTTCCTCTGAAGCCTGATCCGCAATCGGATTGCACTCCAAAGGCTACTGACAGGCTGTGGGAAGCAATGTGATGCCTCCTCCCTGCCTCTTTTGACTACATTTTTGCCACCAAATGCACCCCAGCCATGTACAAAGCAGCTAGTTGCAGGGGCGTTTGCAGAACCTTCCCATTTCCTTGAATGTGTAGCATTCCGTGGGCTTGTCACCTGCTGATTGCTACATGTTGAGTAAACTTTGCCACGGGTACAAAGCAAAGCATCGTCCACTGTCTATTGGCCTAAAGGGGGAGGGGGGGGGGAATTGGTGGGCGGCAAAACACGGCTCAACCACACATTTCTTCACACCCCCCACTGCACGTCAAATGAAGCCTGCGCTTTCTAGAATAAAGTCTCTCAATGTTTAACTTCACCTACACATTCCATTTATTTTTGTACATGTTTGCAGCCTATCCTGTGTGACATTCATGGCTACCTCCACAGATACAATGGGGAAATAAGTGTAGACACGAAGGGACAGAAAGTGACTTATACACATTAATAGTGGAAATAAATAAAAAGAAAGCCAATATATAACTAAATAAATCATGTATAATATTAAAGCGGAGCTCCAGCCGCAAATTTTTTTTTTTTTTAAAGTCATCAGCTACTAACAGTGTAGCTGCTGACTTTAAATAAGGACACTTACCCTGTCCTACTTGCCCGCGCTGATGGGCCCCCCCCGATGCCGGTCCCACGATCACTCCGGGTCCCGCGCCGCCATCCACACTATGGGAAACAGACAGTGAAGCCGTACGGCTTCACTGCCCATTTCCTACTGCGCCTGCGTGAGTCTCACGCTGGCTTGTGAATGGGCGCGCTGCTCTCTGAGAACACACACAGTTCCCAGAAAGCAGCGCGCCCCATTCACAAGGAGAAGGAGAAGAAGAAATCGGACTGCGGTGCAGGTGAAGCAGATTACGGACTTCCGCATAGCAACAGGCATTTCGGGTGAGTATTTTTTTTTTTTTTTTAAACAACATGGGAAAATGTTGTTTTCCTGGGTGGAGCTCCGCTTTAATATTTATAATAACATGGATGTTTCATCTAAGGACTGGAAAGCTGCAATATTTAACATTTTCTGTTTTTGGGTTTAGATACTCTTTAAGCTTTATTATAAACGTTCCTGTTTATCCAACTATATTAAATTCTGCAATTGCTAATGACCTTAAAATAGCTGTAACTATGTGCACTCTAATTGATGACTGGGCCTAGAATTAGGTATTGCTTAGTGTTTAGTGGAAAAACGATAAACTAATGCATACAGCAGAAAAATAATAATTCTGTTGGCAGAGGGCAATATGGACGCCTCCCAAAATATTACCAAAATAACTAAAAAAGCCTGTAATCTATTGCAGAAAGAGAACGCAGAGATGCAACTATATGTTACATGGTAGCCTAGTAATATCAGATTAGGCCCCTTCGCCTCTGTTCAGCCAAGGTGTGTGTGTTGGACTCCCCAGCTGAAATCTGTTCATCTCTCATGTAACGTAGCCATTTGGAGTCCCAGATGTAGGAAATGAACTAATCCAAGTTCATACACTAATGAAAACCCCCATCTGGCATATAGAAGCGACAGACATAACAGACACACAAACGCAACCTCGCGTCAGCCATGCCGTTTTATAAACAGAGAGTTTAGAAGTTGCAGTGGTCAAGTCAGGACCTTTAGGCCATTGAGTGACAGTGAATGGAAACATACAATGCATGAAACAACAGATAGGGCTGGATTAGGTTAAAAGTAATTAGATCACCGTGTCTTTCCATCCCTATCCATTTATTCCCAACTAGAGATATTTGTCTCTTCTGCATGTTTTTAATATGCTTGTTATTAGTTCACTATGGCGACGTTAAGTGCATTTCAGGGTCATCACCCAAGGTTAATTAGTTGTGGTTGAGTTACAGTCCCAGCACGTTTACAGGGGAGCAGCTTACTACTTCCGTCTCTGCCTCCATAAGAGAAAGTGCCTATATAGGAAATGAAGATGAGAGATACCCATCTAAACCTTCATTTTATTAATCCCCTGGTTGCTAGAAATGCCACCCATACTGACTATTTTGGCAGCCAAAGGGTTGAAAACACATTTTATTTATTTGGTTCTTTTCCCAGGCCGAGAAAAGTGACAACAAAGGGCTCCTTGTCTACAAATCTTGTCTGTAAATATACTAGACACAATGTTTCCCAGCATTTACAGGACTTATTTAGAGCAATATACCACCCAAATAATAAAAGTATAGATCATTTCATATCTGTGTAGCACTGCAGCTGTTGTCTAATGTCTGCTAATATGTTCTAATAATATGTATTTTTCATATACTGCATATCTAAATGTGAAACTGTTCACAGCTGTTTAGGATTCTGTTCAAGGTTTTGGCTCCCCACACACACAGATAGTAAATGTTCATGCACACAAAATACATTCACACACACATCAGATCTTATTTAATCAAAAGCTTTTATTCTTAACCGCTTCAATTCCTGGACACTTTCATCCCGTTCCTTCCCAGGCCAATTTTCAGCACTTTCACATTTTGCAATTGCGCGGTTATGCAACACTGTACCCAAACTAATTTGTTATCATTTTCTTTTTTTTTTACACAATAGAGCTTTCTTTTGATGGTATTTAATCACCACAGGCTTTTTTATTTTTTTCCCCCAAAAAAAATGAAAAAATGGCAAACATTTTGTAAATAAGTATGTTTTCTCCTTTACTGATGTGCACTAATGAGGCAGCACTAATAGACTGCACTGATGGGTACAGATGGAGACGGCACTGATGAGGAGGCACTAGTATGCCCCACTGATGGGCACTGATAGGTGGCACTGATGGGCACCACTGATGAGCAGATTCTGATGGGCAATAAAAGGCAGTACTGATTGGTGTCTAGGATGGGCACAGACTGGCATCACTTGCTGGGCACTGTTGGGGCTGCACTGTAATCAGGGCACTGATAATTACCTGTACAGTCTCCCCTGCGAGGAGATGCCACTGACAGAGTGTGACACGAGGAGGGCCGATAAACGGCAATTCCACATTTATATGTGATCGGACACAGCCGATAACATGGTTAACCACTTCCTGCCCGGTCAATAGCATATCGACGTCCAGGAAGTGGTTTCGTTATCCTGACTGGACATCTATTGATGTCCTGCAGGATAACAGCTGCCGCGCGCCCGTGGGGGCGTGCATCTCAGCGATTGGTGGTGTGATGTGTCAGTCTGTCAGTCAGTCAGGCGGAGGCTCTTTACCACGTGATCAGCCATGTCCAAACACGGCTGATCACGATGTAAACAGGAAGAGCCCACAAATGGGCACTGACTTGCACCATCATGGCACAACAAAATTTGTGATGCCCAGCAATGCCACCCACCAGTGTCATCAGTGCCACCCCCCAGTGTGCATCAGTGCCACCTATCAGTGCTTATTCATGCCCATCTGTGCCCATCAGTGCCCACCTATCAGTGCCCATCCATGCCACCTATCAGTGCCACCCAAAAGTACCCATCAGTGCCAGCTATGAGTGCCCATCAGTGCCAGCTATGAGTGCCCATCAGTGCCGCCTATGAGTGCCCATCAGTGCCGTATTCCAGTACCGCCTATCAGTGCCCATCAGTGGTGCCTTATCTGTGCCTGTCAGTGACGCCTTATTGGTGACCATCAGTGACGCCTTATCAGTGCCTGTCAGTGCAGCCATATCAGTGACTGTCATTATAGGAGAAAAGGTACTTATTTACAAAGTAAATTAACAGAAACAAAGTAAAAATGTTTGCTCTTTTCTTATTTGTTACGCAAAAAAAATTAATTGCAGAGGTGATAAAATACCACCAAAAGAAAGCTCTATTTGTTTGAACAAAATGATAAAAAAAATAGTTTGGGTACAGTGTAGCATGACCGCGCAATTGTCATTCAAATTGCGACAGCATCGAAAGCTGAAAATTGGCTTGGGCAGAAAGGTGTATAAGTGCCTGGTATGGAAGTGGTTAAAGAGCCATATCATCAGCTCTTTACCAAGATTAGGGTCGTGCCGTGTCTTATGGCATACGAAGAGCGGTGACACTAGGGCAACATCATATGATGTTGCCCCAGACAGAACAAGAGGAGATCCTGTCTGCCGTCATTTTACTATATGGTGGGCAGGAGGTAAAGGGATTGATTTACTTAAAGTGGATGTAAACCCAACATTTTTGATGTTACAATGTAGAGTATAAGATTTCCTATCTGTGCCCAGTTTTGCCACACAGAGTTAATCCAGCTCTGATCAATCCTCTTTTATTGTTCAGTGAAAATTAACAGACTTCCAGATAAAAACCTGTCTAAATAAAAAGTCAGTTTATCTCTTCTTGCTTTGAGTGACAGGTTATTTACATATCTAGCTTGGACATGTCTATCATATGTTATGTTATGTTTATCATAATATGAGGTGATCCAAAGTTCATTGTATATTACCAGGATGTGTTATGTGGGGGAGGGGTGGATTTCTCACTTTTTATACTTTGGATCACCTCATATTATGATAAACATAACATATGATAAACATGTCCAAGCTAGATATGTAAATAACCTGCCACTCAAAGCAAGGAGAGAAAACTGACTTTTTATTTAGACAGGTTTTTATCTGGAATTCTGTTAATTTTCACTGAACAATAAAAGACGATTGATCAGAGCTGGATTAACTCTGTGTTTGGCAAGACTGGGCACAGATGATCGTAAATCTTATACTGTACATTGTGACATCAACAAAAGAAAAAAAAAATGGGGTTTACATCCACTTTAAGGCCAATAGGCTGTTTACTTTTAAATGTTATTTTATCTTAGCTTAGCGAATGAGATGAAGCTCTGCTGACTTTCATTTGCACAAAAAAATACAAAAAATATAAAAAGTTGTTTTTTGATTCTTTATTAAAAGTTTTTAGCAGAATACACAATGCAGTATAAAATAAAAACAGAAAAAAAAAATCAAGAAAAGTAACCATGGTTACACAGGCTCATGGCTGTACATACAGTTCAAGGAAACGACCCAGATTGTATCAACATATTTTTTATTTTCCATGCACATGACAACAGGACAATTGTCTTGTAAAGGGCAAATTCCTTTGTAAAGTTAACAGCATATACAGTACTGTATTCTGTTTAGTAAATCAACCCTTCTGCCCCCAGGAAAAAACACCAAAGACTGCTGCAGGTACAGTATAAAATGTAGGCACCTAGCCTGCAGATATGGATTAATAGAAGGTCGTTCAGAATAGCAAAGCTTTGGTGTGTCCATATAGTGCAGTCTTTTTAGCTAGTGCAGTGTTTTTCAACTCCAGTCCTCAATGTGCACCAACAGGTCACGTTTTCAGGCTTTCCATTATTTTGCACAGGTGATTTGATCAGATTCACTGCCTAATGGCCCATACACACGATCCGAATATCGGCCGACGGATCGTACGACTTTTCGCTTAATAATCGCGAGTAAAATAAAATAGGTTTTTAAACTCACGAAAATTATCGTACGATCGAAAAAAACGATCGGAAGTGATGTCACGTGTTGTAATGTATTTGTATTGTATTGTCGGACGACGGCTGTACTGACTAAACGAAAATCGGACGATCGGACATCGGACGAGAAAAATTTTCGCGCTTGTCCGATCGAATTTAATCGGATGAACGGTCGTGATCGGCTGTCGAAAGTAGTGTACACACGATCCGAAAATCGTACGATCCATCATCGGACGATCGTTTTCGTCCGATATTCGGATCGTGTGTATGGGCCATTAGAAATCACCAGAGCATTTTCATTTAACCACTTGCCTACTGTGCACCTACACCCCCTTCCTGCCCAGACAAAATGTTAGCTTCCGGCACTGCGTCGATTTAACTGACAATTTCGCGGTCGTGCGACGTGGCTCCCAAACAAAATTGGCGTCCTTTTTTCCCCACAAATAGAGCTTTCTTTTGGTGGTATTTAATCGCCCGTGCGGTTTTTATTTTTTGCGCTATAAACAAAAAAAAGGGACAATTTTGAAAAAAAACACAATATTTTTTGCTTTTTGCTATAATAAATATCCCAAAACAAAATGTGGGAAAAATAGGCCTAATTTCACACTCTCGGCGCTAATGGGGTATAGGTATTTACAGTTGTGCAAATAAAATTATCTATGTCCTATATCTAGGACATGAATAAAGCAGCTACTCAAAATAAAACAAAACATATACACATAGTAAAATAATGATAAAAATCATCAAAAGTCTTTATCAATAAAATACAGCAGCGCTAGTGATCGGGGCACAGTTCAAATCCAATCACTCATTCACATTCAAAGAGATAAATGAAAGTAAGAAAGTTCTCCAGAGCTCAGAGGGTGCACAAATATTCCGTGACAAAAAAGGGGGTGCTCTTCAAGACAATTTCAACCGTCCATGATTAGTGACATCACTCGTGAGCCGAACAATGCATGCGAAGATCCTGTGACAATGTCCCCTCAAGGATGTCTACTCACCAGATTGATGTTATAACAGGCTTTGAACAGTAATGTCATCGGATTCCCTCTTCCTCATGGAGATGATATTCCAGCAGCATGCAGTACTCCTAATGACCATCCGGTGTCAGGGCACATAAAAAAAGCTAAATATGGTGTGATACCATTTAAAAAACGTTTATTTTAACATGCTGTTAAAAATCATGCATACAAACAGCAACAAAAAAACTACTCCACAGAGCAGTAACTGATACAAGGTGTAATGCCTTTCAGCCGGTCATCAGCTCACAGAGGGTGATAGATAGTTTGTGGATGCGAGCGTTTGCCGCTAGCACACTAGATCACTCTCCTAACTGGAGCACAGCTGAACCACAGCGTCAGGCGTACATGTATAAAAATATCGCGAGATCAGGCCCTGACGTTTCGTCCTTCTGACTTCTGAGGGCGTAATCTCGCAGGTCACAAGTCAGTGTTAAATAGTGTTCATGTTGTGTCAGCCACGCCTACTGCAATATTAACACCTCGTATTCCTGCTACCACCACCGAACACACCTGCAGTGTTTCACAGTAATAAACTCACTTTGGCCACATTGCTGCGCATATATGCTGCACTCAGATCACTTAAAATGTATGAATAGTGGAACTTTAAAATAAGGCATTAGTGTTCTCTCAAACTTAATATACTCAGTATAATTACATACATATATATTTTCATCTCTCCGGGAGGTTCAACCTGCATACAAGATATAAAATATCTCTATATATATACAGATACATGTAAACCCTCCGAAGTTATAAATGCATCTCTCCATCCAAATGTGAGTAAGTGACAGAGTTACATATGTAACATAAACATCAATCTTGCAGACAAAGAATCTATCCTATTACAATACATAAAACCTCATAAAATCGGTGTAACTCATAGAATTACACTCTACCTAAATATTAATCAATGCAAAAAAAAAAAAAACACATTATAAAATATAGTATAAAGAAACCCAAAAAACCTTGGAAAAAAATCCCATCATATTAGATCTACATAGTGATATGTGGCCATTAAAAGAGGAACCAACAGAATTAATGTAAAAATTGTAATTTGAACATTTCTATACTTTCGGGTATGTTGGCTCAAAACTCGAAAATCATGCATTGCTTTTAAGTAATTAACCTCGAGTTCTACATTCCCATTATACTAGATCTACATAGTGATATATGGCCAAAGGGGAACCAACAGCCTTAATGAAAAAAAATGTAGTTTAACCACTTGTCATCTGCCCACCGTCAAATGACGGCGGGCAGACGACTCCATTGTTCTGACATCACGTCATATGACGTGATGTCCCTTTAAAGCCGCGGGCGCAGAGCGCGCACCCACCGCTCTGCGGGGATCCCGTGCGAGTGCCCGGCGGCAACGATCGCCGCCGGGCACACGCGATTGCTCAGTAACTGAGCTGGGACGTGCAGCTCTGTGTGTAAACACAGAGCTGCACGTCCCTGTCAGGGAGAGAGGAGAGCGGTTGTGTCCCTTGTACATAGGGACACAATCGGTCACCTCCCCCAGTCACCCCCCCTCCCCCTACAGTTAGAACACTCATAAGACACACATTTAACCCCTTCCCCGCCCCCTAGTGGTTAACCCCTTCACTGCCAGTCACATTTATACAGTAATCAATGCATATTTATAGCATTTTTCACTGTATAAATGTAAATGGTCCCAAAAATGTCAGAAAAGTGTCCGAAATGTCCGCCATAACGTCGCAGTCCCAATAAAAAAATCGCAGATCGCCGCCATTAATAGTAAAAAAAAAAAAAAAAAAATGCCATAAACTATCCCCTATTTTGTAAACGCTATAAATTTTGCGCAAACCAATCGATAAACGCTTATTGCATTTTTTTTTTACCAAAAATATGTAGAAGAATACGTATCGGCCTAAACTGAGGGAAAAAATATTTTTTTAATATATTTTTTGGGTTATTTATTATAGCAAAAAGGAAAAAATATTGCATTTTTTTAAAAATTGACGCTCTATTTTTGTTTATAGCGCAAAAAATAAAAACCGCAGAGGTGATCAAATACCACCAAAAGAAAGCTCTATTTGTGGGAAAAAAAGGACGCCAATTTTGTTTGGGAGCCACGTCGCATGACCGCGCAATTGTCAGTTAAAGCGACGCAGTGCCGGAAGCTTATATTTTGTCTGGGCAGGAAGGGGGTGTAGGTGCACAGTAGGTAAGTGGTTAAACATCTCTATACTTTCGGATATGTTGGCTCGAAACTCAAAAATCATGCATCGCTTATAAAGCAATTCACATCGAGTTCTACATTCAACCCCTTAGGGGTAAGAGTATCCAATAAATAAATCCAAAGAGTTTCACGTTTTGATAGATCACGAACCATATTATTACCTCTCCATGTGGGTTTAATTACATCAATACCCCAGAATCTTAGTCCTGATGGTTCCTGGTTGTGATGTATTTTAAAATGAAGTGAAACATTGTGATCTTTATATCCTAACCGGATATTCTTCACATGTTCACCGATCCTCACTCTTAACCGTCTCTTAGTGCGACCCACATACATTAATCCACAAGGACACTTTAAAACGTATACTACGTGTGTAATGTTACAGGTAATAAATTCTTCAATGTTAAACTCTCTATTATTGACTGTAGACCTAAAATTCGTGATACCCCTCACAGGTTCTGACACTGATTTACAGCTTTTACATCTCCTGCAAGCGAAAAAAACCTTTTTGCTCCCAGAAAGATGCTGGTTTCGCTGGTGGGTCCAAAACTTTTTTAACGACCTTATCTCCGAAATTCGGAGCTTTCCTATAAATAAATTTAGGGTTTGCTGGAAGTACAGGTTTTAAGGTCTTATCAAGGCATAAGATGTGCCAGTGATTCTGTAGTATAGCCTCCACTTCCTTATATTGTGAGTGGAAGGAAGACATAAAACTCCACTCATAATCCTTAAAGTCGGAGCTTTTAACTGAATTCTTCAGCACATCCACCCGTGGGATAAGTTTAATCTCTTCAGATATAACATCTAATTTTTGAGCATTATATCCCTTCTCCTTGAATCTGCCTTTTAAGATCTCTGATTGTTCATCATAGTCTTCCCATTTAAAAAAAAAAAAAAAAAAAACATTTTTTATCTCAGTTTAGGCCGATACGTATTCTTCTACATATTTTTGGTAAAAAAATGTAAAAAATAAAAATCGCAATAACCGTATAGTGACTGGTTTGCGCAAAAGTTATATTGCCTACAAAATAGGGGACATAATTATGATTTTTTTTAATTTTTTTTTTTACTAGGAATGGCGGCGATCTGCGATTTTTTCTCGGGACTGGGACATTATAGCAGACACATCGGACACTTTTGACACATTTTTGGGACCATATACATTTATACAGTGAACAATGCTATAAATATGCATTGATAACTGTATAAATGTAACTGGCACTGAAGGGGTTAACCACTAGGGGGCGGGGAAGGGGTTAAATGTCTCTCCTAGTTTGTGTTTTAACTGTTGGGGGAGGGGGGGTGACTGGGGAGGTGACCGATTGTGTCCCTATGTACAAGGGACACAATCGATCTCCTCTCTCCCTGACAGGGACGTGCAGCTCTGTGTTTACACACAGAGCTCCACGTCCCAGCTCAATTACTGGGCAATCGCGTGTGGGGGTCCCAGTGATGCGACCGGTGCGCGCGCGCACCCCTAGCAGCTTTCTATGACTGCACGTCATATGATGTGCAGTCAGGACAATGAAGTTATCCGCCCGCCGTCATATGACGGTGGACGGATGACAAGTGGTTAAAGGAAATCCTGAAAACATGACCTGTTGGGGCGCCTTGAGGACTGGAGATGAGAAACACTGAGCTAGTGGATAGGGTTTTACCGATTTCTACAGGATCCTGCTGCTTGCACAACATGGGACTTGATTGCAGGTAGGTTTGGTCACTAAATCTATAGGGCACACTTTTTTCCTTCAGATAAACTTTGTGTAGCGCTGATTAAAACTACCCTTCCGGCAATGCTGCACCCTCTGAAACACCAAGGCTGAAGGATTTATTTGGGATACATTCCCCACAAGCAATAATGGCAAATAAAATGGTAACAGCATTGAACGTAAAGCCAGCCATAGGTGAAGTGATTTTCCCGTGTGTAGCAGTCCCCCGTGGGGCCGCTGAGTGTAGTAGTTCCACCTGTCACCCTGCCCCAGCCTGGCATTCACTTCCAGTCACTCTCCAGACAATGTGGAAAAATGTTTTTATATGTGTATACATATGTAGCGCTCACCCGTGAAAGAGCCGCTGGTTTGATTATGGGATCTGCAAATTAAGTCACTCTCACTTTTGTTTAGGGATGCACCAGAAATACCAGATAATGATTGAGTGTCTACACAGTGAATAAAGGTTTTCTCAATGCTTTAATTCCAGGCCAACATTGCCGAACATCAACTCGATGAAGGAAGAACAGGTTGATGAGAAGGAAAGAACTCTAGATGT
The DNA here is from genome assembly GCA_029574335.1 of Rana kukunoris. NCBI lineage: Eukaryota > Metazoa > Chordata > Amphibia > Anura > Ranidae > Rana > Rana kukunoris. Next base: position 162,960,903 of record CM056055.1, on the reverse strand, counting down.
CAGGCCTGGATATAGGTGTAGCAAAGATTCGCTCTTGAAAAAGAACACGGAGCCCACGCGTCGCCAATCAGCGCCCTGGGGTGGGCGAGGCGTCTCCCGGGCCAGTCTCTCTCTCTCTCAGACAGCAGCCGGGACGTCACCTTAAATTCTAGCTGGGAGGAACGAGTTTCGCTGACTCGACTCTAAGCCCCTGCCACGGGCCAATAAAATGTAAAAGATTCAGAATGTCGGAACAGAGCGAATCCTCCCAGTAACTTTCTCCTTGGAAAAGATCTCCGGGTGACAGCAAAGCATACCTGTCCATTGCCCGGATGCCGGATCTTGTCCACGGCAACCCAGTGAGCCACTGGGGTCCCCTCAGTTTTGTCTCCGGTTGAGACTCGATAAGGCCTGAAGCCCTGCCAGGTAGGCCACGCCAGCAGGGTCCCTGGATGCGCACACCCTGAAGGTGGATCCCCCCCCGACTCCGGGACCTCACGCCGCAAACTCCCCCTGAACACCTGACCTCCGTCCCAGATATATCCCTCCCCAGCATGCCCAGCGAGAGAAAACCCTCTCTAATTGGCTGATGGGGAAGATTCCATCTGCCAGAAATCCCTCTAGCTCCCACTGCCGGCCAAGGATGAACTCACATCCTCAGAATGCAGTCCGAACAAGTGGTCCTTTCCAGAATAACACAGGTCATTAACCCTGACAAATCACGACTGGGAACAATGCAACTCTCCCAGTCAAACTAGCTTTTGAAAAAATGCCCAATGCGAAAAGCAAGGGGGCGCTACACATATATTACTGTGCTGATTCTATAGAAAAACATATGATAAACCTGCAGCTCTTATACTCAGTATGTTGGTTAAATAAATAAATAAGTAAATAACCAGTGTGCACAAACGAAAGGTGGTCCACCCCATAAATTACCGTATTTTCCGGCGTATAAGACGACTCGGCGTATAAGACAACTCGGCGTATAAGACGACCCCCTAATTTTCCAGCCAAAATGTTGGTTTTGTGATAAACTCACCATATAAGACTACCCCCTTCCTACTAGTTATGCCTCGCCTCACGGTGCCACCATTACATGCCAGACTATGCAACTACATGCCAGACTGTGCCCCATTACATGCCAGACTGTGCTCCATTACATGCCAGACTGTGCCCCATTACATGCCAGACTGTGCCCCATTACATGACCAGACTGTGCCCCATTACATGACCAGACCTGCCTCATTACATGACCAGACCCATTACATGACCAGACCTGCCCCATTACATGACCAGACTGTGCCCCATTACATGCCAGACCTGCCCCATTACATGACCAGACCGTGCCCCATTACATGACCAGACCGTGCCCCATTACATGACCAGACCGTGCCCTTACCTTATCCCATGCGAATCGCGGGCGTGTAACCTAACAGCTTACCTTACCAGAATCATTTTTTACAAATGAAATATATATATATATATATATATATATATACACTCTCCAGACAATGAACAGCTTTGTTTTTGTTATTTTATTGAGGGATTCAACTTGGATGGGTGAAAAGGGGTTAGGGGATGCGCAGAATAGTATTAACAGTATTTACAGAAAAGTATTAAATTATGAAATGATTGATTGGAACCTCTATCACCATCCTCTAAAGCCCCAGACTGCTCCAGCACATTTGTAGACTGTTACTTTCTCTCCTGTGCAATACATGGCTCCTGGCACAGCTAGCACATTGTAAGGCCCAACTGAAGGATTCACCATTTGCTGGCATGGGCCATGGGCCCCTTTGATGTAGCAACCAATAGCAATAGAAACAGAAGTCTTTAGTGCTAGCTGTACTGAGGTGGACTACTGATCCCAGTCAGTCCTGTGCAGCAACCTGACTTCAATGCCAGTAACATCACGGCCTCTCCTTCTGGCTCTACATCCACAGTAAGAGCTGTGAAAATGTGGAATAGACTCCCTCAAGATCCAGCTCTGGCCAACTCAGGAAAATGTTTTGAAAAAGAGCTTGATGCATTCCTAAATGCAGAAAATATAACTGGGTAATAACACCAGGGATCGTTGATCCCGGGAATATCCGATTGCCTCGTGGGGCATCAGGAAGGACATGTATTTCCTCACTGGAGCAAATTTTATCATGTTTTTTTTTTTTTTGCCTTCTCCATCATCTGTGTATATGGAAGTCTTCTATTTGTTTGATTTTTTGCTATTGGTTGAACTAGATAGATTTGTGTTTTTTTTTTTTCAGCCTATGTAACATAATAAGCGGATGTAGAGACTACACAGACAGTCACATGTAGCACCTGACAATGTGGTGAGCAGACAGCAAACATCATTATTATGTGCTCATATGACAGTAGAACTCCTTAAGGAATTGTGTGCAGATTTATGCCCTACATACTATGAAAACAGTTACAGAAAATCAATTATAATGAAGGTTTACAGTTTTATAAAAATGACGTTTATGTTGAAACCTATAAATTCTCCTTAAAAATCTGACATTCATTACATGTTGTAATTTGTCTTCACCAAAAAGCTCAATTTGTTTTAGGTAATGACTTTGTGCAAACCTGAATTTGTAAAAAAAAAAAGAAAAGGAAGACTAAAGGGTAACTGGAACCTAGGTCAACACATCATTGACATATAGAATATACTCCTATTGGGACACAAGTATGTAAAGAGAACTAGACCTCGTGTATAGGCATGAACTCCCCTTAGGCAGCCTTGGTCATATGGTTCTTTCCTACCAATCATCTCTGCAGTTTGTTTAAAAGAAGAAAAATTAAATGGACTACATGTGATTGCAAATTTTACATACAAATAAGTTTTTTTTATTACCCTAACATACACTGATGAGATTATCTACAGAAATGTTATACCCATGAAATATTATAGTCCCTCTTTAAAAAAAAGAGCTCCACTTTTGTTATTCACTTGTAAAAAAAAAAAACAAATAAAAAAAAATACCTTTCCATTTTTAATTTTCATTCACCCTAAAAAAACAATAATAATAATAATAAAAAAAACATCTTTTGCAGCCCATGGAGTGTTCTATACATTGTGTAAAAAATGCACAAATATATTTTTTCTCTCATATGAGTGGTTGACTGTTTACCCTAGATGTCTACACGAGAACTTCTGAGTTACCAAATTTCCTTGAAATATGAGTTTTTTGCAAGAATATTTATTTTTAACAGTATTTAAGTTTTTGGGACAGTAGTTCCCATCACATGCCATTTAAAACATAACATGTACCCGTATATCCCTTACATGTTATCTATTCCTAAAGCAAGCTATCGAACTTAAAGTCAATTTCTGGGCAAAAATGTTTTTCTCCCATGCAGTGGTGTTGTGCCCACACTGCATGGGTCAACTGGTAATTGTTTCTAAAGGTGAGCACAAAGTTTATATTGACCTGATCCGCCAATCCTCCTGAAAACCACACTCCCCACAATGCAGTGGTAGAATCTTCCTGTTCATGGAGTGTGCCTGCTGACATCAAAACAGACCATTTTCAAAGACCGCTGGAGTGTGGGGGTGCTAGACTGAAGGATCGCCGGATCAGGTAAGTACTGTATATATCACTGTCCTTTCCCCTAGAATAAAACAAGTCCACACTGAATAAGAAGAAAAACAATTTGCTCAAAATTCTACTCTACTCTAAAGCCCATCTCCGGGGCAACTACAAAATGTTCCTTTACAATGGGACTGGGACTGAAAGGCTTAACCTCCCTGGAGTTACGATTATGTCAGATTTTTGCATCTCGAAACGGTACAAATTTTACGTTTTATATTGTAGGTCTGTAATTCTTAGGAATAATTCACTTAAATCTGTCCAAACAAGAGTCAATACCTAGTAGATATCCCAGGTATGATAATGTTTGAAACACAACATCATAAATTATAATATAATAATTATAACATATAATAATAATAAAATGTATTTAATTATGTAATCAAATCAAAAACACTGAAATTTGCTCAGTTGCAAAATTGCAGGATCCTGGGGACAAGGTAAGTAACTTTCCCAGGAACCTTACCCAGCTCTGTTTCAGGAATAGGACAGGAAATGCTACATACAGTCAATACAGAACTGACAGGTTGTGCCGCTATGAATATATCAATTACAATACATTTTCCATCAAACCAGTTCACAACTTCACTCTCCATATACATTGTATGCACTACTTAACAGCTCAATCACATATAGTCCTATTTAGATGATTAACGACAAATCTGCCCTGGGGAGAAGGGGTACAGTTACTCAACACATTTTTCAGGTTCTACAACCTGCTTCATCGGGAAGTGGGGAATATGTTTATGGAGTGAATACAAGTAAGATATGGTAATGTGGCAGTGCACCTCAGTTTAAGGTCATGCAAGCAGATAAAAACAGAGGGTATATCATACTGAATCGGTTATCCCTATGTGGTGACACCATTGCTGCCTTTTGAGCCACCTCTGCAGCTTGTTTGGTGTCTCTTTTGTGGTCACACATATAGCTGACACAACTTTTGACCCACATTTGCTGACTGATGGTATTTCTTCTAAAGCTTTGACCATGTTTCACTTCTATCACTGTGCTTCGGTCCATTGGCCCTTGATCTGTGCTTCCTTTTTAGCCAGATATATCTATCATGCAAATAATCCTCTGCCAGTGTTTACATTTTACAGGCAGAGGAAGTGACACGGCGGATGCTCACAGGATTGGCTGGGAGGGATCACGAGGGGGCGGACAGAAACGAACAGCCGCCCCCTCAAGACGGATCACTCCTGCAGGTAAGCCGCCCGCCGCACGCAGCGGAGGGGGTCCCGATCGGACCCCCAACCCGCTAGAAGGCAGGGACATATATATACGCCCATCTGCCTGTACATGCCATTCTGTGGACGTACATAGGCGTGCGGCGGGCGTTAAGTGGTTAACAAAATAACAAAACAGCAAAGTTAGCCCAATTTTTTGGTAAAATATGAAAGATTATGTTACACCAAGTATTGCTGCTGGCACTCTAACGCACGTGGCGATACCTCACATATGTGGTTTAAACGGCGTTTACATATGTCGGCGGGACTGCGTTTGCTTCTGCGCGCGAGCTACCAGGGACAGGGGAGTTAACATTTTATTTTTTTTACTTATTTATTTATTTTGCTACACTTTTTTTTTATTATTACTTTTATGCCTATTAAAAGGAATGTAAATATCCTTTGTAATAGGAAATGTGTGCGACAGGTCCTCTTTATGGAAAGAAGCGGGGTCAATAAGACCCCGCATCTCTCCCGCATCCAGGCTGGAAAGCATGAGATCTCATGATTACTGTTGCTTACTAGCTTACTGTTTACTTACGGTACCTGGGCGTGACGTCATCACATCACGCCCGGGCCTCCGACGGTCATAGAGATGATTGGTGACCATCTGGTCACCAGTCATCTCTATGCTTCCTGCCTGTGCCAGACGATTCTTACTCGCCGCTATGATCGTTCTTATGGTGCACAGAATCGCCAGCACTAAAGAATGATATCTGAATGATGCCTGCAGCTGCAGGCATCATTCAGATATCCCCCCCACAAAGCCCAGGACGTCGTATGACGTCCACCCAGGATGGAAGATTCCATCTGTGGAAGTTATATTACTATGGGCGGGTATTGAAGTGGTTAAAGGGTATGTGTAGTTTTGTCTTACTGAGTTAGTGCCGGTATACACTACAGCAAATTGGGATCCGACTTGTGTCATCCCAAGTCGCGCGACATGAGAAATTCAAGTGAATGAGCAAAATCTAGCAAAACGCGGTGGCGCACAACACGTATGACGGCACTATAAAGGGGAAGTTTTTTTGGGGCTGCTTTTGCCAATTTCGTGTTAGTAAAAGTTTGGTGAGAGACGATTCATGCTTTTCAGTCTGTTACAGCGTGATGAATGTGCCATCTTCATTACAAACGCTAGTTTTAACAGAATGAGCGCTCCCGTCTCATAACATGCTTCTGAGCATGCGTGTTATTTTAACGTCGTTAAAGCTATAGGGCCAGATTCAGGTAGATGGGAGCATCTTTTCTCTGGAGTAACGCTTCTCATTTACGTTACGCTGCCGAAATTTTAGGAGAAAGTGCTGTTATTCATGAAGCACTTGCTCCTAAAGTTGCGGCAGCGCATCGCAAATGAGCCGGCGGAATTCAAATTGGGCGTGCATTATTAAAACTAAGCGCGATCCCGCGGCGAACATACTGCGCATGCGTCGAGTGTCAATGCATCCCAGTGCGCATGCTCCAAATTCTGTCAGTGAACGTCAATGACGTCACATCCCCATTCATGAAATTTTTACGCAAGCGGCGCGATTTTTTTTTTTCCGACGCGATGACGACGCCTATACTTAACATAGGATACTCCATTAGGGGGCTGCTTTATCTTTACGCCGCGTATCGCTTACGGAAACGTCGGAAAGTCACTGCGTCGCGCCCGAATACGATCGTGAATTGCCGATTCCCGCTGATTAACATATTTTTTCATCGTAAATCAGCGGGAACGCCCCCGGCGCCATTTTTAAATTAAAGTTGCGATGCGATGGCGAAATTCAATTGCGCCGATCGCATCGGAACACCAACCCGGCGTTTCTTGTTTTCTGGTTACAGAAAACAGAAACGCCGGCTTAAAGTGACAGTTAGGCTGGAGTATCACAGATACTCCAGCCTAACTCTACCTGAATCTGGCCCATAATGTTAAAAACAAGGTGAAAATTTAGAGCATGTTCTAAATTTTTAATGCCATTTTATACGTCATGAAAAATGCTCTGGAGCCTACACACAATCGTTTTTAATGACATTAAACATTTTTTACATTTTTCACATCGCGAAAAACGATTGTGTGTATGCAGCATTAGGGTGCTTTTTAAAATACATGGAACAACAACATATTTAGGTATGCAGGATGCTGCTCCATTCATTACTGCAACTTAAAGATGTTTTACCAGCCATGCCAGATTCCCCTTACCCAAAATCTATTGGCTTAAGAGGTTTTTGGCAGTCTTTGGGTACCTAAAAAAAAATATTCTGATCTCGCCCAACCCTACCGACATCATCTGGTGACAATCATATAATTTCTCTTGTTGCATTTACTCCATCCACGGATAAAAAGAAGCAATTGAAATAGCAATTATACAGAAAATAGCAATAGATGTTAAACAACAAGATAGCATAGACACTATAGGACATGTTCTTTCTAGTTAAAACTTTGAGAATTATTTGTCTGGCAGACTCCAGGAAGTCATTTTCTCACACCATGCTTTTGTTTAACCAACTGAAATTGGTTGTAAGCATTTAATACCACTTTTTCTTCTTCCCTTGATTTTAATGCTGTCATGCAGGGTGAAACCAACAAGATTTCCTAGTAATTCACCCTGGAGGTTATACAATAAATGTGGGAAAAAAAGAAGAAAATAAACTGAGCATTTCTTTTATACTGGGGGAACAGGCAATAAAAGGCAACTTTATTAAAAAGCGTTACTATTTCCTTAAAAGATTTTACTAGCCGGGGCAGAACATTGCTCTGGGTGACGATTTTAGCAGCTATTATTGAAAAATCTGTTCAGTGGGTGTAGAAGGCCAAGCCTAGGTCACCTGAGTTAGTTAAAGTATTCTGTGGGTGGTAGCAATTGGACTCATCAGCCAAAAAAGACCTAATACCATTTTAATTCAAGAAACCATGACAGTTTTTTATTGCAGTTCCATGCTTGCAAAACAGCATTAATCTAGAACAGGGAATGTAATAAAAAGGCACTGTCTCATGCTGTGTGAGTATATATAGGCCATTAATAGCTCCACTGTTGATTACATGTGTCATCGGTCAGACATGCAATAGTCTGGAGGATTCAGATGGCAACTTTAAAATTCAAATGTACAGTAATTGCATTGTACCTTGTGAACTGAGAAGTTCTCTAGGATAGAGAAAATCAGGGCTTCAAGGAAGTTTTAGCTTGGTGTTTTGACAAAGAATGTATTGAGATATGTGTTTAAGGAAGAACTTTGCACAAACTAAATCGATGCACCCTCTTCTAGGTACACAGGAAAAGTGTATCTGCAGTGTGATCTCACACAATGAATTTCTCATAGGTAGAAATGGTGGACTCACATCAGATCACGCTATAGTGCTTCCAGAGGCACCATCACAATATCATATTGTGTAAAATAACTCTTCATCTCTTACAGGGAAAAATAAATAAAAAGCGGTGACTTTAAATGTTCCTCAAATAAGAATTCAAGTATAATACTTAACATACAGATAAAAAACATTTTATTAGAAGCTTATACATTATTAGGGTTATACATTTCTTAAAAGTTGGTCGCCCTGGCTGGAACCCCGGCCGTGTGTATGCTCCTCGCAGTTTTTCTGATGGGAAAACTGCCCAAAAACCGCCAGACAAAAAAAGAGAACCAGTTCTCTTTTTTCCCACCGGGAAATCCGGCGGAATTTTGCCCGGTGGTTTTCGGCAGTTTGCCTATGGGAAAAACTGTGATGGAGCATACACACGGCCTGGATTCCCGGCTAAAGCTCCATTGCAGTTTTCCTGCCGGGAAAACCCAATGTGTGTAGAGGAAAGACTGAACTGAGCAGGTTCTCAGCTTTCCCCTCTGGATTTCCAATGGGAACTTTTCCCGTCGGAAAAACCGTATGTGTGTACAAGGCAGTTAGGTCCCAGGAGCTGCATGTCAGAACAAGACTCGCTGTGTGTGAACAAGTGGCAGTCTCAGCTATGTGTCTTTCCACTTTAGTAGGAGCACTTTGGTGGGGTTGACCTGTCTACAGTCACATCCCCTTGGGGTGGCAGGCTTGAACTCCTTCAGGTGTTCCAGTTGTAGGATTACATGACTTACCTTTGTATCCAATATAATCGATTTTTTTTTACAGTGTCTAAAATTGACGCGTTTTACTATTAGATATAATTTTTTAAACATTTTCACTACAGCAAAAATTTGAGCGTCAAATTCGATCTGGAACCACAACCATTGTCCTATTTAATACCCGATCTGGCATATAGAGATAAAATATATATTCCTAGAGGTAATACCCTTAGGCATAAAAGAACGATGTGTGGTAGAACTACAGAACAGTTTCTACTGAACTGAACCGAACCGGCCAATGCTGCCTGAATTTGGGCCTGTGTGTACTCTATCCAAAATGGAAAACAGTAGCATTTAGTTCTACTTGAAAATATATTTTGTTCTTGGGTGAAGATACATGTTAAGATAACACCCAGGCAGTAGGCCAGAGCCAAATCAGATCTTTAGATGGATTATTAATATATCACATATTGTAAGATTGAGGTGTTTAAACTGAAGTGGTAGGTGCGTTTGCACCAGTCTAAAACTGTATTTTTAGGGCATGGCAGCATGAAGGGGTTTCTCCCCCTCATTGCAAAGACACAACATTCAGCCTCCTATTTCTCTTGTGGCAGCTTTATTCTCTTCCTGACCATCAAACACACATGTTTATGTGCAGACGCTGCATCTTAGCTCAGCGTCTTTCCTCGCAGCTCGCTAGCTGAGCTTGTTCCTCCTGGACTCTCAGGTTTCGGCCTGTCCCAACCTGGACAGCATGGTGCACCAGCACCTCACAGCGCCCTTCACACATGGACTTTCTTGAGGGGGTAGGGCCCTGAGCTCTAATCCTGGCTCCAATATAAAGCCAGCACACACCCGTGCCATTAGTGTGCCTGCCTCTCCCAAAATCTGGCGTAAACCATCATTTTACCAGTAGCACAGAGTCACCCGGTTACAATATATATATATTAGATTGTGGGAACCGTTCATTTTTATGTAATTATAACAATAAAATAAAACAAAAAACATTATAAAAGTTCTAATACTAGTTACACATGCAACTTCAGTACCAGTTTTAATGTTGTCCTATTTTTAGAATATTATATAGTAATATCCTTTAGCCATTTGTGGATGGATTAAATTATTAACCCTTTGAGCAACATATTTTTATGTTTTTGAAATTATACATGTATATGGAAGCTGGTCAGTTCAGGGTTTTGCATTATACCGGATTGTGATAGATGGCTACTAGGAGACCTGACAAAATGTAATTCTGATACTTCAGAACATTTGATACATGTCCCCATCTAGAGCAGGGGTCACAGTGATCACACAAGTGTGCAGCAACTCAATATTAAATGGGGGACTGAAATTCGCTTTATGTATTAAATTATAAATCTTGTAAGGAGTTTGGACAATCATTGGTTCAAAAATAAATTATACACAGTCTTATTCAATAAAAAGGGGAAAGGCGTGAAGTGCAATCACAATGAGGAGTACTCACAGCAGGCAATCATAATTGATCACAAACTGATTAGGCTTTAGTTAATTAACTGGTCACTGGACTTTGCTAGTCTAGAACATGGCCAGATTTCAGTCACTGGAGCTTGTACATTCACAATCTTAGGTGCACCTCTAACAGAGAACATTTTCTTGTTTCACTGGTTCCAACCTGGCTTAGAATATTGTCAATGTACACAAATTGTTTCCACCTCTGTGCTTGACTGTAGGGATGGTGTTCTTAAGGTCATAGTCAGCATTTCCACCAAACACATCGAGTCCGCGTATTCACAAATGCACATGTACAGTCACATCAATGAACATGTAAATGATTCAACGAAGGATTGGGAGAAAGTGCTGTGGTCAGATGAGGACAAAATTGAGCGCTTGGTATTAACGTGACTAACCTTGTTTGGCGGAAGAAAAAAAGCTGACTATGGTCCCAAGAACACCATCCTTACCGTCAAGCAGAGAGGTGGAAACATTATGCTTTGGTGCGGTTTCCCTGCTAAAGGTACAGGCCGACTTTACTGCATTGAGGGGCCAATGGATGGGGCCATGTATTGTAAAATCTTGGCTGAGAACCTTCTTACCTCAGCTAGAACACTGAAGATGGGTTGTGGATGGGTCTTCCAGCATGACAATGACCCAAAACATACCGCCAAGGCAACAAAGGAGTGGCTCAAGAAGAAGCATATTAAGATCATGGAGTGACCTAGTCAGTCTCCAGACCTTAATCCTATAGGACATTTTGAGTTGAAAATAGGCAGCCAAGGAACCTGAAGGATTTAGAGATGATTGGTGAAGAAGAGTGGACCAAAAAATATTCTGCCAGTTAGCTCCAGTGGCTGTCAGAATAGCTAAACAGTACCTGCAAATGATTGGAAGCCAGTGTTGTTGGACTGACAATTTTTTACCCAGCATCCCGAGCCTGGTAGTGCAGACAGGGCCAAGTATGAATCAGCCAAATTTGAGCCTTTAGGACACAAAACAACCCCCTATTTTTTCAGTTGATGCTACTCTTACAAGCCAATGCCTTACAATAGGATTTGAGTGAGCTCATCGCCGGCCCCAACAGTCAAAGCTTGAAAGCAGGTGGTAGGGCTTATGGAAACAACTTTAGTGGGAAGGCAATCTGCAATAGGAGTCAATTTAGATTACACTATATAAACCACAAACCCTGTATGCATGCACATTGTACAAGGCAAACTTACCTTTAAACTGTTACTCCAGTTTTTACTCTTTAAAGGGGTTGTAAAGATTCATTTTTTTATTTTCTAAATAAGTTCTTTTAAGCTAGTGCATTGTTGGTTCACTTACCCTTTCCTTCAATTTCCCTTCCTTTTTTTTGTCTGGAATTTCTCACTTCCTGTTCCTCCTCAGTAAGCTGTTCTGGCTGACTAACCACCACTCAGATGATGGTGGCAAGTTTACTGAGGAGAAAAATTGAGAGAGAAATTCAGACAAAGAAAAAAAACATTTAGAAGGGAAATCAAAGCAAAGGGTAAGTGAACCAACAATGCACTAGCTTAAAGTGGATGTAAACCCACTCTCATCCTTTCTAATCTATGAGTATATAGATGCCTCCTGCATGTATCCTCACCTGTCAAATGTCTCCCCTCTGTCTGTTATAAGAACTGACAAACTGCAGATTCTGTGGGTAGATCTGTTGTCTAGATCTTGGTGGGTGGAGTCGTGATGTCAGTAGAATCCCCACCCTCCTTTACACTCCCCTTGTCAACATGCATTTTCTCATTTTGAAAATAAAAAACAAACCTTCATAATGACTTTGCCCCCGTGCACAAAGCCAGGTCTTAAAAACAAAGGGGCAGATTCTCAAAAGAGATACGCCGTCGTTTTTTTTACTGGGTATCTATGCGTGTGATTCCTAGAATCACTTACGCATAGATACAGTGAAAGATCCGACATGTGTAAAACAATTACACTGTCGGATCGTAGATGTAATGACATCGCTGGCCGCTAGGTGGCCTTTACAATGATTTCTCATTTGCCTATGACGATTCCCGAACGTTTTTACGCCGCCCCGTCGTCGTTAACGTCGTTTCCGTACGCGTAAGGCTACCCCTGCTATATGAGGGGTAACCTTACGAAGTTCCGTCATTGCCATGTTAAGTATGGCGCTGGGTCAGCGTCGTCTTTTTCTGTCGGTTACGTTGTTTTACTAAGTTGTTCGCGAATAGGGATTTACGTAAACGACGCTCATGTCGGTTTCATTCACTTTTTCCGACGTGAGCTGGAGCATGTGCACTGAGCTATTTTTGAGGCCGGCGCATGCGCAGTTCGATCGACACGGGGGCGCGCTTAATTTAAATACAAGCCGCCCCCTTTGAATTACGCGGAGATACGCAGAGCCATTTACACTACGCCGACGCAACTTACGGAGCAAGTGCTTTGGGAATACGGCACTTGCTCTGTTAAATTGCGGCGGCGTAGTGTAAATGGCTTACGCTACGCCAGCGGCAATTCTACGGGAATCTGGCCCAATGTTTGTAGAGTTTTGTTTTGTGGAGGCACCTGATTGGCTTGCACAGAGCCCTGACCTCAAGCCTACTGGAATACCTTTGGGATGCATTTAAATGGCAAATGTGAACTAGGTGTTCCTATCCAACATCACCACCTGACCTCACAAATGTTCTTTAGGCTGAATGGGCAGAATGGGCGCATATTTTCATGCCTTTGCATAGAAGAGTGGTGGCGGTTATACAGTTACGGCCACAAAAGGAGGGCAGTTCTATACAATTCCATACGATTTTGGAATTGGAAGTCTAAAGCCCTGTATACACAATCGGAATTTCCGATGGAAAAAGTCAGACGGACTTTTTCCATCAGAAATTCCGACCATGTGTATGCCCCATCGGAGTAATTTCATCAGAAATTCCGATGAATTCCATTGAAGTTTAGATAGAGAAAAAGTTCTCTTTTACTCTGATTGAATTCTGTCGGGAATCCGATGTGATTTTGGTCGGACAAAGGTCCAATCGTGTGTACGGGGCTTTGCAAGCCTTGTGTAATTTAACCAGGTTTTGACCTTACTTTTGGTCCAATAATATTCATTAGAATTAAAGTAATAATAATTACCTTACACAATCTAAAAAACAACCTTTTTAAGCATTTCTGTTTGATAAGACGACTCGTAAACTGATTTGGATCACATTTGTTTTATTGTTTACATTCAAATACAATTACAGATTAAAAGAAGTACAAATGACAACATGTGAATAACAATTTATTAGACAAAATATTTCCCTGCTGGAGTGTTCAGTAACATACATTTATTTTCAAGCACTATTTTAATTACCATCAACAGTTCACATATGAACACCTTTTATTTTCATGTGCACATTTTTAGCAAAATGTCAAAAAACACCAATTAAAAAGTAATCTTTTAAAAACAAACTTTTTAAAAATAAATGCTTGGATGAAATGTGCTACATTTACATATGCAAAAATAAAAAATCTATGCAAAAATATGCCATCTTTGATAATTATAGTTTCAAACCAGTAGCAGTGTTGCTTAAAATGTTACTGTGTACTGTATTTAATATTCCTTGTTAAAATTAATGACTTGCAATGGAAATCATGTATAACTATACGGCATAAAAAAAAAGAACGATTATTCCTACAGAACACATCAAATGTTTAACATAGAAAGGAAAACCAATTCATTTAATAAAACAGTGGGACTTTAAATATCCCAGGGAGATGCCGTTACACAGTATTTTGGTTTACGTTATAGTTTTCTGTTGGATAAAACTAAGGGATTTTTTACAATAATATAAAAATGCAAATGCTCAAGTTCATGTGGTTTTCTGAGCACCTGTGTCATGTTCACTTTTGCATGAACAGTACTCCGCTAAATCTAGTTAAAGAGACAGTCACCTGCTCATTGAGGGCAGAATGACAATGTCCACCCACCCCAGCAAGGAATACTCCCCCATCTGCATCCCCTCACTGCTACAGCAGTCTACCAGAAGTAAAGTCCAGTTTTAGAGTTTACCTGGGTAGATGCCATCACTGCCACACAACTACAAAAAGCTATTACCAGCGGTTTTTCAAGCCTTTTTAAGCATTAAAAAAAAAAAAAAAAAAAAGCTTAGGTTCTATTCAGGATTTTTTTTGTAGGAGGCACCAAGCTAATACGAGTTAAAATACTGTCAAAAAGCATCAGAACACAGCTTGCAGTGGAAAGTTATTAAAGTGTATGACCAGCCAAAACTTTTTTTTTCCTGTTATTTAGAATAGAACAGCGTTAGGTTAAAGCCCCTGGCAGGTTTTCTGCTAATGAAGGCTCAATTAGAGAGATTTATCCTCACTTCCTGCCCCGCTGACAATGTTTTACCAGACAGGAAGTAAGGGAAACTCTTCAATAGTTACACAGGCAGAATTAATGATTTTCTTTAGTCGAGTATGGGAAGACTAAAACCCCTGTCTATGTTTTCTGTGTCTGGTATTGAATGATCCATATAGATAGACAATATGCAGAATCATTAAAGAAAGTTTGGGGTTATTACTGCTATAAAGATTTAAAAAAAAGTCTCAATACCAATAATATTTTTTTCTCCTCTAATAACTACCATCCTTTTAGTGGAGATATGTATACAACCCCCCGTTGGCATTGAAATTAAAGTGTACTCCAACATTTTTAGTGATGGCTCCCTTAGGTCCCCTTCACACATGCGGTCCGATTTTTCATCCATCCGTTTACCGATGAAAAAGGGACATACATTAATCCCTATGAGATAGCGGGCGTCCGCTGACACCGATCTCATCGGTGTCCACAATGCTCCGATTCTGCAGACTGAGGAAAATCCTATATCACTGGACAAAGATAGCAGTGAATTATGAAAAAGATAAAAATATTTACTTTTACTGCATGTCCAGGAGGAGTAAAAAAGGGGACCTCCTTGATGGACGTTCCTCTTTCCATACTCTACCGTAAACTAGAAAAAAAAGATGCTTTAGCTGGAAGTAGGCATTCAAATGCAATAGTTTTTTTAATACATAAATTTTAATAACTATGTAAATGCTATTACTGATCATGTTTCCTCATGCAGGTTCTTAAAGTAATTATTGTGCTCAATAGAAAGAACTGAAATTTATATTTTGGAATTAAACACAGTTGAAATGTTTTGTCTATGCAAAACACTTGCCAGCTGTCAATAATGTTGACCAACATAGGAACACACAAGATTGAATATATCTTATTTGGCACAATGAACACTTTAAAAGCATGTACAGACTTACAAAGTAACACATGCTATTTACAAAGCTTATTTTGTTGTCCTCGATTTTTGTCAAGCTTATCAAAAAGTCAGAGATACTTTGCAATTACGTTGTTGCCATACATGTAAAATAAAGTGTATATTCAGTGCAGAAAGTAACATTGCTTTTATAACCTTCAATTCATTTGTTTTTCTTTTCCTTTTACAGCATATGGGTGGATGCTAAATATATATTTGAAGTCCTGTAGATTGTGGCTTTGTGTTCTCAATATATAGACATGATCCCATCACATTTCTGTGCAGACAAATGGATATTGTACTAACACCCACTCGCAACTGACACAGCAAGCACAGACCCATTAGTGGCAGTAGATTTGAATGGTGTCCAGTTTCCTGCTTAATGCGAAATTGAGGTAAATCCAATGATTTCATATTTAATAATGTAAATGTAATTTGTTCAGTCTATATTCACACAAAAGGAAATATTTGGATGGTGAGCCGTTTTGGGGATTTCTACATATAATTATTTTAAGCTACTCAGTCAGTATGTGTCCTATTTATACCAAGCCAAATTGCCAGCAGGGGAGAGCTGCATCCAATCCAGAAGCTAAATGACTCACTGAAAATCAATCTGTTTTCCCCTCTGCCTTTGGGCTTTCCTTGGGTTCAGTCCTGACTCTCCTCCAGTCATACAGACAGCTTGAGGCTGAGGGTGTCTTTTGGTGTAACTGCTGTCTGCTTCTCTGTCTCAGCTCTGTTCACCACAATTGTTAAGGTATTCGGAGCCGTTGGACTCTGCAGCCCAATTCTTCCTCGCTCCTCCAGAGATCTGGCTTTGATCGAAAATGAATATAATCTGGCTTTTACGTACTGGTTATTGCAGTACCACATAAGACACCTGTTCAAAAACAAAAAATGCTGTTATAGATTGTTATACATTAATTTCTGTTTTTATTATTTCCTAAGTTGAACTTTAGACTTGATGGCATTTCTCGCAATGATTGCTTCCACGGCATGAACAGAATAACTGCTTATATTGGCATAATCTGCTTTTATACCAAGAAAATTTGTTTTCTTGGTATAAAGAAAAGTAGGAGCCCTACTGTTGTTTACAGTAGGGCTCCTTTTACACTAGTAGTGGACTTTAGCGGCGCACCCGCGATCCATGGTGATCATGTTTCATTGGTGGTTTGCAGATGTTCAGGAGGCAATACGGTCACTTTATAAATGCCTGCTTTTTTAATACACATTTTTTACGGTTTCAGATTTTTTTCCTTTACACAAATATATTACACATTAAAAAGAGAATCCAATATTTGTACTACAATCATAGGTATGCACACAGGGTGTGCCTGGGCACACCCTAATCACCCCATGTGGCGCAGATTCTGCCTGCTTCTCGGGCCCCTGTGTCGTACCCCCCCACAGCACTGACAGCTTCCCTCCTCTCCTCTCCTCTCCCTCCAGTCGCTGCAGAGGAAGTTAGGATGGAGAGCGGGGCAAGGGGATGGTAAATATTTTATTTATTGGCCGCTTCCATTTCTGAATGAACACAGGGTCGCAAAAGTTAGACATTAGTGGTCTGTTCAGATTCTTGATATTTCACCAAAACCCCCCAATTGGTTTTCTAAAAAAATTGTAAAATTAAATAAAAATCATGTAAAAAAAAATTATAAAAAAAACTACCAACACCAATTTCTACCCTATTGACACCATCTATGTTTTAAAACATTTTAAAATGTTTTACACTTATTTACACCCTTATTTACACCCCCTCTAAAAGTGATACCCTGGGCACCCACGGGATCACTTTTATCCAATGCCGAATCGCTCATAGAAAAATACCATACTGGGGTTATGGCAGCTAGCTACTGTCATAACAACAGGAGGGCTATTACCAATATAAGTAACTGAATATTAGCCCTTATTTCATCTGGCATGTAAATCGTACTTTTATTTTACAAAACTGCCTATCACCATCCATCCAAAAACTGTAGTGCATGCTGGGAAATTTGTGACCGATGAAGCAAACGAGCAGACATAATGCAAAGTGAGTTTGGAAAGCATTAGCTATACTGAATGTAACGTCGGATCACACACAGGTCCATTGAGCTGCTGTGAACAATAGAAAACAGAGATCTGTACGTTTTTATAGACGTTTACTTCTTCAGTTCCCTTTCAGCCAAGTATTAAAAGAAATATTTTAGTGATGTGGCCTCTTTTTAGGGATTAAATGGAAACATGGTTTGAGTGGTAATAGTTTTTACTAATGGCCCAGCACACTAATGGCTCATTTTAGAAAACTGTTCCGCCTTGCACTTATCCACGCAATTCCTTTGTCAAAAAAGAAACTGTTTAACTGACTAACAAAAAGGATTCACTGCTCATGACACTGGCAGGAAGGTGTTTTAAGTATGTCAATGGATTACACACTCATGTTCAAACTAGCAGTCATGTGAAAAAGAAATCCATTAGTGTTTCAGTAGGCAAAGGAACATTTATTGTTACATTATTACATTGAGGTAATGTTCAGGTTTCTTATGATGTCAGGTGAACAGGTTGCAGCGTGAGTCAATATTGTTAAGCTGAACTCTATTCAGATATAAAAGGCACAAACAAATGCGGTTCTGTATTCAATAATACATCAGAAAGAAAACACAAAGGGCGCAAAGGCCTTGTGCATTACAAGACTTTATTGGAAAAAGAGTGCAAACTCACAAATGCGAATACAGAATTATAGAGCAGAACTGAGTGGCAGGGTAACCCTCATAAGGTGGAGTATCAAAATTGCTGTAGTGTCACCAAGACTCCCTAGATCACACAAAAACATAGATTATCCAGGCTCAAAGTTACCGACCAATCAGCAACCAATCAAATTCACCTGTCTAACAGTGTGCGTTAAAAACAGAGGTTTAGTTGCACGCATTTGCAAAAGCTTGTGTAAGTTGCAGGCCCCGTCAAGGCGCTCTGTATACTGCAGTCCTAACTATAACATTGCATTTTAAGTCGCCTCAGTAGGAGCACATGACTGCTGATGCATAGATAAGGGGCAGGTGACTGGAGGTAGCCCAGCCCTCATTAAAGGGGCAGGAGCACACTGCACACTCAGCACATGGAAGCAAATGTGCCACTGTGCTGCCTGACCACAATGACAAATACAACAAACAAAAGTCACTGCCCCAACCTATGACTGGTCTATACAATAAGGAGAGCTGGAAAAGGGCGCATATACATACAAAAACATAGAATATCCAGCATTAATTACCGACCAATCAGCAACCAACCAAATTCACCTGTCTAACAGTGTGCGTTAAAAACAGAGGTTTAGTTGCACGCATTTGCAAATGCATGTGTACGCTGCAGGGCCCAGATCACACATTTAGTAACACATAGTTCCCATGATGCTCATGCATTCTGCAATGTAGTTTGAGCATCATGGGAAATGTAATTCCAAAACATCAGGGGTGCCAAGGTTCGCCATCACCGCCCTAGGCTATCCGAGGGGATGTGGGAGTAGGTACCTGTTAAAACCAGGTACACGCCCCCCTAAAAAAAATACCAAATGTCAAAGATGCGTGGGGGCGGAGGCCCTAAAGTGGAACCTCCCTTTTGGGTGGAGTTCTGCTTTAAATGTAAAATAAAGTTTAGGTAGTGAAAGCTAAAATTTGAAAGCTAAAACTTGATTGGGTATTATGTCAAACCCCCAAAGGTTTTTCACTACCTAATATGAACAGTTTTCATAACTGTCCTCTACTTTAAGACACAAAGAAGTCTAAACTGTTTTTACACACAGTCTGTTCCCACGGCTGTTGAATCAAAGGCTGCCTTTCCACTAAGAATCATACACCTGTTCAAGCACCATTTACAAACTTGGTTTCCCGCAGAAGTCCTCATGTCAGTTACAAGACACATAATAAAATAATAAATAACTTGGTCACTTAAAAACTGTCACACACACACACAGTAGCACTCACTGAGGCTGCGGTTTATAAAACTTTTAAGAAGTGCAGACACTTTTAAGACTCTATTGTGATTCAGCAAAACTCTTTATAATGTATTGTTACTTAATGGAACACTTATCCTTTATCCAATGTCGGACTTTTATTTCTTGGCAACAAAAGTAGCAGCTTACTATGTTAAATACTTATATGTATTTATTATAGCATTAGACTTCTATTTAATAAAGCTGTTAAAAAAGAAGCATTTTAACAATGAAATTAAAGCCATAAAGGAAATGGGTCACAGGCATAATCCGGAATTGTTCTTCCTCTAATATTCGGATTGCTAGGAGCAATATTATTGAAGAGGAAACATTTAAAAATATGCAGACGAAGGACTTCAAGATGACGTTTTAAAATGGAACTAAAGGTGAAACAAACTACATGCTGAACTGGAGAGTATTTTACATTATTGGGGTTGTCTGAACTTTGAATGTTTAATACCTTAGTTAAAATTGGAAAAATCCGATGCACGATTAACCAATTAAAGACCAGAAGGATTTACCCCCTTAATGACAATTTTTTTCAATACGGCACTGCGTCGCTTTAACTGACAATCGCACGGTCATGCGACGATGTACACAAAAAAAAATGTATGTCCCCTTTTCCCCCACAAATAGAGATTTAGTTTGGTGGTATTTGATCATCTCTGCGGTTTTAATTTTTTTGGGCTATAAAATAAACAAAAATGACAATAAAAAAAAAAAAACACGATTCTTTTTTTCTATAATACATATTCCAAAAAACGAAATTTCTTCATCAGTTTAGGCCAATATGTACTCTTGTACATATTTTTGGTAAAAAGAAAAAAAAAAACCTGCAATAAGCATATATTGATATTGGTTGGTGCAAACGTTTTAGCTTCTACAAAATAGGGGATATATTTATGGCATTTTTTTTATTCTTTTTTACTATTAAAGCAGAGCTCCACCCTAAAGTGGAGTTCCGCTGATCGGAACCCTCCCCCCTTCTGGTGTCACATTTGACACCTTTCAGGGGGAGGGGGGTGCAGATAGCTGTCTAATGACAGGTATCTGCCCCCACTTCCGGTCGGGCAAAAGACAGGTTTTTCTCAGCTTCCCGTCGCCCCCCCCGTTGTGTGCTGGGAACTCTCGGCTCCCAGCACACAGCGGGAGCCAATCGGCGGGCGCAGCGCAACTCGCGCATGCGCCGTAGGGAACCGGGCAGTGAAGCCGGAGCGCCTTCACTTCCTGGTTCCCTCACCGTGGATGGAGGGGGAGCAGCAGGGTGATGAGCGGACGCTCGTCTCTCTGCTGCAGACGGCGCTGGAATCCAGGACAGGTAAGTGTCCTAATATTAAAAGTCAGCAGCTGCAGTATTTGTAGCTGCTGGCTTTTAATATTTTTTTTTCAGCGGACATCCTCTTTAAGGCAGTAGTCAGCGATTTTTAGCAGGGCTGTGACACTGTGGCGGACAGATCGGACACTTTTGACACTTTTTTGGGACCATTGACATTAATACAGCGATCAGAGCTAAAAATAGCCAATACACACTGTATAAATGTAACTGGCAGGAAAGAGATTAACACTAGGAGGCAATAAAGGGGTTGCAAAGGTAAACAAAAAAAAATTGCTTCCTTTACCTTAGTGCAGTCCTCCTTCACTTACCTCATACTTTGATTTTGCTTTTAAAATGTCCTAATTTCTTCTGAGAAATATTCTCTTCCTGTTCTTCTGTCTGTAACTCCACACAGTAATGCAAAGCTTTCTCCCAGGTGTGGAGTGTCGTGCTCGCCCCCTTCCTTGAGGGGGGAGGGGGCGAGCAGGAGAGTCAGGACACCCACTTACACACAGTCCTGACTCTCCTGCTCGCCCCCTCTCCCCTCAAGGGAGGGGGCGAGCACGACACTCCACACCAGGGAGAATGCCCTGCATTACTGAGTTACAGGCAGAAGAACAGGAAGTGAAGTTTTCTCAGAAGAAATAAGGACATTTAAAAGCAAAATTGAAGGATGAGGTAAGTGAAGGAGGACTGCACTAGGGTAAAGGAAGCTTTAGGGATTTCTTTTTTACCTTTAGGGAGGCGTTTATAAAGTGGAAGGGTGTACTGACAGAGTACAGAGTGATTTGTGTTCCTGATCACTAGGAACAGACAGACAATCTTTCTCTCCTTCCTTCACAGACCGGGGATCTGTCTGTTTACACTGACAGATCCCCGTTCTGGCTCTCTGAGGAGCAATCGTAGGTCGCCGGTGGACATCGCAGCCAACAGCCACACGCATCCGCTCCGGCAGCATGCACCCCCCCCCAGAGCTCTTAAAGCAGCCGACATACACCTACAGTGATTTGTACAGCCGTGCCAACCTGGCGCAGTATAATGACGGCGGCTGGTCGGCAAGCGGTTAATAAGAACAAAAACGTACTGCATGTCATTTATAGTGTTGAGCAGAATATGCCATATTCGATTTTGCGATATATCTCGAATATATAGTCGAATATTCAAGATATATTCGTTAAATGCGAATATTCGCGATATTTTTTGGAAATGAAATGATTGCGAAATTTCGCTATTGCGAATGCGAATGAAATTTCGAGAGATGCGGAAGGAGGACTCTGATTGGC
The DNA here is from genome assembly GCA_029574335.1 of Rana kukunoris. NCBI lineage: Eukaryota > Metazoa > Chordata > Amphibia > Anura > Ranidae > Rana > Rana kukunoris. The sequence goes on along the minus strand of CM056055.1, from coordinate 162,938,783 downwards.
TCAGAATATTCGTGATATATTACAATACAAAATAATTGCGAATATTCGGCAAATGCGGAAGGAGCACTCTGATTTGCTCAGAATATTTGTGATATTTTATAATACAAAATAATTGCGAAATTTCGAGAAATGCGGAATGGAGCACTCTGATTGGCTCAGAATATTTGTGATATATTACAATACAAAATAATTGCGAATATTCGGCAAATGCGGAAGGAGCACTCTGATTGGCTCAGAATATTCTTGATATTTTATCGTAATTTCGCAAAAATGCGAATGAGAAATTGATTGCGGAATTTCGACAGTAACACTCTGAAATCGAATATATGTGTTATTTTAGCTAAAAACAATATTGCAAATTTCTCGAAAATAATCGCGCGATATCGCTATTGCCGAATAATCACATTGCGATTTTCCGTCAATATAAAATGATCGCTGCAGCTACTCGGCCCAAGGTCTCTAATCATACCAGCAATGCTTTTAGACGTCGATGGGGATCTCTAGGATGTGATCTGTTCTAAAAAAAAATTGAAAAAATACGAATATTCGAAATAGCGAATATTCACCGCGAAATTCGGAATATATCGCGAATACTCGAATATGCCATATTCGAGCCGAATATTCGCAATACGAATATTCGTGAGCAACACTGAAATTTCAATAAAGTTCTAACAAAAAAAAAGTAAACAAGTGCAATGCTCTGGAATTGTTACATCAAACACCAGCAGTCAGGTATACAGGGCAGCTGCTGATGAAAATGAACCCTTAAAGAAAATTATAAAGGAATTCCGAACCCTTACTCATTAAGGCTACTAATAGTTATTTTCCAAGGTCTTCCCCACTACAACTTTTGCCTACTCAAGCCCTTGAGTAGAAGTCTTTGTGCAAAGCTTATACTATGTTAAAGTAGAACTATAGGCAAACTCTTTTTTTCTCATTTTGTCTCCCAGCCAACCGCGATCATTTCCCGCAGTGACAGAACAGGGATCTGCCTGTGTAAACAAGACAAATCTCCATTTTGATAGAAGAGATCACACAGATCCTGTCTTTCTGCTAAACAGGAAGATGGATCTGTGAGTTGTCCCAGTGAGCTCTTCCCCCATACAGTTAGAACACACAGTGAGGAAACACAGTTAACCCCTTTGATCGCCCCTGATAACCCCTTCCCTGCCAGTGTCAGAAGTACAATAAGGGCCCGTACACACGAGCAAATGAATCTGTTCAAATCGGTCTGACAGACCGATTTGATCAGATTTGTCTGCTGGCTGTTTTGGTTTGATCGCTGTACACACGATCAAACCAAAATCCCCACCGGCAGACAGCGCGGTGACGCCGCCACGTCACCGCACCAGGAAGTAAAACACTTCCGCGCATGCGTCGAATCCATTCGACGCATGTGCGGGCAGATATGTCTGCTGGTTAGCGTACTAACCAGCAGACATATCGGTCCGACGGGTTCCCAGCAGACAGATTTTAAAGCAGGCCTGCTCGCCCGTACACACGATCGAATCTGTATGCTGAGACGGTCTGTCAGACCGTTTCCAGCAGATAGATTTGATTGTGTGTACGCGGCCTAAGAGTGCATATTTTTAGTACTGAATACTATAAAGTCACTGGTTCCCAAGAAAGTGACAAAAATGTCAGTTCAGTGTTTGATCTGTCCGCCGCAATGTCAGTGTCTCACTAAAAAGCACTCATCGCCAACATTACTAGTAAAAAAAATAATAAAAATGCCTTAAAGCTATTTCCTATTTTGTAGATGCAATAACTTTTGCGCAAACCAATCAATATACCGTATTTGCGGCGTATAAGATGACCCCCTTATTTTCCAGCTAAAATGTTGGTTTTGGGATATACTCACCGTATGAGACGACCCCTCACTGTGCCATTATTACATGCCTCGCTGTGCCAATATTACATGCCTCTCTGTGCCATTATAACATGCCTTGCTGTGCCATTATTACATGCCTTGCTGTGCAGTTATTACATGCCTCACTGTGCCATTCCATTCCCTACCTTCTTCTGTTTGCAGCGTACAGACGGCGGCCATCCATTATTCAAAAGCCGCAACTCCTTCACAGGCTGTTCCGTGATAGGCGGAACACTAATTTTTCCAGCAGAGCCTCTGTTCAGCGTTCTGCCTATCACGGATGTCCTCTCGTCCGAGGCCAAGACTGCATGAGCAGGTTTTTCTTTCCATCTAGGCTGACATTGGGTGGGTAGCTGAGCCTGTATGGGTGGATTCACTCGCTCAGGCACAGATGCCTCCCCTTCCCTGCCATGCCCACGTGATGCTGGGAGGGACACATTGGTTCAGCTGGGAGCATTTAAATTCCCCTCACTTGGTGTCTAGGCGTGTCTCTGGCAACATCTTTATATGCAAGACCTCACTTATGATCTCGGTTCTTAAATTTCACGTGATCCAACAAGGTACATTTCCATAGGTTTCACCCAATTCCTTTAGCACTTGATTTATTTATCCTCATGGTTCCTTCATCATCATCTCACCCAGGCTACATCTTCCTTTTTTCTCACCCACTTTCATACTTGGTGCTTGCTCAGTTCTTCCTTTCATTTGACCCGGTGAATGGGCTTTTTCACACTTCTTAATATTATACATTCATTATATACCATTGATCTCAATCCACAGAAGTGTTGGCCCACTGTCTTCTACATTAACACATTGGCTTTGCGGAATCCACAGTTCTCCCTGTTTGTCCACGTGTCTCTACTTTGGCTCCCATTCCAGACAATTTCAACGGCTCTGGTCCTGTGCTCACATCTACACAGTTGACGTGAGTATTTATAGGATTATTTATCTTGTTCTTTATACATTATTTATATTATTCTACTACAAAAATTATACCATATGGTTATGTCTCTTTATAGATCACCATTGCATTCGCCTCTGAAGAGTTTGTATACCCCAACAAAACACATCGGGCATACATAGATGCATGATGTTCATACAGATGATTTTATGTTTTTAATACCGTTTTACTCCTAGATTCTCATTATACCATCAAGCCCCTCCAGTGGTTCATGTTGTGCAGGACTTGTCTTTACTCCACAATATGCCAAGTACCATGGAGTTAATATGCATATGTAATTTGTAGCATGTTTATGCGATTTTGTAGATGCAATTTTTGTCATTCAGTATGCTGAAGATTGCTTTTTGCTATTCATCTCTCAGTCTAAGTCCCGAACGAACTCCCCCCTTTTGTGTTGGAACCCAATTAAGCAATACTATATATCTTACATGCTTACTCCGCATGGTGATTGGCCTCATTTAAAGTCCTGCTAACCAAACTCTTTTTTCTGCACAGTGGACGTAAGTATGACATGTTTGTTATTTAAAAAAAAAAAAATTAACCTTTACAATCACTTCAGCCCCAAAGACCAGAGCACGTTTTGCGATTCGGCACTGGGTTGCTTTAACTGCTTGGTGGTATTTGATCATCATTTGATCAACCTGCGTTTATTTTTAGCGCTATAAACAAAAATATAGCGTCAATTTTGAAAATTTCCCTGGGGACAGGTATCAATGAAACCACATTTTAAAAGGAGCAGCGATTTTAATGATGCTTAAAGGGACATAAAAATGAAAAATTACTTTAATATATAGCGCCTGGGGCATCTACTGTGTCTGCCTGTAAAGTGGTGCATCTGTAACATATATAGAACATGCTGCAGCAAAAATAAAGTTTGTAAGGAAAATTAAAATGTGTCAAATCACATTTAATCACCAAAAAAAAAAATCCATACCAGACCCTTATCCAAGCACACAGCCTGGCAGGCTAGGAATGGGGGAGACGAGCGAGCATCCCCCTCTTAAACCATACCAGGCCACATGCCCTCAAAATAGGGGCTGGGTTCTTTGGGGCAGGAAGAGCTCTGCCCAACCTCCCAAAGCACCTTGTCTCCATGTTGATGGGAATAAGGGTCTCTTCCCCACAACCCTGGGCTGTGGTTGTGGGGGTCTGCGAGAAGGGGGCTTATCGGAATCTGGAAGCCCCCAGATCCCAGCCCCCCCATGTGAATGAGTTGTACCCCTACCCATTCACCAAAAAATCATCAAAAATAAATAAAAACAGTAGAAAGGTTTTTGACAACTACTTCATTAAAAAACACAAAAAAAAAAATCACAACGTTCCCCACTGTAGATCCTATGTCCGCCGCAAACGCCTGCCGCTCCGCTGTCAATGAAGGCTGACCATCTACTGCAGGCTCTGCCGTTTGAAAGTTCTTATATAGGTAAGGGGTGGAGATTTCAGCAGGGAAGCCCATGACAGCTGATGATTTATCGGTTGTTAGAAATGCCGCAGACGGCTTCCCAGCCCTGCTGCTTATCAACCAGCTATTCACTGCACCTTGATTGGGCAAAGCTTTTCCCAATCAGGGCTTAGAATGCACTGTGCAGCACCTTGTAAAATCGGGTGTTTGCTCAGCCCGAACCATTTGCCAAACTCTAGTCATGGAATTAATCAGACTCAGACTTTAAAAATATGCACTAAGTAGTGTATTAAGTAACAGAATGAGGGTCCCACTATTGTTTGCAAGGAACTTTCAGGAGAGAGAATCATCTACATGTTACAGAGAGATAGTTCAAATCTGGGTCATTGTCATTATTAACCACTTGCTTACTGGGCACTTATACCCCCAGGCAAAATTTCAGCTTTCAGCACTGTCGCGCTTTGAATGACAATTGCACAATCGTGCGACGTGGCTTCCAAACAAAATTGACATCCTTTTTCCAAAAATAGAGTTTTCTTTTGGTGGTATTTGATCACCTGTTTATTTTTGCGATATAAAAAAAAAAATATATAGAGCGACAAACGTGAAAAAAAAAAACATTTTTAACTTGTTGCTATAATAAATATCCAATAAAAAAAAAAAAAAATCGCAATAAGCGTATAGTGATTGGTTTGCGCAAAAGTTATAGCGCCTACAAAATAGGGGATAGAATTATGACTTTTTTTATTATTTTTTTTTACTAGTAATGGCGGCGATCTGTGATTTTTGTCAGGACTGCGATATTACAGCGAACAAATCGGACACTTTTGACACATTTTTGGGACCATTCACATTTATACAGTGAACAGTGCTATAAATATGCACTGTTTACTGTATAAATGTGACTGGCAGGGAAGGGGTTAACACTAGGGGTGAGGAAGGGGTTAATGTGTGCCCTGCATAGTGTTTCCAACTGTGGGGGGAGGGGAGTGACTGGGGGAGGTGACCAATGGTTATCCCTATATACAAGGGACACACCATCGGTCTCCTCTCCCTGACAGTTTACACACAGAGCTCCACGTCCCTGTCTCTGACTGCCGATCGCAGGTGCCTGGCGAACATCGCGGCCGCACATCAGCACCTAAGTGACGCGGCGGGCATGCACGCACGCATCCAGTGGCTGGAGGCCGGATATAGATGGCCTCCCGGCAATTAAGATCCACATTAAGGCTGTAAAAAGTCATCGAGTGGGTGGGAAGTAGTTAAGGAAATCCCCATTATGCAGCGGTTGTATCAAAGAGCTTCCAATATCTCTGTGTGGCATTATTTTACAGCAAAATCCTTCACAATCTGAATATCGGATACATTTTATTTAAACCATAAGTTTTAGGAATGTAACAAACCACAGGCAAATATTCAAACATATTTAACTGTTTTTTTTTTGTAAATATCTATCCAAGGCATACAAAGAATAGGTTGTCCCGGAAAAATACAAAAAAATTAAAAAGAAAATAAAGAAAAACAAAAAAGAAGGTTGTCCCATAACCTCAGCACATGAATAATGCCCTGCTGCTTTCCCACATCAAATAGTATTCCCCCTCCTCACAACTGTTATTCAAAAGAAAAACACTTAAATATTCAATGTGCTGAAAATAATGCTAATGACTGGGAGGGCCCTGTGAAATGACAAAATAAATGAAAATGAATAAGGAAGAAGATAATTAGAACAGATTAATGATAGGTTGCTTAATTGCAGCAGATGCCCACAGCATGCTTGCTACAGAGATAAAGCTACATAGGTAGACAAAACCTTAGCCTGGCCAGTTTTTCCCATAGAGCGCTGCTTTTTTGTTCAAATCAGGCATATGAATAGGACAAGGATGATTCCAAGTGCTAGGCAAAAAACAAAACAAAATAACACCTCACTACACCCTAATGATCCTCACTCAGTAGTGTCACTAGGGTTGGTGTCACCAGGTTCAATAGGGCTAGACTAGCACATTGGCATGGCTCTCCCTGCTTAGCCTGCCACAGAGCCAACATCCCTTGTGACAGCAATAGACAGGGCAGCTCGATCGCTCTGTCTTTAAAAGCATTTGATCACACCAAGATCGGTGTGATCAAATGCTTTTCAGTTTTAAAAATGGCGACCCGGGGAAATCGTAAGTGATGTATGAACAGAGTGATTTCGTCTTCTGTCTTTGTCTGCCTCTATGTATAGCTCCCAACTGTCCCGATTTCGAGAGACTGTCCTTGATTTGGAACAATGTCCCTCTGCTCCCCCTCATTTGTCCCTTATTTTGGTCTGATCTATAGAGTTGTATAGGAAATGCACATTTTAGCTTTAATATAGTGTTTCCCAGTGTTAAATCAATTTTCTAAATTGCTGTATTTGTAAATTTCAAAAGCCAGTATGAAGAAAATGTAGTGGTAAAATAAAAGTACTGGTGGGTTTAACATTTTTTTTTTATATAATCTCCTTTAACCACTACCGGAATACCGGTTGTTATGGCAGAAGCTAGCTACCATAACAGTGGTATCCTCTTCAAGAGCGGGTTGTCCGCTTCAAGATAAAAGTGGTCTCTGTGTCAGATTCGCCGCAAGATCACTTATTGTGGTGGGAGAGGGCCCCCCTCTCACTTACCGGAGCCGTCGGAATAGGCAGAGGCGATCAGATTCTCTTCCTAGCCCAACATGGAGACAAGGGGAAGATGGCCCCCACCCATATCCATGACGTCAAAACGTCCCTTCCGCCCATGGCTCTTAAAGTGGTATTTTTATTATTGCATTTTAATGTAAATACTGTATGAGATCTGAGGTCTTTTTGACCCCAGATCTCATATTTAAGAGGTCCGGTCATGCTTTTATTCTATTACAAGGAATGTATACATTCCTTGTGATAGGAATAAAAGTGACCCAATTTTTTATTTTAAGTGCCCCGTCCAGATGAACTCACGCGCAGAAGCGAATGCTTACGTGAGCAGTGCCCACATATGAAAACAGTGATCAAACCGCACATGTGAGGTACCGCCACAATCGTTAGAGTGAGGGCAATAATTCTAGCCCTACTCTAACTCAAAACATGCAACCTTTATATTTTTTTTTTAAATGTCGCCTATGGATCTTTTTAAGGGTGAAAAATTGTCACCATTCCACAAGCAGGTGCGACTTTGAAGCATGACATTACCCCCATTACCCCATTTAGGTGCTTCTACAGGCAGCGAACAACAGCCTGGTTGTGGCCTCCTACAGGTGGAGTGCTCCTACGGGCGGCAGGCAACAGGCTCCTGTGTCCTCTTCCTTTCTGCATCACAGTGGCTTCCACCTTGTGGCTTCTCTCTCCTCCTCCTAGGCGCCCAATAGGATTACTTGTCCTTTCAGCCAATCGGGTGACAGGTCTCAAGACTCTCTTCTTGAGTCTTGAGGATCAGTATGGCGATGCTGAAATTTCAGTTGTCATTTTCAAAAAACTGGGTGGGATCGTGCGCAGTGCTCTGCGCCCACCCTTTTTTTAAGCATATTATTACTATAATACAGGATTTATATGGTGCCGACAGTTTACACAGTGCTTTACAACATTAGGGCAGACAGTACAATTACAATTCAATACAGGAGGAATCAGAGGGCCTTGCTTGTTAGAGCTTATAGTCTAGGAGGGTAATAACTGTGGGGGATGAGCTGATGAAGAAAATAAAAATGCAATTGTTAGGTGGAGGCAGGGTAGGCTTCTCTGAAGAGAAACGTTTTCAGGTATCGCCTAAAAGTAGATGGGAGAGGCTCGGGAGAATTCCTTGAGGCGAATATGGGAGAAGGTGATAAGGGAGCTTGAGAGCAAGAGGTTTTGGGAAGAATAAAGAGGACAGTTAATTTGGTATTTTGAGACTAGACTAGTGATGTAGCTAGGGGCAGCATTGTGGATGGTTTTGTAACTTATTGTTAGTATTTTGAATTTAATTTGTTGGGTGAGTGGCAGTCAATGGAGGGCTTGGCAGAGAGGGGTAGCAGACACTGAGCAGTTTGTAAGGTGGATGAGTCTGGCAGGAGCATCCATGATGGACTAAGGAGGGGATAGTCTATTTAAAAGGTAAGCCAATGAGGAGGGAGTTGCAGCAGTCAAGGCGAGAGATGACCAGGAAGTGAATCAGAAGCTTTGTGCTTTCATTGATTAGGAAGGGACGTTGTATGGAGATGTTGGAGGCTGAGGCGGCAAGCTTTGGAAAGGGATTAAATGTAGGGCCAAATAAAAATTCAGAGTTCAGGATAACACCTAACACCCTGGCATGTTGGGATGGGTGGATGGTTGTGCCATTGCTCTTCTATCCTCTTAAAAAAAAAAAAAAAACCTCGCCATTGAAATCCATGCGTCAGGCGCCCTGTATGTAGAGGCGTGGACAAATGGATAGGGGGGTGGCGCATGTGCGCCTCTAATGGAAGGGCCACCACTTGGTACAAACAATCCTAAGCTAGAGGTTGTTTAGGGATAATTTCCATATGAAAAGGGAAAAGCTTTCTTTAAATAAATGTGCTGCCCAAAAGTCAAACAAGATGGTAGTCACTGCTTTATTTGCTTTGAAATGTGTATTACTATCAAGTCTTTCTGATCTTAAAATTTTCTAGCTGCTGAAAATCTGAATATTGGGCTACATTTTGCTCACTGAACAACTTTAGAAATGCATCCATTGCAGGAATCTAATCTCGTCATAAAAAATTATTCATATAATATAGCATGTAGTCCAGTTATTTTTTGGTAGCCACCAATCAGAATACATCTTTGGGAAATGTTAATTTGTGATTGGTAGTTCTAGCCTTTGAAAGGTGACAGTTTTGGCATTTCCATATGCAGCGTCCCACTCAGGACATGTGGGAACTGCAAAAGCATTATTTCTTTGTTATTGCTATATTGCATGTCATTTTGCATTTCTACATCTGTGAGATCCCTGTTCATATGCTGGTCAGGTGTGCTTCATACTTCCCACCACAAGATGGGGATAGCACCACTCTGGGATATCTATCCCAGCTCAGTTTATCTGTGGTCGGTAGTTAAGTTCAGGAAGTGTGTGTGTGGAGAAGGAAAAAAGGTGAAGGAGAGAGAAGGTCAGTCCAGAGAAGGGACAGATTGGAACTGCTTAAATCAAAAGGTGAAAGCCATTAAATCGGCAGCAAAGACCTTTTTGAGCATAAAGGTGAAGGATTTCTTAGCCTCCGGCAACCTCACCAAGGTCACTGGATTCAAAAGGGACCAGTAACAAGCAAGCATAATACTGAACCACAGCCTGAGTCCAGGATTACTAAAGCCTATTAACAGTGGATCAGCAGAATTCTCTCTCTACCCAGATACTGTATTTTAACTGGATGTCTGTATTGCAATCAAAACCAGTCACAGTAAAAATTGTGAGTTGTATCCTACTTCTGTCTACCTCATTCTTCAACACTGCAAATGGTCGTACCACCATTAACGGTACTGGCGTCACGACAAATACCATCAAGGGACCCAGCCGTCACAAGCACTTTAAACACCCCTGTCATCACGGGCACCTCAACCACCATCTTGGCTGGCGTTTCCCTATCACAGAGCGTGCCCCGGAGGATTTTGTGCTGTCTTCCCCATCTCTGTGCGACCGGCCCAGGGAGGCTTTCTGCTAACCGTGAGTAAACCGATGAACTGTATTATTGCTGTCTCCCATCAGCCCACTGTGCACCTCACGTGTCGCCCCTGCGCTTCTGGCTCGTCGCATAGAATTTTGGCGTCACGAACAGGATATAAACCCCTGCGCCTTATCTAAAAGACTGTCGCATCAGAATAAGCCCCTTTGCTTTATTGAGAGACTATTTACTTATTGCATGCTGTGTGGGGCTACAGAACTGTTTAAACTGTTTAAAAGCTGCATGGAAGCGTTATCCCAGTTATCAGCATAAAAACCGCAGCATCCAAAGTGAGGAAATTGAACGTTTGCGTGTCAACAAAACTGCTTGTCGTATTTGAATTGACTGTTTCCATACACTTAAAATGGCTGCCGGAGACCTTTTTCAAAAATGTCTGCGCCATCACTGTGGATAAATTAGTGACACCCCCTGAAGAGTGGAAAGTTTGGTGCCACCCATTTATGCAAAATTGTCCGGCCTTACCTTTGCTGTGTCAATCCTGAGAGGAGAGTGTGACAAACGCACGCCCCAGAAGTCGCGAGAAGAGAAAATAATCACATTGCTTGCCGTCCGAGCAGTATTTGCAACCCGTCAGTTGTCTCTACTAACTATAAGGAGCACTGATAGCTGGAACTCTGCCAGAGACCCAAAATCAACATTGCTGCAGCATTGTATTCAGCTGACATTAAATTCTTAAAGGGCCATACACCCGCAAGACAGCGGTTGCCCATAGCAACACCGCACAAAAAGTGTCTAAAAACGCATTTGACTTGCCTAACTAGAATTCGCCTGCTGTTGCCATGTCTGTGCAGGAAGATGACGTGCAGCCTGACCTCGGCGGACTCCCTGCATCATCCGCAGTCGGTCGCAGTGCAATACCAACCGCTGCAACACCAAGCTTAATACCTTTAACCATGCCTTATTATTTTGGGGCCCCCTGGTTCCCACGATATTCTGGAGAAATTCATACTTTAAGGGACTTTAAAGAAAAAATTCTTGCTGTGTTCAGATTGTACCCTGTATCCTCGGAGCAACAGATGGAGATTCTTCTTGCGCAATTGGAAGGAGCTGCACTCAGAGAAGTGAAATCTTGGCCGAGCACAGAGAGGAAGACCATGGAGCAGATCTTTGAACGTCTCTACACCACCTTCGAACCCAGAACCGTGTCAGAGGTCAAGATGAGGTTCTTCAGCAAGAGACAGCAATCTGGTGAGTCACTCAGAGACTTTGCATTATCTTTACAGGAAGCCCTTAGAGCTGTTGTCCAAGTAGACCCCCGTGAGGCAGAGAATCAGGACAAAACCCTGAAAGAACAATTTATTGAAGGCGTCAATACAGACAATTTAAAGAGCCAACTAAGAATGTTAGCTGCCCAACATCCAAGAGCTACCTTCTTAGATTTCAAAGGACTAGCTATCAGCATACTGGGAAAGAGCCCACCAACAGAACCTGTTAGATCTGTTGAAGTGCCTGTATCACAGCTGGTTACCCCTGTAAAGTCTTTACCTATAGTCAGTCAGGCAACCCAAGCTCCAGTCCCTGACGCAGTTGCTGCCTTGACTGAGCAAGTCTATTTCCTGACTAAAAGTCTGGAGAAAGTCCACCAAAAATTGGAACAATGGGAGAAACCATTAATGCTAGAGGATGAGAAACCTGTGTCCAGAAGACTCTTCCCTTCTAAGTATAGAGAGACTTGTTTCAGAGATTCTGGCGGACGTCCCCCTGACCGCACTAGTACCCCTAAGCGGCCTGTCTGCACATACTGTCACAAACCGGGCCACACAGAAGCAACTTGCTGGCAGTTAAACGGGTAACCCCCGAGGCCAAGGACCACCCCTCGGGAGGTAAACCAATAGGTCCAGAACATCCCGACTGGATGCCAAGATACGTTGAATCCCGTCCTGAAGTGACACTTCAAATAAATGGAGTTCCTTTTGTTGCCCTAGTTGACACCGGATCCCAAGTCACCACCATCCAACAAACAGCTTTTGAAAAATGCTGGGATCAAAATCAGCTTACCCAACCTCCAGAATCTTGGCTGAGCCTCATAGCCACTAACGGCAAACCCATACCAGTCCATGGTTATTGGGAACCTACCATTCAAGTAGGAGGAACTACACTACCTCGACAAGGCCTTATTGTGGTACGAGTCAGAGACAATAACCCTAACCCTCCAGTAGTCCTAGGAATGAATGTCCTCAGGAACTGTTATGTTGAGATGCTAGAAGCCTTGCACCAGTTGGTGCCTACTGCCTCTCCTGATTCTAGGAAAGTGATCCAACAAACCATCCGTGTACTAAATGCGCAACAGAGATTCACTAACGAAAAAGGAGAAATTTGCTGTGCCCGCATCCGGGATAAGCAACCTGTGATCCTCAAACCCAACACCGAAACTCTCTTGTGGTGCCGAGCTGTAGTCAGAATTCAAGGTCAAGACTACCAAGCCCTGGTAGAGCCTGTTGTTTTGGAAGACTATCCTCTAGTTAGAGCTGCAAGGAGCCTAGTAACCGTCTCTGAAGGTAAAGTGCCTATACGACTCCTAAACTTGAGTGATAGCAGTGTAACCCTAACAAAACATCGTCCTATTGCACAGCTAATCCAAGTCACTTTTCAAGATGTCATCAGTGTGGCTACAGCTACCACAGAGCAAATTACCAAGAGGCAGAACCCACAGGACCAAAATGTAAACACATCCTGGTGGAAAGAAGTTCATGTGGGAGATGCTTCCACACCAGCAAACCAAATTGAGGGAGTACTAGAAATTGTGAAGGAGCTTCACCGTGCCTTCAGTAAGCATTCCACAGACTATGGAGAAGTGGATATTATCAAGCACTCCATTCCTACAGGTTCACACGCACCGATCAAGGAAAGATATCGGCCTATACCACCAACTATGTACCAATCCGTAAAGCAAATGATCCAAGAGATGAAGGACTCCAATGTCATTAGAAACAGCCATAGTCCATGGGCTGCACCTCTAGTCCTTGTCCGCAAAAAGGATGGGAACATCAGCATCTGTGTGGATTACAGAAAAATGAACCAAATCACCCACAAGGATGCTTACCCTTTACCACGCATAGAGGAATCTTTGACAGCCTTAGGATCTTCAGCCTACTTCTCTACCCTTGATTTAACCAGTGGATACTGGCAAGTACCAATGGCACCTGAAGATCGTGAGAAGACTGCATTTACCACCCCTATGGGCCTATTTGAGTTCAACCGCATGCCTTTTGGACTTTGCAATGCGCCCGGAACTTTTCAAAGATTAATGGAGCATTGTTTGGGACACATCAATTTTGAAACCGTCCTGTTGTACTTAGACGATGTCATCATCTACTCCAAATCTTATGAAGAGCACTTGAAACATTTGGCCGAAGTTTTTCAAATCCTCATTAAACATGGACTCAAAGTCAAACCATCTAAGTGCTATCTGCTGAAGACAGAAGTCAAATACTTAGGGCATATTGTAAGCTCTGAAGGTGTTAAACCGGATCCAGAGAAGATAGCCGCAGTCCGAAATTGGCCTACTCCTACTACAGTGAAAGAAGTGAGGAGTTTTCTCAGTTTCGCAGGATACTACAGACGCTTTATTCCTCATTTTGCCCAAATTGCGGCGCCAATATTAGAACTTCTAAAAGGACACCCTAAGAGGTACCAAAAGTCTCCAATACCAGTTGAATGGAACACAGAAAGAGAAATTGCCTTCCAGCTCCTAAAGAAAAAGTTAACAGAACCACCAATCCTAGGCTATCCAGATTACCAGCAGCCATTTCGTCTTTACACAGATGCTAGTAAGAAAGGTCTGGGAGCTGTCCTGTCGCAAGTACAAGAAGGAAAAGAAAGAGTTATTTCCTACGCTAGTAGATCTCTTAGAGGTACTGAAAGAAATGACCAAAACTATAGTTCCTTCAAATTGGAATTCCTCGCACTCGTGTGGGCTGTTACAGAAAAATTTAAAGATTACCTTGCCGCTACACCATTTGTGGCCTTCACAGATAACAACCCGCTAGCACATCTTAATACCGCCAAGTTGGGAGCATTGGAACAAAGATGGGCCTCACGCCTGGCTAACTACGATTTCACCATAAAATACAGAACAGGAAAAGCAAATGAAAATGCGGATGCATTATCCCGTCTGCCTACCCAAGAAGACCCTACTACACAGGAAGATGTTTGGGAAGAGGTAGAAATGCCAGCTTTTTACAAAAATTTTGCCCAACAAGACCTTATCACCATCAAAGGAAGAAAAGTCCTTAACCTTCAACAACAAGCGGATCCAAGATCCCAAGTGGACAAAGAAAGGTGGATCAAGCTGCAAAATGAAAGCAGAGTGTTGGGAGAACTGCAAGATTTCTTCACAAGCGGGAGAACACCTGAAAGAATTTGCAGAAGAAATGCTGATCCAGAATTGACAAAACTTTGGAGACACAGAAAACACCTCTTCCTACAGAAGGGCCTACTATTAAGAAGAACTTTAGACCCAATTACCTGGGATCGTCTATACCAAATCTTAATACCACGCCGAGATGCAAGAATTATTCTTGAGATGTATCATGATCAATCAGGACACTTTGGCGTGCAGAAGACAGAAGCCACCATCCGTAGAAGATTCTACTGGATTGGGATGAGAGGAGACATTGAAAAGTGGTGTCGAGAATGTTCCACCTGTGCTGTTGGAAGAAATGAAAAACATGACCAAAAAGCACCCTTACATCCCATTGTAAGCCGAACACCGCTAGAAATAGTTGCAATTGACCATGTGAAGCTGGAACCAAGTCGCTCAGGTTACACATACGCCATGACTATCATTGATCATTATACCAAATTTGTTGTAGCCGTACCTGTCAAGGACTTGACCGCTAAAACGACTGCAGATGCCTTCTGGAAATATTTCCTATTGCCGTATGGATGCCCAGAAAGAATCCTTACAGATCAGGGATCTGCCTTTGAGTCGCAACTCTTCAAAGAACTGTGTACACTTCACAATTGCCAGAAAGTCAGGACCACAGCCTGCCACCCCCAAGGAAACGGACTCTGCGAGAAAATGAACCAGACTTTAATTGAGATGTTAAGAGCAGTACCACCTGCTACAAGAAGTGATTGGCCTACTCTATTGCCTCAATTGATGTACACCTACAATAACACCATTCACTGTTCTACTGGGTATACACCTTACTATCTCATGTTTGGCCGACAAGGTAAACTACCTGCTGACCATACTTTGGGCGTACAAGTGCCTGATGCAATCAACCCTCTACCAAAGACTGATTGGGTGAGTGAGCACCAAAGACGTCTAATTGATGCACAAGAAATTGTTCGACATCGCATGGAACATGCTCAGGAAAAACAACAAAAAGATTATAACCAATTTGCCAAAGCAGAACCTCTCAAAATTGGTGACCATGTATGGTTAAAAAACGATCATCGCACCAGTAAGTTAGATAGCAAATGGGAGAGAGAACCTTACACCATTACAGCTATTCTCAATCCAGAGACTGATACTTATGAGATCACTAAAGGAAACAAATCACGTGTAGTACATCGCAATCGCCTTAAGTTATGTCTCAAGGAAAGTACTCAAGAAGAAGCTCTTCAAGAAGAAGCTGTCCAAGAGGAAACACAATCCATAGAACCAGAGCCTACAAAATCATCTGATTCAGAGAATCCACTACAGTCTTTTGGAAAAGCATTATTAGACTCTGATCCTTTACAGTGGTTCCTTACACCATGGCTCAATATCTTAGTGGCGGCCAAGACCAATACAACCGCACTTCAACCAGAGGAGCTATCTCAAGAAGTGTCTACTACAGCTCAAGAGACGCCAAATTTCCTTGAAACAAGGCCTGTAGAAACTCAGCCGCTACGAAGATCTGACAGGACTACAAGAGGACAACCACCTGTCCGTTTTAAGGATTTCATGCACCAGCAGCCGTGAAGACAACTACCAACCCCGCCATTTCCTCGTTGAGTGCATCCGTACATCGTATGAAGTTCCAGAGTGAGAAGACTTACTTGGGATATCACATTTATTTCATGTAAAGGACTTTCTAAAAGGATTACTTACCTACTGTTTTGCAACGTTCAAGCCTGCACCCGGAGATAGACTTTCACGTACCTGAGCCTCCGTGATATTCATCTGTTGACATTTTCCTGTGGCCAGGGAACGGACTCATACCATGTGAGCCTCCTGAGTTGTTATTTTTGTTTTGTTTTCCTTTTTCCATCTCATCGTGGACTATTCTGGTTTTGCCATACATCACCAGTTTTCAGAGAGAAAACTACACCCCTTTTTGTCACCTTTTGTCACATTTCGTTGTTGCCTGAGATATGTTTGCCTAACCCATTTTACTTGCAGATACAAGAAGTACAAGAATGGGGTTATATTGTTATTTTCTATGCATGCATGCTTTTCCCTTTCTCTTATATCTTACAGGAAGACACAACATCGAGTCAAAAGTGTGTCGAGGTCGACACACGTTTTACCATGGGGGTATGCAGCATCCCACTCAGGACATGTGGGAACTGCAAAAGCATTATTTCTTTGTTATTGCTATATTGCATGTCATTTTGCATTTCTACATCTGTGAGATCCCTGTTCATATGCTGGTCAGGTGTGCTTCATACTTCCCACCACAAGATGGGGATAGCACCACTCTGGGATATCTATCCCAGCTCAGTTTATCTGTGGTCGGTAGTTAAGTTCAGGAAGTGTGTGTGTGGAGAAGGAAAAAAGGTGAAGGAGAGAGAAGGTCAGTCCAGAGAAGGGACAGATTGGAACTGCTTAAATCAAAAGGTGAAAGCCATTAAATCGGCAGCAAAGACCTTTTTGAGCATAAAGGTGAAGGATTTCTTAGCCTCCGGCAACCTCACCAAGGTCACTGGATTCAAAAGGGACCAGTAACAAGCAAGCATAATACTGAACCACAGCCTGAGTCCAGGATTACTAAAGCCTATTAACAGTGGATCAGCAGAATTCTCTCTCTACCCAGATACTGTATTTTAACTGGATGTCTGTATTGCAATCAAAACCAGTCACAGTAAAAATTGTGAGTTGTATCCTACTTCTGTCTACCTCATTCTTCAACACTGCAAATGGTCGTACCACCATTAACGGTACTGGCGTCACGACAAATACCATCAAGGGACCCAGCCGTCACAAGCACTTTAAACACCCCTGTCATCACGGGCACCTCAACCACCATCTTGGCTGGCGTTTCCCTATCACAGAGCATGCCCCGGAGGATTTTGTGCTGTCTTCCCCATCTCTGTGCGACCGGCCCAGGGAGGCTTTCTGCTAACCGTGAGTAAACCGATGAACTGTATTATTGCTGTCTCCCATCGGCCCACTGTGCACCTCACGTGTCGCCCCTGCGGTTCTGGCTCGTCGCACATGTACACAATTTTTGACCATTTGTAAAGCATAGGCTGCTCGAATTTCTGTCCCACATTTTTGTTTTATTGCATTTCAAACTAAAAGCTTTAAAACAACATTAATCTTGTATTGACATGCTTTACTTGGGCTGCCTATGTTTCTTTTAACATCAGTGTTTTACCAGCCGGTATATTTAACCTCCAAGTGACCCACTCACTGTAGTATTATGACCATTTATAATGTCACGGATTTACTTTAAGACAGACATGTCCACAATTGTAGTCACGAACAAAGGCATCAACTTATAATTAACTCATAATCTAGTTTGACATTCATCAATTTTGCCAGTAATTGGTTGAATTGAAATGCTGTCTAAAATACATATATGTACACATGGAAGATAAACATGTACTTTGAATAGATATGCATGTCCCAAAGATAATAGAAGAATTTTTGCCGTAACAAAAGATCACTTTATATCTCTAAGCAACAATGTGCCATAGGGTGTGTCATAATTAACTGGAACAACATATCCAGGTGACAGGGAGCTTACACTGATGTATGAGTCATAGCATACCCAAGGTGTGTAAACCTGATATAACCTTATGCGCACCTGTCATTTTTCTCTACAAGATAATGGGCAGGGGGTTATCATGTGTTTTGTTATCAGTTTTAAAATGGACCTTTCACCCCAAATTGGAAAAAAATATCTTTTCCATCCTAATCCCCCTTTTTTTTTAAATGCATTAAAGGTGCAGCATTTATTTACAGAAAGCACAAAAAAATGGTAAGGTAGTATCTTTCCTTCTGGAAACAAGCCTATACAGGCACTCCTCGCTTAACGACCGAGTTCCGTTTCAACGACTTGGTCGTTAAGCGAATTGGTCGTTAAGTGAGGAACTTATTCTGAATAAGTAAAATAACAAGAAAGATCAAACTGAAAACTTCCACTTGTTTTAATTTGCATAGGCTGTGCAATTTACACACAGTACTGCAATATACAGTATTACAGAACATAAAGTTAGCAAAGTACAGTAGGTACATTAAAGCACCAAAAACCACAGTACTGTACTGTAGAGTGTACAAGATGGAAAAAGGACATTTAAAATACAGTAAACAAAAAAAAAAAAAATTCAGGCTATCATTTTAGTCAACGAATCCTTCAAAATCTTCATCTGTGTCATCATCAGAGCTATTATCAGGAGCTGCTGAAAGCCCAGGTAAGGGACACGATGGAGTAGAAATTGAAGCATTGGTAGTTACATAAATAGTTACACTGTACTGTACATACAGTACTGTAATGTACTACAGTATATCTGTATAGTACTGTATATTGTCACACTACTGTGCTGTATTGTGTGGGCCTGAGAGAGATCCTGGACTGTATACAGTACAGTACAGTATAGCCGTTTATAAAGTTTTTTTCTTTGCATCCTTGCATTCTTTTGCAAAAATAATTTACTGCTGAAATGTGAATACTGACCATGAAACCAGCAGTACCATAGTGCCATAGACAGTGAAGGGGTTGGGGCAGAAAAGCACATACCGCATCTAGTGGATTTCACATATGCTCTGTCCACCGTTCTGTTAATCCAATCTGAGGGTGTCCACTAAGCTCGACAGCCATTAACCATCCAAACAGAAAAGTATGGGACAGCCTCACTCCTTATATACTTTTATTCAAGAAATGCACTGTACCCATCACACATACACAAAAAAACTATTCTCACTACAAAAATAGGATATATGAAAACATGTTGCTGAAACACTCTAAAAAGGGGGGTTGGCGATAATGCATGAACAAACACATTCATTTCACTACCATAATGGCAAAGTACAGATATTAGGACATTAGTATTGCCTGTTCAGTGCGACTTCATTTATATTATTTTACTGAACATTTCGGGTTATATTTTAGATTGTTGTGCCAGAAAAACACTGTCAGCCCTTGTACATGGTACTGAAAGAATTCATATTAAATAGCTATCAGCAGATATCCCCGAAGTCAAGACCTGACATGGCTGTACCAAATTGAAGGGAACCCAGAAGCTGAAGGCTATACTTAGCTATAATAAATCAAATAGACCAAAACATTAGATGTTGTTATTGTCAAGTCTAACAGTCAACTACACAGCCAGTAGCTGTTGACTGTCTCATGAAGGACTATATTTTAGACTGCTGTCTGTACAGTTGAAGAAGCCTCGCCTAACCTGTTGGCTGCCATTATTTGCTCAACTGAATTTTAAAGTACTGTAAAAACAGTAACCCAAAAAAATTGTTTGCTTTGCAGTTGGAGATTTCCATTGTAGTCCCTGTTGAAAAATTTGGAAATAGAAATGGCAACAATGTTTTGTTTGCAGTAACTATATACAGGGCTAGCTTTTTTCATGTTTTGATATTCAAAGTTTAATTTTTCAGGCTCTGGAATAATATTACATGTTACATTGTGAAAGGAAAAATGTACGTATAAGTGTACAAGAGTAAAAAGGTAAGCAGCAAGACAGATTTGAACGGAACTGTTTTAAGGGTACATGTGTGTTACAATTTCTGTTTTTGATGCAATAATTGTGCCAATAAAAATATTAATTTATATAGATTAATATTTTACACAGGAAACATTCTACTTGTTCAACTAATTGTTACATTTTTTATACCCAAACATGTTTGTAGTTTCAGGTGTAACTATTTACAATACATATACACACACACATACATAGACACACAAAACCATACAAGCATCACCTTTTTCCAGCATGCTAAAGATAAAATACATAAAACAAACAAAATTTAAGCTAATTATTAGATGCTAGAAGTTAGACAAATCAGTACAAATACATCCTTAGAAAAAAAGTACATAATCAGTCAAAAAGCAAAAGAAGCAAGTTTCTGCAAAAAGTAAATACATAAAAGCCACTTTATTTTATTGATAATTAGCCCGAGGTATCTTTACATTTTCCCACCTAGCCCATTTGGCAATAACTATCATTACTTCAGGATCAAAACAGTAAAAAAAGTATTACTTTCCTATCTTGTTAGTTTAATAATTTGTCCCATTTAACATGGCATTTCAATTACACAGTGTAGCTTTCTGGAACAAAGCAAGGTAAAGTTATACGCCAATGAAAAAAAGTTTTTTTTTTTTTTTAATGTTGCACATTTTATTTTTATGCAATGTTTAAAAATTAGCAAAACAAATTAAAATGAAAAATAATATTAAGGTTACGAAAAAATTACCTTAAAAAAAAATCAGCAATAAAATTGCTTAGTGAAGTAAGGGAGGAAGGAGGTAATTAGTTAAAGGGGTTGTAAAGGTTCATGTTTTTTTTTCTGACGATTAGCGGCCCCCCAGCCCCCGGTTTACTTACCTGAGCCCTCAAAAGTCCATTGGCTCGCGCTGCTGTCAATCAACTCCAATGACGCAAGGGCCGAGCCCTGTAGTCAGTGGCTATGTGCCCGCAAGGTAACCCCCCTTGGGAGAGCACTTCCCAGGGGGGTTTATGAAGCGGGGAGGAGCCGAGACAGCCGCCAAGGGACCCCAGAAGACAAGGATTTGGGCCACTCTGTGCAAAACGAGCTGCACAGTGGAGCCAAGTATGACATGTTTGTTATTTCTTTTATTTGAAGCTTTACAACCCCTAACCGTATTCAACCCTTAGTGTGAAATAAGTATACAATAAAAAAAATATATATAATTTTTAACAAAGCAGTAAAATCCGTTTATTGGAATACTGTACAGGACACTGGATATTTAGTCTTTAAAAGTGGGATAGCAAAAGATCATCTACTGTAGTTAACCCACAATATTCCCTGAGAATGGAGCAGAGCTCTGACGAGGGCAAGCACCTTAGTGGAAACTCAGAGCCATGGACAGGCCAAAGAAAATAGCAATAAATTGGTAATGCTCATGGCAAAACTCAAAAAGCATTGAGGAAGTTAAAAAAAATGGCAATATGCAAGCCTCCTGGATGTCCACAAAAGATCCCTGCATGACAAGACAACTTGGTACAAAAGTTGTTGTCATTTCATGGACTTATTAGAACATTTAGAGCCGGTTCACACTGGGGTGACTCGTCAAGCGGCTCAGCCGCCTGACGAGTCGCGTCCCATTTAATGCAATGGAACCATTCTAATAGGAGCGAGGCAAGTCGCTCTGACTTAGAAAAAGGTTCCTGTATGACTTTGGGGTGTCTCGGGGCGACCTGCATTGACTTCTATACAGAAGTCGTTTTGCAGGTCGCCTCTGAAGTTGTCTTCAGGACGACTTGCAGAGTCGCCCCAAAAGTCATGCCGCGGCTGTGTGAACCGGCTCTTAATGGTGAAAAGCATCAAATACAGGTAACATACACTACAGCAACATGTATAATTGCTCAAGCCCTTTTTCAGTGCTTGAGCAATTGATGTTAATAAAATCATGACAGAATGTGCTAGGGGGCCTGTGTTAAGGCTTGATGAAGGCGAACATCTCCTGTGAGCACTAAAGATCCCCTAGTACATTCTGTCATTAACATTGACTACTCAAGCCCTGAAGAAGGTGGAGGCTTTTCCCACCAAAATACATTGGCTGTATTTGATGCATTTAACCATTAAATGTTCCTTTAAGTGAGATGAACTTTTGTACCAGGCACTCCTCACAGTACACATATACAATCTGGAAAAGCTTTCTTTGTTGTTGCTTTTAGAGAAGTGGAAACCTAAGATTAGAACAGGGCCCATCTGTACAATATTTATTTTTTGTTTACAAAAGTTTTTATTTGGAAGACATGAAAGTAAAACTTTCAGTACAGAGACCTATACAATATTTCATCCACAGTTCTGCTCCTTTGAATAAAAAAAAATCACTTTACCATAGAACCATTGGAACAAACTTTTTATTACGATTGGGCGTACAAGTGCCTGATGCAATCAACCCTCTACCAAAGACTGATTGGGTGAGTGAGCACCAAAGACGTCTAATTGATGCACAAGAAATTGTTCGACATCGCATGGAACATGCTCAGGAAAAACAACAAAAAGATTATAACCAATTTGCCAAAGCAGAACCTCTCAAAATTGGTGACCATGTATGGTTAAAAAACGATCATCGCACCAGTAAGTTAGATAGCAAATGGGAGAGAGAACCTTACACCATTACAGCTATTCTCAATCCAGAGACTGATACTTATGAGATCACTAAAGGAAACAAATCACGTGTAGTACATCGCAATCGCCTTAAGTTATGTCTCAAGGAAAGTACTCAAGAAGAAGCTCTTCAAGAAGAAGCTGTCCAAGAGGAAACACAATCCATAGAACCAGAGCCTACAAAATCATCTGATTCAGAGAATCCACTACAGTCTTTTGGAAAAGCATTATTAGACTCTGATCCTTTACAGTGGTTCCTTACACCATGGCTCAATATCTTAGTGGCGGCCAAGACCAATACAACCGCACTTCAACCAGAGGAGCTATCTCAAGAAGTGTCTACTACAGCTCAAGAGACGCCAAATTTCCTTGAAACAAGGCCTGTAGAAACTCAGCCGCTACGAAGATCTGACAGGACTACAAGAGGACAACCACCTGTCCGTTTTAAGGATTTCATGCACCAGCAGCCGTGAAGACAACTACCAACCCCGCCATTTCCTCGTTGAGTGCATCCGTACATCGTATGAAGTTCCAGAGTGAGAAGACTTACTTGGGATATCACATTTATTTCATGTAAAGGACTTTCTAAAAGGATTACTTACCTACTGTTTTGCAACGTTCAAGCCTGCACCCGGAGATAGACTTTCACGTACCTGAGCCTCCGTGATATTCATCTGTTGACATTTTCCTGTGGCCAGGGAACGGACTCATACCATGTGAGCCTCCTGAGTTGTTATTTTTGTTTTGTTTTCCTTTTTCCATCTCATCGTGGACTATTCTGGTTTTGCCATACATCACCAGTTTTCAGAGAGAAAACTACACCCCTTTTTGTCACCTTTTGTCACATTTCGTTGTTGCCTGAGATATGTTTGCCTAACCCATTTTACTTGCAGATACAAGAAGTACAAGAATGGGGTTATATTGCATTAACATTGACTACTCAAGCCCTGAAGAAGGTGGAGGCTTTTCCCACCAAAATACATTGGCTGTATTTGATGCATTTAACCATTAAATGTTCCTTTAAGTGAGATGAACTTTTGTACCAGGCACTCCTCACAGTACACATATACAATCTGGAAAAGCTTTCTTTGTTGTTGCTTTTAGAGAAGTGGAAACCTAAGATTAGAACAGGGCCCATCTGTACAA
The DNA here is from genome assembly GCA_029574335.1 of Rana kukunoris. Taxonomy (NCBI): domain Eukaryota; kingdom Metazoa; phylum Chordata; class Amphibia; order Anura; family Ranidae; genus Rana; species Rana kukunoris. Next base: position 162,915,271 of record CM056055.1, on the reverse strand, counting down.
TATTTATTTTTTGTTTACAAAAGTTTTTATTTGGAAGACATGAAAGTAAAACTTTCAGTACAGAGACCTATACAATATTTCATCCACAGTTCTGCTCCTTTGAATAAAAAAAAATCACTTTACCATAGAACCATTGGAACAAACTTTTTATTTTATTGGTGCAGGGCTATCACACACACATTTAGATGGAGGGAGGCAATTCCGGGCAGAACTTTTTAACCCATAGGAATAAGTTGGGAGTTGTCAGATATACAGCTAACGAAAAATAATCCCTAATCTTTATAGAGCCCAGGCCATCTATGTAGAGCAATACTTTTTTATTTCAGATGCTCAGAGAGTTCTTTGCCATGAGGTGCCATGTTGAACTTCCAGTGACCAGTATGAGAGCGTGGGAGTGATAAAACACCAAATTTAACACACCTGCTACCCATTCACACCAGAGATCCTGTAACACTAATGATTCACATGACACCGGGGAGGGAAAATAGCTAATTGGGCCCAATTGGGAAATTGTTTACTTAGGGATGTACTCACTTTTGTTGCCAACGGTTTAGATATTAATGGCCGTGTGTTGAGTTATTCTGAGGGGACAGCAAATTTACACTGTTATACAAGCTTTTACACTCACTACTTAAAGCGGATCTCCACCCTAAAGTGAAGATCCTCTGATCGGAACCCTCCCCCCTCCGGTGTCACATTTGACACCTTTCAGGGGGGAGGGGGGTGCAGATACCTGTCTAAAGACAGGTATCCGCACCCACTTCCGGCCCGCAGTCTCGGGCAAAAGACGGGCTTTTCCTGTTGTATGCTGGGAACTCTCGGCTCCCAGCACACAGCGGGAGCCAATCGCGGGCGCAGTGCGACTCGCGCATGCGCCGTAGGGAACCGGGCAGTGAAGCCGGAGCGCTTCACTTCCTGGTTCCCTCGCCGTGGATGGAGGGGGGAGCAGCAGGGTGACGAGCGATCGCTCATCCTCTTCTGCGGACGCCGCTGGACTCCAGGACAGGTAAGTGTCCTAATATTAAAAGTCAGCAGCTGCAGTATTTGTTGCTGCTGGCTTTTAATATTTGTTTTTGGTGAACCATCCGCTTTAACATTGTAGCAAAGTGTCATCTCTTTAGTGTTGTCACATGAAAAGATAGAATATGTTTACAAAAATGTGAGGGGCGTATTCACTTTTGTGAGATTATATATACATACACACACAATATATATATATATATATATATATATATATATATATATATATACACATACATACACACACATACATTGTATATATAACAGGGCAGACTTAATGGACCACTTGGTCTTTTTTCTGCCATCACTCTACTATGGGCCAGATTCACGTATTCCAGAGCATCTTTGCTCTGGAGTAACGCTTCTGATTTGCGTTGCGCTGCCGAAATTTTAGGAGCAAGTGCTGTCATTCACGAAGCACTTGCTCCTAAAGTTGCGGCAGCGCATCACAAATGAGCCGGCGGAATTCAAATGTCGCGGGTACGGGGCGTGTAGTATGCTAACTACGCGCGATCCCGCCGCCAACGTACTGCGCATGCGTCGAGTGTCAAAACATCCCCGTGCGCATGCTCCAAAATCTGTGAATGAACGTCAATGACGTCACATTCCCATTCATGACCGTTTTACGCAAGCGACGTTTTTTTTTTTTTTCCCGACGCGATGACGACGCCTATACCTAACATAGGATACTCCAGCCCCATGTAGGTATATCTATGCGCCGCGTATCCCGTCCGGAAACGTCGTATCGTCATTGCGTCGCGCCGGATTTCGATCGTGAATTGCCGATTTCCGCTCATTAACATATTTTTTGAGCGTAAATCGGCGGGAACGCCCCCGGCGCCATTTTTAAGTTGAAGTAACGATGCGATGGCGAAACTCAGTTACGCTGCTCGCATCGGAACTTCAACCCGGCGTTTCTTGTTTTCTGGTTACAGAAAACAGAAACGCCGGCTCAAAGCCACAGTTAGGCTGGCGGATCACTCGATCCGCCAGCGTAACCTTTGCTGAATCTGGCCCTCTGTTTCTAAGTACCACATTCACACAACCAAAAACACCCAGCTTAGGTGGCAATATCTTGTTTGTAGGTGTTTTTATTGGCTAATGGGAAACTATCAATCAAATGTGTTAAATAACTTGAATTAATCACACTTTTCCTAATCCATTGAGTAAAGCTACCGCTGCACCTCCTCAGTCCTCCTTCCCCCTTGAATGATATAAACTTATATGTTTGCCATGGCAGATCTTGCAAGTTTGTTAGGTGTCTGAAAATATTTTAGCAGATGGATCGTTAATGCATTTTAAGGTCCATACACGCGATCGGTCTTTTTGACAACAAACCTCCGACGGACCTGATTTTGCAGACAATCCGACCGCATGTACGCTCCATCGGACAAACTTTTTCACTTTTTCATCGGACAAATGTTCACTGAGTGAACAGATAAACTGTCCGGCAACAAATGTCCTATGTCAGCTTATCCGATTGTGTGTACACAAGTCCATCGGACTAAAGTCTAAAGTACAAACACGCATGCTCAGAACCAATGCTAAAGATCAGACAACAATCGCAGAAGTTGCCCAAAGGATGGTGGTAAAGAGCAGAAAAACCACGTAGTGTGTCTATTACGTCACTACGTTCGTGTTTGTTGATTAAAAAAGGGTGTATGCATACTAAATTCACGGGCAATGCCCTTCAAGGCAAAATCCACAGAAAAGTCAGTTGGAAGTCCGATCGTGTGTATGAGGCTTTTGACTACCCAAAAAAGGCTATAGCTAGCTTGACTTAGGACTAATGATATATCTTTACAGAATATTATAGGTTGCCAAAAGTTTAACCTCTTAAGGACGCCTACTGTACATTTACGTCAGCAGAATGGCATGGCTATGCACATCAATGTATATATACGTTGGTTCTAGTACCCAGCCGTGGGTCACGGGCGCGCGCCTGCGGCGCACTCCTGTGACCCGGTCCGAAGCTCCGGGACCGAGACTGCGGGACTCGCGGACCCGATCGCCGCTGGAGTGCGGCGATCGGTCCCCGGAGCTGAAGAATGGGGAGAGCCGTGTGTAAACACGGCTTCCCCGTGCTTCACTGTGGCCGCAGCATCGATCGCGTCATCCCTGTTATAGGGGGACGTGATCGATGAAGTCACACCTACAGCCACACCCCCTACAGTTGTAAACACACACAGGGAACACACAAATCCTACAGCGCCCCCTGGTGGTTAACACCCAAACTGCAACTGTCATTTTCACAGTAAACAATGCAATTTAAATGCATTTTTTGCTGTGAAAATGACAATTGTTCCAAAAATTTGTCAAAATTGTCCGAAGTGTCCGCCATAATGTCGCAGTCACCAAAAAAAAAAAAATCGCTGATCGCCGCCATTAGTAGTAAAAAAAAAATAATAAAAATGCAATAAAACTATCCCTTATTTTGTAAACGCTATACATTTTGCGAAAACCAACCGATAAACGCTTATTGCGATTTTTTTTACCAAAAATAGGTAAAAGAATACGTATCAGCCTAAACTGAGGAAAAAAAATTATATATATTTTGGGGATATATTTATTATAGCAAAAAGTAAAAAATATAGATTTTTTTTCAAAAATGTCTTTTTGTTTATAGCGCAAAATATAAAAAACGCAGAGGTGATCAAATACCACCAAAAGAAAGCTCTATTTGTGGGGGAAAAAGGACGCCAATTTTGTTTGGGAGCCACGTTGCACGACCGTGCAATTGTCAGTTAAAACGACGCAGTGCCGAATCGCAAAAAGGGGCAAGGTCCTTTACCTGCATTTTGGTCCGGGTCTTAAGTGGTTAACAGAGGTGAGCAAATGCATAACAACCTTTGTAGTTATACAAATATCAGGAGAATATATAAACATTGATTTAACCTGAAATGCTAATTCTAATATACCATTTAACACATTCTCAAATCTTAAACAGGTTTGCTAAAAATAAAAAATACAATAAATTTAATCGCATACATTTGGTATAGATTGTAGTTAGAGGTGGAGAACTGAAGTTTGTCATTTATTACCTCCCAGCCAGCAATCACATATAATAAGTAGATCAAAAACTGTGGGCCTGGAGCAGAGAATAACAGAGTTCAGGATGGAAACCAAGGTTTTATGCAAGGCTGTAAACAAAATTATAATTGTTTAAAGCAGGAGTCCTGCCTGGGCGATTTTTAAACAAGGGAATTCATCCATAACATTGCTAGTTTTTATACTGTGAGAGCTTCATTAAACGTAGGTATAAAGTTCAGACTATTTCATGGTAAATTTATGGACTGCAGGGTAATTCCTTAACATGAAAAGCTGCATATATTTTAAGTTACAGTAGTAGTGGCTGCAATAATAAATAATACAATTTTTAATAAGACTGAGAAACCCACTCAGTATTGCCAACAATGACATTTTTCACCTAGATTTGAGAATATGTCTTCAGAACCAGATTTTATTAAAATGTAGGTTGAATCATTCTTACTTGAATATTAGTTTGGTACATGGATGAGGACAAAGACATCTATTTGCATTTATATTCCTTAGCAACTAGTATTTGAAGTAGAGTACTTCATTTTTATTTTCATGTTAATAAAGTAAAAAACAATTTCAATTAGAATATGGACACATTAATGCCTGATACACACAATGAGATTATTACTAGTCTCATATCGAAAATGAAGAGGTTACTAAAGTAACGAGAATTCTTGTATGACAGAATGAAAATTCGGAAGTCATGTAATGTATTGTATTTTAGGACTAGTGTTGCTCACGAATATTCGCATTCCGAATATTCGTAACGAATATTGCATATTCGAGTATTCGCGAATAAATCGAATATCGCGGTGAATATTCGATATTGCGAATATTCGTATTTTTTCAAATTTATTTTTAAAACAGATCACATCCTAGTGATCTCCATCGACGTCTAAAAGCATTGCTGGTATGATTAGAGACCCTGGGCCGAGTAGCTGAGGCGATCCTTTTATATTGCCGAATATTCGCAATGCGAATATTCGTATTACGAATATTCACAAATACTTTCTCTGCCCTTCTGTGTTTTGTGTATAAAAATAAAATAAAAATTAGCTTTAGTTTAGTCATATAAGTTTGTGTAAGTAGAGTTAGTGTTTAGTGCATATTAGTTTAGTAATCCAGGAAATGATCACCGTTTTCGCGTGTTGACGAGAATTTCGCAATCAATTTCGCATTCGCATTAGCGAAATTTCGCATTAGTGAAATTTCGCATTCGCATTAGCGAAATTTCGCAATATTGTTTTTTTGATAAAATATCACGAATATTCGATATTAGCGAATATTTCACGAATATTCTTCTATATATTCGTGAAATATCGTGAAATCGAATATGGCGTATTCCGCTCAACACTATTTAGGACGAAAAATGCTTAAACTAAAAATCGTACGATCTGGTATTGTACGAGAACATTTTTCGTGCTGGTCTCATTGGATAATATGAAATGAACTGTCAGCTCTCGGAAGCTGTGCACTAATGATCAGATTATCGTGCGATTGTTTCAAACAATTTGCTAATCGTGTGCACGGCCATTAGGCACTTGTGTATTTACTCCATGCCAAGAAGGAATAAAGTATAAATGCACTTTTTAATTTTAAATATTTATTTTTTATTTTCTTCTACAGTGTCACTAAGCTGTATATAAATGATGTACAGGGAACCCTTTGGACTCAAAGTGTGAGGCCCCGTACACACGACCGAGCTTCTCGGCAGAATCCAGCGAGAAGCTCGCTGGGATCCATATTCTGCCGAGAAGCTCGATCGTGTGTACGTTTTCGCCGAGCAAACTGACGAGCGAGGCGTCGAGCCAAAATAGAGAGCAGGTTCTCTATTTCCTCAACGGGCCATCGGGACTAATGGCTCGACGCCTTTTTCGACAGCCTGGTCGACGAACTTGACGGCTGGCCGAGAACCTCGTCGGGCGGAACGATGGGTTTAGCCCGACGAGGTTCTCGTACGTGTGTACGCGGCCTTACTTAACCCACAACAGTAAAATCATTGTGTATAAGCATGCTTGTTATGCATACTGTGGAACCTAATGGATTAATCATTGGCATTGTTTTAAAAAGTCTGTTTGATCTTGTCTTCTCTTAACCTCCTCCTCTTCCAGTGTCCCCAATCAATCTCCTAATAGAACAGAGGACAAGCTGCACATGCTCAGCTTGGTGTGTGTCGCTAGAGTTTTTTTTTTTCTTGGGAGAGTGCATGTGATCAGCACAGGGTCAACCAGCACTGTCCAGACAGGGAGTCAGGGGTTCTGCAGCCTGATAGGACAGTCGGAGCATAATGAAAACTCCTCCTACAAAACTGATAGAAGTCACAACACTGCTCGAACTGATGAAAATAATGTATTTAGCAGTTTGTATTTACTAAAACTATGGCATTTCCATGTTCTATACTGTGGGAAACCAGATGCAGTGTTCGGTGTTCAGTAACACTTTAACCACTTCCCGTCCGGTCAATTGACGTCTGGGAAGTGGTTTCCATTATCCTGACTGGACATTAACGTCCAGCAGGATAACATGCCGGCGCGCGATGATCGGTGATGCGGGGTGTCAGTCTGACACCCTGCATCTCCGTTCTCGGTAAAGAGCCTCCAATCACGGCCGATCACGATGTAAAGAGGAAAAGCCGTTGATGGGCTCTTCCTCACTCGCATCTGACAGACACGAGTAGAGGAGAGCAGATCGGGGGGTATATGCTGATTGTTTATCAGCGTAGCCCCCCTGCGGATGCCCACACTGGACCACCAGGGAAGCCACCAGGGCAGGGGGCAATGTGTGGATGGCCAGGTATGTACCCCACAGCCATCCACATGTTAAAAAATATACGCAATAGATGCCAATCAGTGCCCACAAATGGGCACTGACTGGCAACATGGGCACAACATATAAAAAGTGATGCCCAGCAATGCCACCATCAGTATCATTAGTGCCACCTCAGTGTCCGGTGCTACCTCTCAGTGCCCATCCATGCCCATCAGTCCCCACCTATCAGTGCGTACCATTGCCCATCTGTGCCACACATCAGTGCCACCCATAAGTACCAAGTGCCACCCATAAGTACCCGTAAGTTCCACCTATGAATGCCCATCAGTGCCGCCTATGAGTGCCCATCAGTGCCGCATACCAGCGCCGCCCATTGGTGCCACCTCATCGGTGCCCATCAGTGCCGCCTTATCAGTGCCCATCAGTGCAGCCATATCAGTGCCCGTAATTGAAGAAGAAAACGTACTTATTTACAACAAAAAAAAAATGTACAGAAAAAAATAAAAACCAATTTTTTTTCAATATTTTTGGTCTAAAAATTGCAGAGGTGATCAAATACCACCAAAAGAAAGCTCTATTTTTGTGAACAAAATGATAAAAATGTCATTTGGGTACAGTGTAGCATGACCGCGCAACTGTCATTCAAATTGCGACAACGCTGAAAGCTGAAAATTGGCTTGGGCAGGAAGGTGCGTAAGTGCCTGGTATTGAAGTGGTTAAGGTCCTCGGAAACTACACAATAGAAAAAAAAAAAAACAGTAATCTGCTTGCTGGAAAGTAAGAAATTTGCTATTTGCAAGAACATAGGATACATTATTTTCATGACTTCAAACCAAAAATTATGCAGGAATATATAAAAAATCCTTTGTTAATTTGAATTCTCTCTAATTACTGCCATTCGATGTACATAGGTCTAGCATGCATAACATATTTTATGTTAAAAAGAATAGTGGACATACCTGAGCAATTATATACAAAACTACTAGCATCCAAGCCTTAAAGGGTCACTAAAGGAATTTTTTGTTTTAGCTAAATAGCTTCCTTTACCCTAATGCAGTCCTGGTTTCATGTCCTCATTGTTCATTTTTGCTGTAATCCTTCTCTGTTCTGCACACTTTCTGGTTGTCTGTTTCCTTATGAAAAAAGTACTGGGAGCTTCTCTCTGTGGTCTCTAATCAAGAAGGTGTGATTACTGTGTGTCTAAAACCCCTCAGAACCAATCAGTTTAATTTTAAAAACAAACACTGCCCTGTATTGGCTCTGTTCTTCACAGAAGCATGAAACTAGATGAAACTGCAGGCACATTATATGATTGATTTTTTATTATTTTGAATCATTTTTTAAAGGAATCAGTTAACTATTATGTCTATACATACACCCTGTAAACAGTTTGGGTGACAATAAGGGTCACAATTCACAATCCAGTGCCCAGTAGACATGTGAATTCGTTTTTGTCCGAATGCATTTTCGTCGGAATTTCAGGTATTTTCACAAACAAAAGCACAGAAAACGAAAAACGGAAGATCCGACATAAACAAATGCTTTATTTTCGTTGCTGTCGAATGTGCCTAACCTTAACTCTATTAGTCCAATATTATTCTACATAGAGAGAAAAGATTCGACAGAGAAAAGATTCGACAGAGAAAATATTCGACATTGAGAGACATGAAGTGTCAAATTTCTTTTTTTTAAGATTCTGTCGAATCTTTTTTTTTTCTTAGAATATTCGACAGACACCATAAGCCTTCAATGACAGATTCGACATAGAGAGACATGAAGATTTGACATAGAGAGATATGAAGATTCGACATAGAGATATGAAGAGTCAATTTTTTTTTTAAGATCCTGTCGAATCTTCTTTTTTTTTTTCTTAGAAAATGCGACAGACACAGACACCATAAGCCTTCAATGACCATAAGCCTTAATTTGGATTTTCGGACAAATGCATTTTTTTTTACGAAAAACAAAATAAATAAAATCAAATTTCGGGAGTAACTAAATAAATGTATTTTTCGGGTGAAAACTAAATTACGAAACAAAATTCTTCAGTGTGCAAATGTCTAGTGCCCAGAGACTTTATTAAAGAAAGGGAGTTAACCAGGTTATACTATTAAATTATTTGAAACTTTAGTAAAAATGTCATGCATTCCAGAGAAATACATGTATTTTATTAATTCATAAGAGTATTGCTAGGCTTCCAGGAACAGAATTCATTTACTGCAGATGTTTCTTACAGAGTCCAAAATAATATATTTTTCAAGGGAGCCCAAAATTTAGTCTGTGACAACAAAGTGATAAGCCATTGTAACCTTTCATATTTACAATGATCGTCACTTGCAAAATGTTAGTATGTTTCATACAGCGAATACGGAAAAGACACACAATAGTACATACTCACGTAGGCTGCCGACAACTATAACATTTTCAAATAAAAAAAAAAAAGCTGAATTTCTATGCATATTATAGTACAAATCTGATCTACATCTCAGCAAAATGACTGCTTTAAATGTCACAGGCATGAAGCAAAACTATTAAAACCAGCCAGATCATAAAAATCAGGTATTTATCTTTCGTGATTAATGATTGGTTGCAAATAATATGGTAGAGGTAAAGTAAAAAATACAGTACACAATGAACATTTTAAAAAGGCCATAGCTGGAAAACAATTTGTTGTAACGTCATTTTTTTCGCTGATAAATTTGTACCAAATTGTAAAGGTCAAGTAAGACTTGGGTGTTTTTAAATGCTGACTGGAAGCAGTTTTTTAAAGGTTAAGATGTCATGTAGCTTCAGAGTTACAGTTGTAGGAAGTTGCTGTGGAGTGTTTGCTGACCTCAGGCATCTTTTTGACACAGACGTTTTGTGACGTTGGACGGCAGGAGGAAAAGACCAAAGCTGCAGTACAATTTTGTATATTTCATTGATATTTCTGCCTTTGGGTCCATTGATCATCTATAATCTGTGTTTTTAAAACCACATTATTTCTAATTATGTGTATCAGAAAGGACTAGATAATATTTCTTTGTGACAATAAAGTCATATTTTTATGTAAGCACATATATATCATAAAAACCCCTTACCTTCCATTTTATAAATGAATGTAGACTACACATAAATTAAAAGGAAGCCATTTTGCTTGCAGAAGTAATATTTAGGAAATGCAGTCTGTTATCACATCCTCAGAAAAGACGTTCCCAAGGAATGACTTTATTGCTTTATGCCTTGAAGAGATCCTGTCATCATATCGCACTTCTTAAAGGGGTTGTAAAGGAAAAAAAATCCCCCTAAATAGCTTCCTTTACCATCGTGCAGTCGTCCTTCACTTACCTCATCCTTCCATTTTGCTTTTAAATGTCCTCATTTCTTCTGAGAAATCCTCACTTCCTGTTCTTCTGTCTGTAACTACACACAGTAATGCAAGGCTTTCTTCCTGGTGTGGAGAAAGCCTCTTGAGGGGGGAGGAGGCGAGCAGGAGTGTCAGGACGCCCACTAACACACAGCTCCTTTCTCCATCTGCAAAGTAGAGAGTGTCCTGACTTGCCTGCTCGCCCCCTCCCACCTCAAGAGGCTTTCTCCACACCAGGAAGAAAGCCTCGCATTACGGTGTTGAGTTACAGACAGAAGAACAGGAAGTGAGCATTTCTCAGAAGAAATAAGGACATTTAAAAGCAAAATCGAAGTATGAGGTAAGTGAAAGAGGACTTCACTAAGGTAAAGGAAGCTTTTTAGGGAAAAATTATGTTTTCCTTTACAACCCCTTTAATGTAAAGTAGAGCAAGATAATTTCTTACTTGTATACTGACTAGTTATTTAAAGCCTCTCACACACAGGCCAGAATCTTGTTAGGAAAAAAACGTTTTTTCCTGACGAGATTCTTGGAAAGAATCTCTTGCCGCCCGAGTGTACAGACTCTCCTTTCAAAAGAATCGCTGTTTTCCTGAAAGGCAAGAACGCGGTGACATCATTGCGTACGAGGAGCATGCGCTCCTCACATTCGATGCCATCACCGCCATCTTTCTGCACCCTCTACCTAGGAAGCTACCGTGCATACGTCAGTCATTTCAAGCATGTGCGTGTTTCCCCGGCGACAGGTAAGTATACAGACGCTCGGGTTTCTCGTTGGGAAACAGGCCGACAAGAATCTCAACGAGAAAATAGAGAGCAAGATCTCTATTTTTCTCGTCGAGATTCTGGGCAGATTTCCAGACGAGAAACCTCAAAGCCTCATACACACGCTCGGTTTACTCGGCAAGAAAGCTCTGCCAGCAGTTTTCTTGCTGGTTCTTGCCGAGTAAACCAAGCGTGTGTACGAGGCTTAAGCTTCTCTTCTTGTAGTTATTGCTTTAATATTTGCAGAAATGCAACACTTTTGAGAGTGTTGAATTGCTAGCTATGCCATCTCCAGGTGCTGTACTGCTCCCTCGTCTAGCTGCTATGTCTTTGTGGCTCCCAGCTCAACCACACATAGGGGGTTATTTACAAAAGGCAAATTCACTTTGCACTACAAGTGCACTGCCAGTGCACTTGGTAGTTCAGTCGCTATAGATCCAAGGGGGACATGCAAGGAACATTTTTTTTTTTTAGCTTGTACATGATTGGATGATAAAATCAGCAGAGTTTCCCCTCATTTCAGCTCTACCCCTCAGATTTACAGTGACTGGACTTCAAAGTGCACTTGTAGTGCAAAGTTCATTTGCCTTTAGTAAATAATCCCCATTGTCTCTTATGACCTCGGAAGCATGCACAGGTAAATCTGCTGATGAAATGGGATACTGCTGATATTTGTCCAGATTGCTTGCATAATTAATAAAATCATGCTCACACCCAATCTGGCAATAACACATCATGGTATAAACAGAGAGCATCACATGATCGACCTCTTTATGTCTGCTGGGTCAACTGCTGGAACATCCAAGATGGCAGCAGCCAGCAGTGGCTTCAGATATTTTGTGTAGCTCTGAAAATAAAGGCCTTTGTGGAGTGCTTGAATAAAGAAAGCACAGTAAAGAGGACATTTGCAGGAAAATGTGTTATTTAGGTTAATGAACTCGGGACAGGGTCAGGGAGAATGGTTCTAAAGCCCATAACGGCTCACCACTTCAAAGGCTATTTGTCAGGCAGTATTTGTTATCCCATTACCTTGCCATGCTCTGTTCTTACAACCACACTTTATCAGTTGTGATTGGGTAAGTACTTTGTTTTTTTTAGCACTATTATGCGTTAGGTATTGTTGGTACATTAATGAATAAGTGAAATACCCAAATCATGGGTATTAACTGATATCCTTATTCTCCTTGTCCTCATCCCAAACTTAATTTCTGTTATTTTGAAACAAGCGGTGTATCTTAGTTGCGGTCATGTGCACTGCTCTATGCATACAACAAATCTTATAATCCCTGATCCATTTCAGGAGTGAGCAAGAGAGGGTGGATACATTTCTACATAAACTTACTTCCAATTCTAGAGTCACTATTTCATTCAGATCTGAATATTGCAATCATATCACCCCCTAAGTGTCTGTTCTTCAGGGAGACCAAGTTTAATGTTTGTAGTCATTCCTCATAACCAAGGTCCTCCAGCAATTAATTTTGTTGCCACTCTTTGGACTTGGTCTAGTTCAACCACATCCTTCCTGAAGTTTGGTGACCAAAACTGGATGGCACACTCAAGATGCAGACAAAGTGGTAGAATTATAGTTTTATCACTTGATTACATTTCCTTTCGGTGCTGGACCCTTCAATTGACTCAATTAAGGAAATTCAAAACGGCCCTATTGGCATTTTTCTGGTGGTAGTTACCCAATTCAGGCGCACATTTGCACCAGTGTCGGTAACATTACTACCACACTACCACAGTGACAAATTCCTAAAGAATTATTGCCAGTTTTCACATTAGGTGGTAATTAAGACCAATTCTGAGCTGGAGTACAAAGTTAAGACAGTATTTAGAGTGGATAGTGCCTGTGCTGTCATGTATGCAATTACCACACAGAGTTTGACCAATTTAACTGTTAGCTTGAAGATTCCCTGACTGAAAGCTACGTGTACACAGGAATACAGGTGATATCGTTACCCAAATATAGGAAATGACTTGTCATTGGGTGGGCAGAGCCTGATGAGCATCTGAAAAACTAGTTCCACATCACATCCACTTTACTTTTGATTGACTGATGGTGGGTGGATTCAAAAGCCTCTATTGGACTGAATAGCAGCTATGGATCTGCCTGCTCCCATGAACTTACAATCAAAAGTGAATCATACCCAATGAGGATGTAGTATCTCAGTTCGTCATCAGGCTCCTCCCACCTCTGTACAAAACTCCTCAGCCATGTGCCAATCACTGACCATGTGCATACTCCCTCAGCTAACATGCAGATCTCCTCTAGAGCAGTGATGTTTTGGGGCTGTCGCTGGGCAACAGACCTTCAAATCCCTCTAAAGGTTTTCTATGGGGTTGAGATCTTGAGACTGGCTAGGCCACTCCAGAACTTTAAAATGCTTCTTACGAAGCCACTCCTTAGTTGCCCCGGGCGGTGTGTTTGGGATCATTGTCATGCTGAAAGACCCAGCCATGTTTCATCTTCAATGCCCTTGCTGATGGGAGGAGGTTTGCACTCAAAATCTCACGATACATGATCCCATTCATTCTTTCATGTACACGGATCAGTTGTCCTGTTCCCTTTGCAGAAAAACAGCCCCAAAGCATGATGTTGCCACCCCCATGCTTCACAGTAGGTATGGTGTTCTTTTGTTGCAACTCAGCATTCTCTCTCCTTAAAACACGACAAGTTGTGTTTCTACCAAACAGTTCTACTTTGGTTTCAACTGACCAATGGCCATATGACATTCTCCCAATCCTCTTCTGGATCATCCAAATGCCCTCTAGCAAACCTTAGACGAGCCCAGACATGTACATGCTTAAGCAGGAGGACACGTCTGGCACTGCAGAATATGAGTCCCTGGCAGAGTAGCGCATTACTGATGGTAGCCTTTGTTACGTTGGTCCCAGCTCTCTGCAGGTCATTCACTAGGTCTCCCTGTGTGTTTCTGGGATTTTTGCTCACCATTCTTGTGATCATTTTGACCCCACGGGGTGAGATCTTGCGTGAAGCCCCAGATCGAGGGAAATTATCAGTGGTCTTGTAGGTCTTCCCATTTTCTAATTATTCCTCCCACAGTTGATTTCCTAACACCAAGCTGCTTGCCAATTGCAGATTCAGTTTTCCCAGCCTGGTGCATGTCTACAATTTGGTTTCTGGTGTCCTTTGATAGCTCTTTGGTCTTCACCATAGTGGAGTTTGGTGTGTGACTGTTTGAGGTTGTGGACAGGTGTCTTTTATACTAATAACAAGTTCAAACAGGTGCCATTAATACAGGTAATGAGTGGAGGACAGAGGAGCCTCTTGAAGAAGATACAGGTCTGTGAGCCAGAAATCTTGCTTGTTTGTAGGTGACCAAATACTTATTTTCCACCATAATTTGCAAATAAATTCTTTCCAAATCAGACAATGTGATTGTCTGGATTTGTTTCCACATGTTGTCTCTCATAGTTGAGGTATACCTATGACAATTACAGTCCTTTCTCATCTTTTGAAGTGGGAGAACTTGCACAATTGGTGGCTGACTAAATACTTTTTTGCCCCACTGTACATTAAATCTCTGCTGGTATGATGGGGGCTCTGAAGGCTAGTACCAGCTGAAACAGAAACTGGGGTGCCCACAGGCAGTTGGGGCATAGGAGTAATTCTCCCAGGAAAAATTAATGGGCCCAGTTCCTCCTTATTTGAATGTTTCTACTTTGTCTGGTCATGGACTTGGAAGGCAGAGAGTCCATGGTGTCTGTGCACCATGGGAGTAGTCATCCTAGGGGTGCTCTTAGTAACACTTAGTAACTCTTAGTGCTCTTAGTAACACTTGGGTGTAGGACCCAACGGTGTGAACAGGCACAGCTTTTCTGCACTGTGCATCCATACTAGGCCTTCTGGGCAATTTTTGCTACCAGGTCTCGGGTCCTAGTCAGGGCAACTTTATTATTTTGTCTTAATTTATTTTTCTCCTTATGTTTGTCACCTTTAACTTTTGTATGTGTTTTTCTCACTGAATACAGGGTGTGAGGTCTTATGACTTGCCCTGAACTCTAGGGGAAAGATGTGTGGCCATTGGGTTCCTTCCTCCCCTGAACCTGGGGAGTCTTTCTTTGCCCCCCCCCTAATACTCGGTGGTTGGATTTGGCTGGCTACAAAGAGGGGATCCGCCAGGCCTAACCTGTCGGGGGGTAGACAAAAGCATACCCTTAAGTGCACTTTTTTGTGTGTGAATGACCCATGAGTAAGTCACGTGACCAGTGACGTAATGCATGGGGGAGGAGCTACAGTGACGGGACGCACGGATGTGCCGAATGAGGAACCTGATGTACTGAGCAGCACACACATCGTTGTAGCCGTTGTAGACTGAGGATTCGTGAGTGATATCACTGCATTGTGATTCTATTCTTCACGCATGCAGTATTATGCTATGTTTTTTTTCTCTCTCCTTGCATACTTTGTGAGCATCTGAAGGCTGGTGAAACGTGCACCCTGACTCGATCCTTGATTCCTGGTGGTTCTAGCACAAGTGATTATCAGTCTGATTAACCAAGACACAGTGCATGTGTGGTGTGGGAGTGTGCCGCTGAGCTGATCCATGATCCCAGTGTGAATGGGACTAATGTGTTACTAATATGGACTGATGTACCTTTGTTCATCATTAGGATCTCCATCTTCAGTTTATTTTTGCTGTTGCACTTTTTTACACAACTAGTTGATTTCAGCGCAATTCATTATACGTTTTTTTGTCATTTTGGTTTGGTTCACCTCTTAATTGCAGCTTTATCATTTGTTTATTAATTGTGTGCTATAATTATTAATTTTTAGTAGCGCTGTAGCACCTATACATATAGGCCCAGATTCACAGAGCGATTACGCCTGCGCAACAGGAGATGCACGTGTGTAAGTCTAAATGTGCGCGTGCGTTTCGATGCACGGCATCCCCAAAGCGAGATACGCAAGAAATCTACTTTTTTTGGTCCGGCGTAATTTCATTAGACAGGCGCATCCGTCCGCGCAAAACTGCGCTAGACAGACCATTGATTTGCTAGTCAAATATGCTAATGAGGGACTTACGGGGATCCACAAAAGAACGTTGGGGCAGCGCAGGCTACGCAGTGTGCGCAACAGCAAAATGTCCTGTCTAAAATTAGAGCATATAAAAGCTGGTCTAAAAAGAGAAAAAACGTCTACATGTTAGATAAAGCAACACTGTTAGTGAGGAGCTCAGCAGTCACACGTGTTGCACAACAATCTGTATGCCAACATGCCAGGGGCATCGTCTCGCATAGCTATACTACTGACTTTAGATGAACAAAGAAGGATGAGGGCACGGAGGATGGCACGGAGGATGGCACGGGAGAGGATATACCGCACCCGCATAGACCTGTTTGGCATGAGTGATTCTGAGGTGTATCGCATCTTCAGATTCACCCCTCATGTCATCCTGGAATTAACCACAATCCTGCAGGAGGACATCACCAGCCGAACACAACGCTCACATGCAGTGCAGCCACTGGTCAAGGTCATGGCAACACTCCATTTCCTTGCCAGTGGCTCTTTTCAGCATACAAGTGGAGTGGTGGCTGGGATGTCACAATCCTCCATGAGCAGATGTGTGCACCAGGCTGTCCCTGCAATCCTCAGACACATGGCCAACCAAATCATCAAACCAACCACTGAGGAGCTGCGGCTGAAGGCAATGACAGATTTCTACAGAATTGCCAGATTCCCACGCACTGTGGGGGCCATTGATTGCACACATGTGGCACTCCAGCCCCCCCAGGAGACAGAGCACATGTACCACAATCGGAAGCATTGGCATTACATCAATGTACAGGTTATAGTCGATGACCAAGGCTTCATATGGCACGTCCGTGCCAAACACCCAGGGTCCAGCCATGACAGCTACATATACAATCAATGCCACATCCGAATGGAATTCGATCAGAACGTGTATGGGGACACCTGGCTGGTTGGTGAGTGACATGGGTGGCAGGCATGACTATCCCCTCCCATGATGCACACATCAAAAGGGGCACATGCATGACTAACATCCTCCTGTCTTTTCCCTTACAGGTGACTCTGCATATCCACTGGGACCCCATCTCATGACTCCTATCCGGAACCCCCAAACCCCAGGAGAGGAAAGATACAATCAAGCACATGCCCAAACACGAGCAGTGGTGGAGCGCACCTTTGGCCTCCTGAAGTCACGTTTCCGATGCCTGGATAAGTCTGGGGGTACCCTCTTGTATTCCCCAAACTTCATGTGCCAGATCATCGGTGCATGTTGCATGCTGCACAACTTCGCAGTAAGAAAGGGCCTGCAGATTGACCTACGTGATGACCTGACCCCTGAACCAGACAATCCCCCCCTAACCGAGGCTACCCCGTCTTCTGAGGGAAGAGCAGCCAGGAGACAACTCACATTGGGCATCTTTGCACGTTAAACACACACATTAATCATGGCATAATGAGAATGCATGCATGCACACCACCGTGGTCCCTAGCACACACACCCCACATCCACATCAAATTGGATTGGCACCAGTCCACCATGCAGGACTTGTGAGCAGCAACGCCATGCCAAGGCTCCAATTATGTCACTGTACATTCATACACCATTCACACGGACCTGGGGATCACTTCTCCCTGGTCCTGGGGAACCCTTCTCCACCAAAATTGAGGGTGACACCCCTTTTCCGGCAGGAATGTCACCCCCACATTCAAACAGCATTCACAACCCCAAAAAAAAAATGACCAGCAAAATCAAAAAATGTCCAGAAAAAAAAAAAATTCAAAAAAGGGGAAAAAAAAAATGATTGCCCTTTACGTGAGCCACGCCTGGGGCGCCCCCGGCCACGGCCCCGGCTCCTCAGGGGAGACTCATGGGGAGGGGGAAAACTGGGGAAGGAGGAGCAGCCCCTGATCTCTGCCCACCTGGCGGCCTGCCCTCCAAGGCCACGGCTATTCTGTCCAGGGCAGCACCAAGTGTTGCCGTGTTGGCCTAGATAGCCTGGGTAAGGGCCCTCACATCCTGCCCAACGCCTGATGATGTAGTCTGCAGGTCGTTTAGGCAGGTTGTGAAAGCCCGGGAGTGGGAGTCCAGGTTCCCCAGCGTATCCTTGATGGAGGACAGGCTCTCCTCCATCCGCACCAATGTCTGGCTGACCTGTCCCAGATGGCGGGTCTGAAGGGCCTGGTCCCTTCTCAGAGTGGCGGGCAGGAGATCGGCCACCCCCTGGTGTTCTGGGACGACTTCCTGCCTCCAGCTGATGCTTGTGGCCGGGGAGAAGGGGAGGCCCTTGGGAGGGGAGCCATGTTGGGGGAGGAGGGGGCGGGGGCTCCCCCTTAGGGAGGGCTGCCTGCTGCCAGCCAGAGGGGAAGAGTCCTCAAAAACCAAAAGTCCAGTGCCTGACATGGACTCCTCCTCCTCATGATTCTCCTCCTCCTCTTGAACCTCCTCCGCGGACTCCGGCCTTGTTGGGGGGGCCTCATTAGGCTGCTGTCCTGGGGATGGTGCGGTCAGGCCAGATGGCCCTGCACCCTCCTGCACATCTGTGGATGACACAAAACATTCACAGGTTGGAGGATCCACACACTTGCCACATATTCCCTTTCACCCCCTCCCCCACACATGCTACACACCTGATATTAAAAAAAATTCTTACCTGGCACCACGGGCTCTGGACTTGAGTCAAAGCCGGGCAGGCCCTCCACTTCATGCCGATGAAAGGTCAGGGCCACCGCACGCTCCTCCGCTGTCAGCCTAATACGGCATGGTGGGCCCCTCCTGTGCCCCTGGCATGGGCATGCATTTTGGACAGCTTCTGTTTGACCAGACGCCGGAGGTCATAAATTTTTTTGGCAATCCCAGACCGGGTCCGTGTCTCCCCCTCCCCCGCTGAATTGACCTGCTCAGTGATGAGGTCCAAAATCTCCCTCCTCCTGGCCGGGGTGGTGTTGGCACTGTCCGGGCCGTGGAGGAAACGCCCATAATCGCTAATGGCCCGGGCAAGAATTCTTTTTTCCCCCACAGTAAAATTGAGTTTTCGCTTTCTCTCGGTCATACTTCCAAAAAAACTCACTCCCAGTCAACAAAAAACAGTCACAAAAACAAACAGCAAAAAATCAACAAGAAAACAAACGAACAGAAATATATCAAACAAACAGTCTCTCAAACACTTATCAAAAAACACTTTCAAAGATCTACTAACAAACACTTGATCACACAGAACACTAATCTGACAACTACAAAACACAACGCAACGAACAACAGGACAAAAGCACTTGGTTAAATGGGAAGGGACAAAGGGATGTACTTTTGCAATGCAAGTGCATTTGTGTCTGTCTATTTATGCTGTTTGTGTAGTTCACAACGTTGCCCTAGTCCATTTCCAATTTCACTGATTGCGCCGCTCCCGAGTTGTGAGCATGCGCACAGTGAAGCTGACCATGGTCTCCTTCAAGCGCGCATGCGCGAGCCGGTCGGCCCTTCATTTGCATGGGGTCACGGCTCATTTCAATGTAACCCGCCCACGTCCTTCCCAATTTGTATTACTCCGCCTTACGCCTCTGAAATAACGTTACGTATGCCCAATTTTCTGCGCAAAAGCTACGAGAATAGGGTGATTACGCGGCAAAATTGCCCAAGTCTAACGTAAAGGCGGTGCGCTACGCCGGTCCAATAATGCGCAGATGTACGTGAATCTGGGCCATATACTTTGTGTGTGTTCACATTTTTTGCACGACTGCGGATTCAAGAAAAAAAAAAAAAAATGAAAAAACTTGTCTTGACTTTGTTTGGAATGATATCTCAAAAATAATAAATCTTTTATTTTGTGAGCCTAACTGACCATTCTCTTTTGCTGCCACTATGCAGGAAAGTTTTTTTTTATTTTTTTACTTAAACTAGCTATTAGGCAATTAATGCTTGTTCCCAGGTGGCAGATGTTCTCTGTTGTGTAGGAAGGTTATCAAGAACATGTGATCAGCAGAGTTTATCTGATAAAATGTCAACCTTAAGCCTTCTTCTCAAGGAATGTACCCATCATGCCCAGACAAAATTCAGCTCTAATTAAAGTATAATGTAATATTTGGAAGCAGGCCTGCTTTAGATTTTTTATTTTTTTTGCCAAGTTACACATTTATAATACTGCCAATTTTAACCTATTACTCTAGTAAATTATAGTACTACATTTTGAAAGAACATCACACTTTGTGGTCAGTGTTCTAAATGCCCATTTAGCACACAGAATTTAATTGTTAATGCTGCAATAGGAGGTTGAACAGAGGTCAAAACCCAATGTAGTAATTGAAAACACAAAATTATTATTTCCAAAATCATCAAGAGCATGGCATTTCACTACAAGTGCCTTAACAAAACACGGGGGAGCAAAGAAAAGGCAAACATTAATGTGCAGGCAGCATTAAGATAAACCTATTGTTTTGGACTACATGGCTGAAGCACAAGTTTGTCTTAAAGTAGAAAAAAATCCTGATTTCTTGTAGTTTCCTTGCAGCCAACTCCTGTCAACATGCATGTACTCCAGCAATGGCTGTAAAAAAGTTTTCCAGTGGAGACAGCAGTGGACCTTGCCTGTGTACAGTAGTATGTGTTGACATGGCCACCCTATAAACAGAAAGTTCCTAAACAAGGATCTACATACCAGGATTACTAGGTTTTCAACCACTTTATTACCGCACTATACCCGAAAAAGACAGCTACAGCATGGCTCTGTTGTTTCCGGGGAGGGTGTTCTTGAACATACTCCTGGAACCATGCTCCCTGAGCGCCCTCTGGGGCATGTATCTGGCGTCGTGGTAATGAGACAATCAAGGTGGTCCTTTACCATGTAATTAGCTGTGTCCAATCAATTACAGTTGCAGTTTTTCGGCAGTACTTCCTCATACGCTGTCACAGCGTGAGGAAAGGAGAGTCGGTAACCGGCAAGTGTGACATGGGACATGTACACAGATAATCAGGGCATCAACTTTCAAAATGTTATAACAAGAACTAAAAAAATAAAGTTTTGTGTATTTTTTCATTTCTTTAGCAAAAAATTAAAAACCCAGGTTTATTGATTAAATACCACTAAAAGAAAGCTCTATTTGTGTGAAAAAAAATAAAAATTAACTTGTGTATAGTGTTACATGACCATGAAATTGTCATTCAAAATGCGCAGGGCAGGAAGGGGGTTTAAGTACACAGTATTAAAGTGGTAAAGTTCTTCTAATGGCTGAAAGTTTTTTTTTTTTTTTTACCTTCATGCATTCTAGTGTCATTAGTACAGTGATAGTGCATACTTTTTAGCATTGCTCATTGTATTAGTGTCACTGGTCCCCAAAAAGTGTCAGTGTCCCAACTGTCTGCAGCAATATCGCAGTCACTCTAAGTTCCTGATCGCTGTCATTACTAGTAAAAAATAAAAATAAAAAAAATAACTAAAAATATGTAGAATACATATTGGCCTAAAACGGATGAAGGAATTCGTTTTTTTTTTTTTTTTTTTTGTATTGGATATATTTTATAGGAGCGTAATAAATGTTTTTGGTTTTTAGTGCAAAAAACAATGCAATTGTGCTCAACTATCACCAAAAGTAAGCTCTATTTGTGGGGAAAAAAAAGAACATAAATTGTATTTGGGTACAGCATCGCATGACTGAGCAACACAGTGCCATATCGGCCTGGTCATGAAAGGTAGTAAATGCAAGATAACTGAAATACATCACAGGTGATATCATTTGCTGCTCAGTGATTGCAGTATTCTAGTCTGCATCTCCCCAAGGTAATACATAAAAGCTGGCCTGTTAGTGGGCCCTGAGGACAGGGTTGATGACCACTGATTTACAAAACATGCCCACAACTTTGAATATGTTTTAGGACAAAATAACAGAAAAACTATTCACCCCCGAAAAGTTAATACTTGGTCAAGCTGTAGAGCCACCTTTTGCGGCTATCACAGCTCCAAGTTGCTTTGGAAAAGTCTCTATGAGCTTGCCACATCTTACCACTGGGATTTTTGCCCATTCCTCCTAGCAAAACTGCTCCAATTCCTTCAAGTTGGATGGTTTGCACCTGTGAACAGCAATCTTTAAGTCTGACCACAGATTTTCTATTGGATTGAGGTCTGGGCTTTGACTAGGCCATTCCAACACATTTACATGTTTCCCCTTAAACCACGCAAGTGTTGCTTTAGCAATGCGTTTGGGGTCATTGTCCTGCTGGAAGGTGAACCTCTGTCCTAGCCTCAAATCACACACAGAGTGGTACAGGTTTTGCTCAAGAATATCCCTGTATTTAGCACCATCCATCTTTCCCTCAACCCTGACCAAATTTCCAGTCCCGACTGCTGAAAAACATCCCCACAGCATGATGCTGCCACCACCATGTTTCACTGTGTGTATGGTGTTCTTTGGGTGGAGAGATGTGTTAGGTTTGCGTCAGAGTTTTCTTTGATGGCCAAAAAGTATGTCCTCCATACATTTTGGGAGTCTCCCACATGCCTTTTTGCAAAATCGAAATGTGCCATTTTGTTTTTTGCTGAAAGTAATGGCTTTCTTCTGGCCACTCTGTACATAGGATGACAATAAGCTGTATGCTCCATAGAGTTGGGCTTTATGGCAGATACTCCAGTCTCTGCTGTGGAATTCCTGCACGGTAACCTTAGGTCTCTGTGCTGCCTCTCCGATTAATGCCCTCCTTGCCCAGTCTGAGTTTTGGTGTTCAGCCGTCTCTTGGCAGGTTTGCTGTTGTGCCATGTTCTTTCCATTTGGTTATGATAGATTTGATGGTGGTCCTAGATCATCAAAGATTTGGATATTTTTTTAAAACCCAACCCTGACTTGTACTTCTAAACAACATTGTCCCTTACTTGTTTGGAGAGTTCATTGGTCTTCATGGCAGTGTTTGGTTAGTGGTGCCCCTTGCTTATATGTTGCAGCCTCTGGGGCCTTTCGAAAATATGTGTATATGTAATGACAGATCATGTGACACTTAGATTGCACACAGGTGGACATTATTTTTACGAATTATGTGACCTCTTAAGGTAATTGGTTGCACCAGAGCTTTTTATGGGCTTCATAACAAAGGGGGTGAATACATACGCACATGCCAATCAGTTTTTTTATTTCTAAAAAAATAGTTTTATGCATATATTTTTCTAATTTTACCTCACCAACTTAGACTATTGTGTTCTGATACATCACATATAATTCAGATTACAAAAACATTAAACTAAAGGCTGTAATGTAACAAAATAGGTAAAAAGCCAAGGAGGATGAATACTTTTGCAGGGCACTGTATAACATGACGTTAGATTTAATAACATGTAAAAGTGGAACTAAACTGTGTTTTTAAATAAATACTGACATTTAAGAGAGACTCTGCATGTTTCTCTCTACCTGGCAGCATTTTTTTTGCCTCATTGTATACTCATTGTAAGCAGTGCATGTGGCGCTCAGTGTACAGTCTCGGCGTGAATCTGTGCCAGGACAATGAAATTCTCATGTGAAAGCACATGAGTTACTCCCAGCATCTGTTTTTATAGTTATTATTCTTAGTTACATCAAGCCAACCCAACCAATCAAGATGACAAAACTCCAAAACGGGAAAAGGAGCAAATGAAAATTGTGGCTGTTGCATCGCTGATGAAAGGAGCTTCACAAGGTAAGCATGCCATAATGTACAAACTTACTGAGCATATTAGCTCATAATGCCAAAATCTCCTGGAGGCACCATATTCTGTAAGAAGTTTAGTTCCATTCTGGAGCTCTTATGAGTAGTTTTAAAATGTGCTTCTCGTATTAATCGAATAACAAAACCATATGCCTGTATTAGGCAGAGTAGTCATCATTTAGCGAAAGACATTTGATTGGTTTGCTACACTATCTCACAAGCTCTGCACTGGCCTTATCCTTTGTGCAGACCCTCATTTTAAAAGTTTTTCCAATTCACATAGAAATAGAGGGTTTTCGTTTTTCCAGAAAGCAAGAATCATAAATAAATCATTGGAATACACCAGGAAGCGTGTTCTTGTGTGAAAAGAAGTAGGGTGGGTGAACACATGAAGCTGAAAATGTCATTGTATGTTGATCATAGAAATGAGCCAAAAATTTGATGTGCATACATAATTCATACATCAGTTTTTTGTGACATACGAAGGTGCCTGCAGATACACCCATTTGATTTGTATACGTCTACAAATTAGAACCATTTTGTGAGGGATCAGTAACATCTAGCTGGCAAAAGCTAATCAGAGTTTAGGTCTATTCAATGAGCAGATAGCTCCAGCTCCAGCTTTTTCTCATTCTGTATGTTCTGATTGGGTTTTGCATAAGCATCAAGGGCATTTTCACACTTACGCATCCTGTGAAGATCCGTTCCTCACCTCCGCACCTCCCTCCTGTTGAGTGCCCCCACAGCAAGCAGCTTGCTATGGGGGCATCCAAGCCACAGCTCCCTGTGTCAATTCAGACACAGAGCTATGGCCAGGCCCCACACCCTTTCTCTCATTGGCTGGCTGACCTGGATTGACAGCAGTGGAAGCCAATGGTGTCACGCTGTTGTTTCACACTGCTGATTGCTTCAAAGTTGTTTATTTAAAAAAAATTGTTTTTTTCCAGAAAATTCCCTCTTAAAACTGGGGTGCACATTTTTTTTTTTTTCTCCTTTCCACAGTTCTCTTCCCTCCCTCTATTTCTCGTAATTTAAATATGACAATTATACTTTAATTTATTTCATATATTCCCGAAATTTACTTCACAACCTTTACAAATTAATAATTTAGAAGCCACCTTTACATAGATTTATGTTTACTTTGGTTTTATGCTATAAGTATTTATATTGTCAATATTCTTTTCTCATATATGATAATATGATTCTGTTCCTAAATATTGCTATATTGTATTTTCATCTGTTTACATATTTAATATGCTATTTACTCCAAAATACCAATAAAATCTTTTAAAGAAAAAGGGAAAAAAAAAAAAAACTGGGGTGCACGTTATACGCCGGTACGCGTTATACACCGATAAATACGGTAAGTCCACTGTTCTAACCTGGTTGAACACAAAAGACTGACTCAATAGTCCTTAAAATAATCTTTATGAGTGTAACATAGGGGGGAGCATTTGAATCTCTTGCACAAAATGCTAGTTGCTTGTCTGTCAAACAGACCCTCTAAATGCAATACTTTCCTTCTAGATGAAACAAAGATATAGAAAGTTAGAACTTCTGATTTGTACATTTATCTAGACCAGCTACTCACAAAGCAACGCTGTCTTTGGAGTGCCACAAAAGCCACGCAAGAAACAATTTCGGAAATTAATGGATGCCCCAAGAGTCCTGAGTGCCATTTTAGCCGAGACTGAGGGCTGAAACGCTCCCTAGACCGCATTGCTGGTCAAGGTGATGTCACCAGCGTGCTCGTAGCGCGTTTAAGAGCATGCACACTCTAGTGGTGGGAAGAATGTGCAATCCTTTATCAAGCTAACCCATTGGTCCTGAGAGAGTTCCAGCCCTCAGTCTCAGCTTTCCTCCATCACACCACCATCTTGCTGGTCACCGCAGCCCTAAGAGCGGCCATGATGGCTCAAGCAGACCAGTGCAATCTTTGCACCCCCGGACAAACAGCCCTTTATGATATGCCTGTTACCATCTCTCTACATGCACGTTTTACTTATGGTGATCTTAATACTTTTAAAAGTCTACACTCAGAAGCACCTGCATCTTTTTTTCTCTTTACATATCTTGAAGATCATTTTCGCTCCCTCACACAAGGCTGGCCCTACAACAGGGGACTTTTCATTTCACTGCAGCTACACAGCTGTACTCAGTAAAGACTTTAATTATAGACTTACCATTGCAGAAGGGCTATTTGATTGTGTGCCTTATATGCATGTTTGTCTTAAGAGAACAGTCTATTTGCCTTTAGTAAATCAACCCTAACAGGTGTCCTGGTGTTGAAGCTGAAAGAAAGTTCACAAAACGTATCTGCCCTCCAATGATGTAGTGTCCGCAAACTCCCTTGTGGGCACTTCCATCTTCCTCTGTGTTTGGCATATTTGGCCATCTTGATTGACTGTCCTACATGGATGCAAAATTCCGGAAATGCGCATGGCAATTAATTCATCCCAGCACCAAGTCATGCTGAGAGAGTATTCATAGCCCAGTGTATATTTAGTAAAGGAGTTGGCAGGAAAAAGAGGAACTTTTATTGTGGAAAACACATACAGGAGTCTCTTCTACAATAAAAACCTGCTTGACTGAATTGTTTAAATGAGCACTATTGCTCCACTTTAAACATAAAAACAGGTGTGTAAGAATGAGAGAGACATTTCTGCACTGCTTTTATCGGTCACAAGTTTAATAAAAGCATGATGTCAAGAATGCCTATTCAATGAGGCCCTTCATTTGACGAAGTTGTTTGTCTTTACCTGAAAAACAAATATCCACCTTACATTTTGAAAGGCTTTCTGCAAACTGATTTCCAACAAATTTAATTTTATAATGCAAATGCCTTGAAGCAATGACCTTTCTCTCTTTAAAAAGGAACTAGGTTTAATTAGTTTGTTATATTATTTTTGGCACGGTATGTTCCATTGTACGGCGCTGACGAGTAGGTTGGCGCTTGCAGTACTTCGAGTTCCTTGCACACGCACCTGGCATATCTCGGTCTTTGTACTGTGCACCCGACAAAAAAAAATCTGTGTTGGAGCAAGACTTGCCATATGAAACAGCTTTTCTGAAAACAGCTGCACCCCAGATCTTAATTAAATAATACTCATAGCACATTGTTTAAATGAGCAAACACATTGTCCTTCTGTTCCGGAATTGAAATAGAATTCTGGTTCTTTACATTTTTTAATTAACAGGTCAAATGATGGGTGCACTTTGTAGATTCATTTTGACTTTAATTTGCACCTGTGGTTCCTTATTTAAAAATTATGATTGGAAAAATAAAGCATATTTTACTATAAAATCTGTTAGAAAATAACAAGTGTTTGTTTGGAAAGCAGACAATGGGATGGAAGATATTTATTTTACTTGAAAAAGCAGTATTGTGGTTATAAAAAAAATGCACAAGCAATAAAAAAAGTTACAATAAAACAAAGTAACAGTTCCAAGTAAGTTACCAAAGTTCGAAAAAAGGAAAAAAAAGGACTCCTGTTGAAGAAACCAACTCAGGACAGAAAATGCTGTAACCTGTATGTCATGGAAGGCTGTGTACATTTCTTTAAATAATAGGCTGCAGAACTTATGGAGATCACAAATCAATTCTAATTGGGCAAATGCAAATTTCCTGTAGTGGATGTAGAAGGGCTCATTATGTGACCAAGTTCAAAAGTCCAACAGCGCACAAGTGCTTCCCACTGCAACCTTCAGCAGTTGAACAGACCTTCAACGCTCCCTGGCATACTAAAGTTGAGGTACAGTCAATAACTGTTCAGAGCTTAGGGATTGAAATAACTGTCAAAAGGGAGTCTTATCCTGTAGGTGGCTTCCCCAGACACTTACCAGATTATTTGACCACCTATGCCAAAAAAAGGTCCAATAAAGCTCTATTGGACCCATTTATGAGCATATGTGGTCAAAAAACCTGGTTATTGATGATCAACCCAGTGATTGATGATCGGTATGTGAAAAAACTGCATTATATGAAATTGTTTTTGTGTACCAATAAATATTGTATGTGCTCTGAATACAGGCACGCTTCATCTTCTGCAACAGGTTCAAAAATCAAGGTCCATTTTTAAAAACAGCTACAGGTAAATTGTCATTTACAAATTCAGGTTGCAAAAGTCCCTGGAAACCAGAATGTAATGCTTATAGGCACCGTTAGACTGATTTGGAAACACCTCTGTTGGTGCATAGTGTACTAATAATTACATCCCGACCCATTAAGAGGCTTTTGACCATGTGACCACTGTGATTGGCTTTCACAGTGGTCACATGACCAGAAAGCTCCCAATCACAAGGCACAAACAAATGCTTTTCCTTTAAAGCGGAGTTCCACCCAGGAAAACCACTTTTGCCCATCTTCTTTAAAAAAAAATAAATAAAAAAAAACCTGAAAAAAATAAAAATACTCACCCGAAATACCTGTTGCTATGCGGAAGTCCGTAATCTGCCTCACCTGCACCGCGGTCAAATTTCTTCTTCTCCTTCTCCTAATGAATGGGGCGCGCTGCTTTCTGGGAACTGTGTGTGTTCTCAGAGAGCAGCGCGCCCATTCACAAGCCAGCGTGAGACTCACGCAGGCGCAGTAGGAAATGGGCAGTGAAGCCGTACGGCTTCACTGCCTGTTTCCCATAGTGTGGATAGCGGCGCGGGACCCGGAGCGATCGTGGGACCGGCATCGGGGGGCCCATCAGCGCGGGCAAGTAGGACAAGGTAAGTGTCCTTATTTAAAGTCAGCAGCTACACTGTTAGTAGCTGCCGACTTTAAAAAAATAAATAAATTGCGGCTGGAGCTCCGCTTTAACCGCCGGTAACTGTGCCAGGAGTGCGCAGGGTGCACGCATGTCTGAAAATTAGTACGTGTATATATGTGTCCGTTTGGCGTCAAGGATCACCCACCAAGAGGCTGCATATTTGCATACCCTCTCTGCCTAGGGGTTAAGGAGTACGGTTATCTGCTATGTCTTACATCAATCAGGCATGTGTATTAATTATTTATACAACATTCAAAAGGAATGGCCTGCTTTTGTCACCATCATGAAGCCTGTCATAAGAAATGCCATGCCACCATGACTGGAGTGCATGTAGACAGAACTGGCTACAAACACACTGCAAGAGATGAGAAGCACAGAGTTGCAACATAGAAGAAAAAAACACATGTAAACAAATGTTTTAATAAAAAAATAAAAAAAATATGGCAATTGTTTGATACACAATGTTTGATTGATTACAAATCTACAACTTTATCCTTCAGGCGATCCTTAAATTCATATCATTGGGAAAGACTTACCCCCCTCTACCTTTCAACTGGAATTCTACTTTCGCTATCAACTTATCCCTGATAGATTACTTGCCTCACCCTTTAACTTGTAAGTTCTCATAAGCAGGGCCCTATGAACCTTCCTCTATTGGATTGGATTTTAACTGCATTGTCTCCCTTAATTTTGTAAAGCACTGCATATACTGTGTTGGCTTTATAAATCTCCCAAATATTTATACTACTATATTTAGAATAAGATTCACATCTACTTCAAACAAATTGCTACCACCCATGTACAGTGGATATAAAAAGTCTACACACCCCTGCAAAAATGTCAGGTTTATGTGATGTTAAAAAAGAGACAAAGATAAATACATTTCAGAAATGTTTTCACCTTTAATGTGACCTATAAACTGTACAACTCAGGTGAATGAACACACTGAAATCTTTTAGGTGGAGGGAAAAAAAAAAATAACAATTAAAACAATATGGTTGCATAAGTGTGCACATCCTCAAACTAATACTTTGTTAAAGCAGCTTTCGATTAGATTACAGCAGTCTTTTTGGGTATAAGTCTATCAGCATGGCACATCATCGCTCTTCTTTGCAAAAACACTCCAAATCTGTCAGACTGCAAGGTCATCTTCTGTGCACAGCCATCTTTAGATCACCCCACAGATTTTAAAATCGCATTCAGGTCTGGGATCTGGCTGGGCAATTGGTGAAGAAATTCCTTTGTTGAATTGGATGTATGTTTTGGGTAGCTGTCATTCTGAAAGATGACGTTCCTCTTCATGTACAGCTTTATAGCAGAAGCCTGAAGGTTTTGTGCCAATATTGACTGGTATTTAGAACTGTTCATAATTCCCTCTACCTTGACTAAGGCCCCATGCTCCAGCTGAAGAAAAACAGCCCCAAAACATGATATTGCCACCACCATGCTTCACTGTGGGTATGGTGTTCTTTTGGTGGAGTGCAATATTGTTTGTGTGCCAAACACATCTTTTAGAATTATGGCCAAAAAGTTCAACCTTGGTTTCATTAGACCATAAAGCCCCATACACACTATCAGTTTTCCTGCAGGTTTTTCTCTTCAGGTTTACCAAAACCATATAATATGAGGTCAAACCTTAAGAGTTTCAATTCATATGCAATCAGGCAGGCCCTTGTACTACATGGTTTTGGTAAACCTGAGGGGAAAAACCTGCAGGAAAACTAATAGGGCCAGATTCAGAAAGACTTGCGCTGGAGTATATCGATATGCGCCGTGTAAGTGTAAAGATAGTATCTATGTGCCGTACCCACCAAACTAGATGCGACAGAAAACAGGCTTTCTCCGACTGGCTTAACTTTCCTACGCCAGAGTATTGTAAGCGCATATTTTCGCTTGGCGCATCCGTCGCGCCTATTGATTTACCATTCAAATATGCAAATGAGGGAGATATGCTGATTCGCGAACGGATAAGCACCAGACGCTGGCTACGCGCGCCGCGCGTACTTCGTACGTCTAGCGCAAAGTTATTCCTACAAATAGCTGCTTTATCTTTACTCCTGACGGCCACAGGTCAGCAGGAGAGCAGCTACAGCAGCAGCGTTACCGACAAAAATAGCAAAATGAACAAGCACACTTGCAAGGACAACACCTCTGTGTGCCAACATGCCAGGGGCAGCCGTGGTCCTAGCACTACTAATGGGTCCCCCGGTACGGAGGAGGCAGGCACGTGAGAGGATATACCACACGCCCATGAGCCTCTTTGGCATGGGTGATGAAGAGGTGTATTGCCTCTTCAGATTCAGCCCAGATGCAATCCTTGAACTAACCACAACCCTGCAGGATGACATCACCAGCAAGACACACCGCTCACAAGCAGTGCAGCCACTGGTGAAGGTACTGGCAACACTTCATTTCCTTGCCAGTGGATCATTCCAGCGTACAAGTGTAGTGGTGGCTGGGATGTCACAGACCACAATGAGCAGATGTGTGCACCAGGTTGTCCCTGCAATTCTCAGACGCATGTCCCACCACATCATCTGACCCACCACTGAGGACCTGCGGCTGAAGGCAATGACAGATTTCTACAGCATTGCCGGATTCCCACGCACCATGGGGCCATTGATTGCACACATGTGGCACTCCAGCCTCCCAGTGCCACAGAGCACATATATCGCAATCGGAAGCATTGGCATTCCATCAACATACAGGTGATAGCCGATGCCCAACGCCTCATATGGCACGTCCGTGCCAAACACCCCGGATCCAGCCATGACAGCTACATATACAGTCAGAGCCCCATCCCAACGGAATTCGAACAGAACATGTATGGGGACAGCTGGCTGGTTGGTGAGTGACATGGGTGGCAGGCATGACTGTCCCCCCCCCATGATGCACACATCACAAGGGGCACATGCATGACTAACATCCTCCTGTCTTTTCCCTTGCAGGTGACTCTGCATATGCACTGGGACCCCATCTCCAAACTCGTGCAGTGGTGGAGCAAACATTTGGGCTCCTGAAGTCCAGTTTCCGATGCCTGGATAAGTCTGGGGGGGCCCTATTGTATTCCCCTACCTTCGTGTGTCAGATCATCGGTGCATGTTGCATTCTGCACAACTTTGCCATGAGAAAGGGCCTGCAGATTGGCATACGTGATGACCTGACCCCCGACCCACACAGTCTCCATCTGCCAGAAGCTACCCCGTCAGCTGATGGAAGAGCAGTCAGGAGGGTCTTCGCCGTAGGCATCTTTGGACAATAAACAAAAACATTGATCACACGGACAATGCACGCATGCACACCACTGAGGTCCCTAGATCACACACACCACATCCACATCGCATTGGATTAGCCCAAGTCCAACATGCAGGACTTAGGAGCAGCAACGCCGCGTCAAGGCCCCAATGGTGTCGCGGTCCATTCATACACCATTCACACATCATTCACACAGCCGTGGGGATAACTTCTCCCCAACAGCCGAGGGTGACACCCCTTACTGGCAGGAGTGCCATCTCCTCACATTCACACACCATTCACACTGTCCCCTGCACTACTGAACGTGTGCAGTTTAAATAAAAATAAAAAGCTCATAACCTGAGCAACATATAGCAAAAAATAAAAAGCTCATAACCTGAGCAACATATACCAAAAAATAAAAAGCTCATAATCTGAGCAGAAAAAAAAAAAAAAAAAAAAAGAACACCCCAAAAAGGCATCATCTGGGCTGACGGGGGCTCTTTCTGGTGGGCCCTCTCTGGCTCCTCAGCTGCCTGGAGGGAGTGGGTGGGGTGGGGGGCATCTGGAGGTGGCTGATCCCCGGGTGGGTCACTCCTGGCAGGTGTGGCCTGCATGCCCTCCAAGGCCATGGCTATCCGGCCGAGGTACGAATTGGTCTGGGCTTGCATCCTCAGCTGCCGGGTCACTTGATACTGTTGGGCCCGCTGCCTCTGCCTCCTCTGGTCCCGGATGGCAGCTGTGTTGGCCTGGATGGCTGCAGTGAGGTGCCGAAGATCAGCCTGCACCTCTCCCAGGTCACCACTGCAGCGCAGTTGCAGCTGACATCCTGCACTGCGTTGGTCATCTGGGCCACGGAGCCCAGGCAGTCAGCTACATGGTCCAGGTGCCCAGCTATCTCCCCCATCTGCTGGGTCTGCCTGGCCTGGTCCCTTGCCATCTGGTCATGGACCACATCAGACACCCCCCTGGTCTTCCAGGTCGCCTTCCGGGGGCCAGGAGATGGTAGTCCCCGGGGGGATGGAGTCGCCCTTGAGGGGCTTCCTATGATGGGGGAGGGGATTTGAGAGGGCCCTGCTGAAGGGGAGGACTCCTCCAAAAATAGGACCAACTCCTGCTCGGTGACGACAGGCTCCTCCTCAACCACCTCAGCAGGTGAGGTGTGGGCAGTCCCCTCCACCTCGGTGTCTTCAGTGCCCAGGGGGTCGGGCTCAGGATGCAGTTGGGGGGATGGGGTGGAATGGCCGCCGGCAGATGATGGCCCAGCTCCGTCATCTGTGGATGACACAAAGCAGACACATGTTGGTGGTCCCACACACTTGGCACATGTAACCCCCTCCCCCACATGCAACACACCAAATAGGGGATAAAAAACACTTACCTGTCCTGGAGCCTTCCTTCATGGAATCATAGCCCGGTACCCCCTCCAACTGCTCCCTCTCTAGGCAGCGGGCGACCACCTCCTCCTTCGTGGTCAGCCTGACCGCACATGGGGGTCCACCCCCCTGTGCCCCTCTCATGCCTCCTGATGGTGGCCACCTTGCCCCGGACTTTGCGCCTCGAATCATTAATTTTTGGCAATGTCCGCAGCAGTCTGTGTGGAATAGCCCAAACTGTTCACCGTGGCAGCAATGGACTCCAGGATGGCCTGCTTCCTGTCCCGCCTTGTCTTGCGACTTTTCCTGCCATGGAGGAACTCATTGTAGGTCTCCATAGCCGAGATGACGGCAGACAGCTCCTGGGCATTGAAGTTTAGATTTCTCCTCTCTTTGTGGGGAACGGGAGCAGCCATCTCAGAGCAAAAGTAACTTCCCTGGGGGGGGACCGGATATACTTTTGTGCCGGAAAGGCGCATCTGCGGCCGCTTTTATACACGCAACGTAAGACATTGCGCTTCCATTTTCCATGAAGTGGTGCCGACGGAAGTTGTGAGCATGCGCACAGGGGAGCGAGTGGAGCCCTCCCTCACTGCGCATGCTCCGTGTATGATGCGTTGAACGCAAGTCTCTGCGCTGGGCTCCGGCCATCATTTACATATGGTCACACCCACTTCCACTTACGTCGGGTTGCGCCATCGCATTTTCGTTACTCCGCTGCAAAGTAACGAACAAGTGCTTGGTGAATACTGTACTTGACTCACTAGTTTGCGTCAGCGTAACGTATATGCGCTGCGCTACGCCGAATAAAATATGCGCGCATCTACCTGAATCTGGCCCATAGTGTGTATGGGGCTTAGCACATTTTCCAACGTGCTTTTGGCAGACTTTAGTTGTGTTTTTGCAAAATTTAGCTGAGCTTGGATGTTTTTCTTCGTAAGAAAAAGCCTGCGTCTTGCCACTCTACCCCATAGCCCAGAAATATGAAGAATACGCAAGATTGTAGTCACATGTACCACACAGCCAGTACTTGCCAGATATTTCTGTAGCTCCTTTAATGTTGCTGTATGCCTCTTAGCAGCCTCCCTGACCAGTTTTCTTCTTGTATTTTCATCATTTTGGAGGGAAATCCAGTTCTTGATAATTTCACTGTTGTGCCATATTTTCTCCACTTGATGATTGTCTTCATTGTGTTCCATGCTATATCGAATGCCTTGGAACTTCGTTTGTACCCTTCTGACTGATACCTTTTAACAATGAGATCCCTTTGATGCTTTGGAAGCGTTCTGCGGAGCATGGCTTTTGCTGTAGGATGTGACTAAGAAAATGTCAGGAAAGACCTACTAGAACAGTTGAACTTTATTTAGGGGTTATTTAGAGGCACTATGAAAAAAAAAAATCAGTTTGTTTTTCAATTGAGTTGTACACATTAATCACTTGTCTACCGCCCATCATATGACGGTGGGACAAATGATGTCGTGCCTTTCTGAGCCACTAGGGGGCATGCGCATCGCATCACTGGGAACCTGATGCGAGTGCCCAGCGGCCACGATGTCCGCTGGGCACCTGTGATTGCCCAGTAACTGAGCAGGACCGTGGATCTCTGTGTGTAAACACAGAGATCCACGTCCTGTCAGGGAGAGACCATCAATGGTGTGTTCCTTTTATATAGCACAGATCGCTGTATAAATGTTAATGGTCCCAAAAGTGTCCGATGAGTCCGCCGCAATATCGCAGTCACTATAAAAATCGCAGATCGCTGCCATTACTAGTGAAAAATAAATAAATAATAAAAATGCTATAAATCTATCCCCTATTTTGTAGTCGCTATATCTTTTGCTCAAACCAATCAATATACGCTTATTGGGATGGTTTTGCAAAAATATGTAGAAGAATATGTATCGGCCTAAATTGAGGAAAAAAATGTTTTTTAACCACTACCATACAGGGCATTTTCACCCCCTTCCTGCCCAGACCAATTTTTAGTTTTCAGCGCCGTTGCATTTTGAATGACAATTGCGCGGTCATGCAACACTGCCCTAAAATAAAACCTTTATGATCCCCCCCCACACATAGTGCTTTTATTTGGTGGTATTTGATCATCTCTGCGGTTTTTATTTTTTGCGCTATAAACAAAAGAAGAGCAACAATTTTGAAAAAAACACCATATTTTTTATTTTTTTATTTAACCACTTTCCGACCGCCCACCGCAGGTATACGTCGGCACTTTGAGGATGGATATCTCGGTAACGGCAGCAGCTGCTGCCACAACCGAGATATCCATCTCTTCTGTGGGCGGTCGGGTAAACGATAATGGCGGTCTCCGCGGCGGAATCGCCGCGAGATCGCCGTTATCGGTAGCGGACGAGCGTGCCCCCCCCTCCCGCTGCGCTCCCGCGCTCTCCGCCGCTTACCGGAGCCGTCGGTAGCGGCGGAGGCGATCGGGTGCGCTCGTCTGGTCAGCGGGGATGCGAGTGAGGGAAAAAATTTCCCTCGTCCATCCCCGTAGCTCTGCTGGGCGGAAGTGACGTCAAACGTCAGTTCCGCCCAGCCTCTTAAAGAGACATTTTTTTTTAAATGTCATTTGAAAAATGACATTTAAAAATTTTTTTTTTTTTTTTTGCATTTTAGCCTAAATATGAGATCTGAGGTCTTTTTGACCCCAGATCTCATATTTAAGAGGACCTGTCATGCTTTTTTCTATTACAAGGGATGTTTACATTTCTTGTAATAGGAATAAAAGTGATAATTTTTTTATTTTTTTTTATTTTAGTGTTAAAAATTGGTAAAATTAATACAAATAAATACGAAAACAAACAAAAAAATGTTTTAAATCGCCCCGTCCCGACGAGCTCGCGCGCAGAAGCGAACGCATACGCGAGTAGCGTCCGCATATGAAAACGGTGTTCAAACCACACAAGTGAGGTATCGCCGCGATCGTTAGAGCGAGAGCAATAATTCTAGCCCTAGACCTCCTCTGTATCTCAAAAAATGCAACCTGTAGAATTTTTTAAACATCGCCAATCGAGATTTTTAAGGGTAAAAGTTTGACGCCATGCCACGAGCGGGCGCAATTTTTAAGCGTGACATGTTGGGTATCATTTTACTCGGCGTAACATTATCTTTCACAATATGTAAAAAAATTGGGCCAAATTTATTGTTGTCTTATTTTTTTATTTAAAAAAGTGAATTTTTTCCAAAAAAAGTGCGCTTGTAAGACCGCTGCGCAAATACGGTGTAACAAAAAGTATTGCAATGACTGCCATTTTATTCTCTAGAGTGTTAGAAAAAAAAATATATAATGTTTGGGGGTTTTAAGTAATTTTATAGCAAAAAAAAATGTTTTAGTCTCGTAAACACCGAATCTGAAAAACAGGCCCGGGGCTAAAGTGGTTAATAAATACAATTAAAAAAAAAAACAATTTTTTCCTCAGTTTAGACTGATACATATTCTTCTACATATTTTTGGTAAAAAAAAATCTGAAAAAAATCACATTAAGCGTATATTGATTGGTTTGCGAAAAAGTAATAGCGTCTACAAAATAGGGGATAGATTTATGGCTTTTTTTGCGTCGATCTGCGGACATATCAGACACTTTTGACACGTTTTTGGGACCATTCACATTTATAAAGCGATTAGTGCTATAAAACTGCACTCATTACTGTGTAAATGTGACTGGCAGGGAAGGGGTTAACACTAGGGGGCACTGAAGGGGTTAATATGTTCCCTAGGGAGTGATTCTAACTGTAGGGGGAGGGGACTCACAAGGGGAGGAGACCGATCTGCGTTCCTCTGTACTGGAAACACACATCGGTCTCCTCACCTCTGACAGGAGGTGGATCTGTGTGTTTACACACACACACACAGATCCACACTCCTGCCGTGATTGCTGGCAATTGCGGGTGCCCGGCAGACATCGCGGCCGCCGGGCACGCACACCGGGTCGCGAGCGATGCCTCGGGAGCGCACGCCCCCTAGTGGCCGCGATGCAAAGGACGTCATGTGACGTCCACTCTGAGGGAGAGACAGTTCCTGCCGACGTCATATTACTATGGCTCGGTAGGGAACTGGTTAAAAAAAAAAAAAATTGATACTTATTAAGCAAAAAGTAAAAAATATTGTGTTTTTTTCAAACTTGTCCCTCTTTTTTTGTTTATAGTGCAAAAATTAAAAACCGCAGAGGTGACCAAATACCGCCAAAAGAAAGCTCTATTTGTGGGAAAAAATTATAAACATTTAATTTGGGTACAGCGTTGCATGACCGTGCAATTGTCATTCAAAGTGTGACAGCGCTGAACGCTGAAACATGGCTTGGGCAGGAAGGGGGTGAAAGTGCCCTGTAGGTAAGTGGTTAAAGGTGGAAAAAGTTCTAAAAATTATTTATCTTTGTCTAATTTTTTATACTGTAATTATTGTTATTGGGAGGTTGGAGGAGAACTGAATACATAGTCATCAAGGTGGTGGGGAAGAGGGCCATATAGTTTGCTGTTATGGGTGTAGGAGAGAAATGAATGCATGACAGTTGTGAGGTGGGTAGAGGATTGTGTATATATTGTGTTGGGAATAACTACTGTACATACACAGCTATTGTTGAGTGGCTGGTAATGTACAAAGCTGCCATTTGTGTTGAGAAATCCATATGTTCGATCAAAGCTGTATTGTAACTTGCTCCCAACTTTTTGGAACTAGCTTCTGATGCCGCATACACGCGATAATTTTTCAGGATGAAATTTTTTTTTTTTTTTTAAAACGTCATTTAACATGATCGTGTGTGGGCTTCACATAATTTTTCAGGTTCTGAAAAATGACAAAAAAAAAAAAACGTGGTTATAAACTATGCTGTATTTCGGGTTGTAAAAAATGATCGTGTGTGGGCTAAAACGACATTTTAAACCTGCGCATGCTCAGGCGGAAGCGCTCGTTCTGGTAAAAATACCTACAGAAAAGCGCAAATCTTCTTTTACTAACACTGAATCAGCTGAAGCAGCCCAAAGGCGAATGGAACTTCCCCTTTATAGTGCCGTTGTACGTGTTGTAAGTCACTGCGCTTTGCTAGATCATTTTTTTAAAACAATGGTGTGTGGGCAACATCGTTTTTAATGATGAAGTTGGGAAAACTTCGTTTTTTTCATGCTGAAAAATGATGGTGTGTACACGGCATTAGACTCCGTCCAAGTCTGGCTATTGAATTTTCATGATTACTAGAGAAAATTTACATTTGGATTTCCCTTACAGATGATGCCAATATTAATTATGTAGAAACTTCACAGTAGCCACACAACTGATATTGTAAATAATGCATACGTATAAGAATATGAGCAAATAGTACAATTTACAAAAGCACAGGAACAGTAATATAAAAGTATTTTGGACTCGAGGGTTGATTTGCTAAAGGCGAATAGCCTACTGACTTTGCAAGGGAATTTTCACTTAGTGAATGAGGTAAAGCTAGACGGACTTCTATCATCCAATCATGTGCAAGCAAACATACTTTTTTTTCTTTGAATGCAATCAGGAATTCTGTGCAAAGTGACATTTCAACACATTTAAGCTATAAGAAAAATCCTCTTTCAGAGAGAATATTGCGATTAAAGTAAATAGCCTATTTACCTTAGTAAATCAACCCCTAAATCCCCCCCAATGAGCTTTGTTTAAAAGGCGCTCAATAAATATAACTGCCTTATACGGTAATTTTATAGCATAATGTACTGTACATACTGCACAGCTGCAAAACTTCTCACCTTCCCTTGCTTGAAACACTAAACTAAAACCTACTGTGCATAACTGCATGTAACCAAAGTTAGTAAGGAGTCTGTGATGCAAGATGGGAAATTTACAGTATGCATGTATGCCAGATTCTTGGAAAGATGATGTGTGTTCAGAGCTAAATGGGCTGTTCACATTCTTCAAATATTCTGATGAATATTTATAATCATCTAAATGGTGCGCATACACTTTGTGGTTGGACATCCTTTGTAAAACATCCTCTTTCCCTAACAAAGAGGAATGTAATAGGGCTCATACAACGCCTAAGAAATAGTTAAACGCCATGCAAACCTAAGCAGAACAAAAAGCTGACATTTCTATCAGCTTAATAAAATGTTTATATCAAATTTTCAGCTAAATATGAATGGCTGGAGGGAGAATTCTCATGTTAGGTAATATGTGTGAAGAACAGATCAAAGACTAAGTAATTTTCCATAAACAACTTGCAGCGCCAGAAGTAAACTCTTTGATTTTAATGGAGCCTGGTGAACTTTACTATTACTTGAGTTAACAAAAAAAAATAAAAAATTATGCGTATTGAAAAACCTTTTCTCGACTCTAAGGAGGACATGTGCAGAGCTCTAAATACCAGCCACATCAGACCAAACGTGCTATATAATCAATCAATTAGTAACATCCAACACTTTGGTCATCAAATATAAACAAGTTAATGGAATTTAGAAACAGCGGCCAGTCTGGAGATTGGATTGCATGATGGCACAGTGCTGCAGGAAGAGGTGACAGCCTTACAACCCAATGCCATTGTGATTAAAGGCACATCTATAAAAACGCTCAACTTTTAGCAGAATAAAATACATGCGTTTCAACCATTTCTTTTTTAGAACTTTTTTTCCATTTAAACGGGTTAATTATTCACCTGTCTCATTGCCCTTACTTATGGTGGGTACACATGGACCAAACACCTGGCAATAACAGTCTGTACAGCTCCCTGTTCGACAGATGCCGATCTCACAGCATTTGATCAGCACTGGATACCAGCGCTGATCAGAGTGTAATGGCGGGGGTACAGGTTATACCCCCTGTCAGAACACAATAGCACTGCAGGGTGGATCTGTCAGTTTTTTTTTGTTCAGCCGCTGTGTACCAGGCTTTATTCTGGACAACCACACAGAGTTTGTCTTCTATTAAAGGTACACTTTTTTTTCCCTAAATGGCTTCCTTTACCTTGGTGCAGTCCTCCTTCACTTACCTCATCCTTCCATTTTGCTATTAAATGTCCTTATTTCTTCTGAGAAATCCTCACTTCCTGTTCTTCTGTCTGTAAATCCACACAGTAATGCGATGCTTTCTCCCTGGTGTGGAGTGTCGTGCTTGCCCCCTCCCTTGGACTACCGGAGAGTCAGGACACCCACTAACACACAGCTCCTTTATCTGCAATGTAGAGAGCGTCCTGACTCTCCTGTAGTCCAAGGGAGGGGGCAAGCACGACACTCCTCAAAAAAAATTTCAATAAATCTATCCCCGATTTTGTATACGCTATAACTTTTGCACAAACCAATCAATTTACGCTTATTGTGGTTTTTTTTTTAGTAAAAATACGTAGAATACATATCGGCCTAAACTGAAAATTGTCGCTCTTTTGTTTATAGTGCAAAAAATAAAAACCGCAGAGGTGATCAAATACCAAACGAAAGCTCTATTTGTGGGGGGAAAAAAAAAGGACGTCAACTTTGTTTGGGAGCCATGTCGCATGACCGCGCAATTGTCATTCAAAATGTGCCAGCGCTGAAAACTAAAAATTGGTCTGGGCAGGAAGGGGGTGAAAATACCCTGTATTGAAGTGGTTAAGTTATGCTATGAATATGGGAACATGTAACACATATAAAGGAGGGGTTATCCTAATTTGGTTGCAAAAGTGAAAATACATTTTAAAGTACACCTGTGCTTTGTTTATGCAAGACAAAAGCACCAGGTTTACTTAACTGATTAGACAAAAAAAAAAGGGTAGTGGCGCTACTAAATAGTACATAGTATTAAAATGTAGTACATTAGTCCATCAAAAAGTCCTTGAAGTGGATACTCTGTATCTGTGGAGGGGGAGAGATAAAGGTGTCCGTTTATGAAGCAGTGAACAGCGGTGATCCCAGGGATCCCCACTGATCACAGCCCATAAACAGCTTATGAAACAGAGATAATCGGGGGAGAAGTGTTTGAATTTGTTCTCCCGCCAATTATCTCTTCACACAGTGAAGTCTCATAGACTGACACAGAAACGGCCAGTTTATGAAGCTGTGATCTGAGAGCTTCACTGGTGATCTGTGTCAGAATTCACATGCCACGATTCACCATCTCAGAGGTGGTGAAGCGGGGAGTGAAGAGAGAATCCCGGGGGTTCTGAGGAGGAAGGAGGAAGATTTTTAACTTCCTTCTACCTCGTTCTGACCCCCCAACACTGTAACCATGTCCCCCTGTAATATTTATGTGTATACATATATATACATACATATATATAATGTGTACATGTTCATATATATAATGTGTGTGCATATACATGTATATATATAGTGTGTGTGTGTATACATATATATATTATGTAGGGGGACTCGTTATTTTAAATACAATACACCACGCCGTCTGTCAGTGAACTGAGCGGTGATAATTTATCACTGCTCAATAAACTGACATCTCCATATTTCTGTGAATTTCTGGTACTGTAATCTCGTGAAGTCTCACGAGATTCCAGTATCAGGGGCCGTTCTCCACTGTTTGAAGCGTTGGAAGATCACTTCACTCCTCCAAGGGTGAGGCGATCTTCTCCACTTCATAAACCGGCACACAGAGGAGAAAAATCTCCTCCGTGAATGCCGGAGAACGAAGCAGTGAATAGATTTCACTGCTTCATAAAAGGACACCAAAGAGAGGAGACCTGTATAGATCACTTTAGCAGTCCAAAACAACTTTGGCAGCCTTTGAGGGGGAGTTGAAAGCAGACTCCAGATATGCAAATGAGAAGAGAAACACAGGCCCCTCTAGGTTAGAACTGTAAATGTTTTAATGAGATACAGGTGCATTATCCACTTACATGGAGGTAAGGACATAAGGCACAAGTCCATCTACGCTGGCGTGGTGTTCACTGCAGATCTACTAGCTTGACAAAGAAGCACATCCCGAGTCCTATCTACCAGAGCACATGCTCTGAAAGGCCGTTGCAGCCCACCAGTGACGACATCACGCCCGGCGCTGCATTCCAGCCCTCACCATTGGCCCGATCCAAGCCTCAGTTTCATTGCCGTGATCCCAGAGATCCTGCTGGCTAGGATTTCTCCCCCACAGGCAGAAAAATCAGCTGTTCAGAACGCTGCTCTAGTGTGGATGGACCCGTGCCTTACTCTCTTAACCTCCATGTAAGTGGATAATAGACATGTGCATTAGTTTTCGTTAGAATGCATTTTCGTTCGAAAATCAGGTTTTTCCGTTATCGTTTTAACAAACGAAAACGCAAGAAACGAAAACTAAAAGATCCGACATAAAAAATGCTTTATTTTCATTTTCGTTGCGGTAAAAATTCGATAGAGAGATTCGACATGACGCTGACTGAATACAGAATAGCAATCTGTCTATCGAACCTGATATACACACACATACGGTACTTTTCGACATTATAGACATTATTCCGGACATCAAAATGGCCGACAAGCTGGTACCTTTGGCTGAGAAGAGACTGCTGGATGTTAAGGTCGGTCAGCTGCCCAACTGGCTTGCCACTTGTAATTTCACTCCAAATGGAGTTTTGGCCGGTGTGAGAAGGGGTTATGATCGATATTATAACAAATACATCAATGTGAAAAGAGGGGGCATTGGAGGGATTTCCATGGTACTTGTTAGTTATGTAGCTTTGAGCTACGTCTGGCAATATGATCACATCAAACATGACCGCTGGAGAAAGTATCACTGACCAAACAAGAACCCTGGATTTTTGTTGTTACTCTGTAACCAGATCTGAAATAATAAATATTTCTACTTAAAAAAAAAAAAAAAGATTCGACATCATAGAGAAAAGATTCGACACTATAGAAATAATAGATTCGACATTCGACATTCAAAAGATATACTGCACTCGTACATTTTAATGCTCCGCCCATAGGCTATAGAAACATTCTAATGTTGGTTGACTATGACTAGTAATAATAAAACAATTATTTTTTATTATTACTAGTCATACAACATTAGAATTCTTGTTGGCGGAATATTCGGCCAGAAATGTACGATTCAACGTAAATTTTTGAAGTTCCGTCGAATATTCTTTGACCATTCGACAGAAACCAAGTATTATTGGATTTTCTGACGAAAGCTATTCCCCAACGAAAAACAAAATAA
Source organism: Rana kukunoris (assembly GCA_029574335.1). Lineage (NCBI taxonomy): Eukaryota > Metazoa > Chordata > Amphibia > Anura > Ranidae > Rana > Rana kukunoris. The sequence goes on along the minus strand of CM056055.1, from coordinate 162,872,208 downwards.
ATCAAAACGATTTTCGGGAGTAACTAAATACATTTATTTTCCAGACGAAAACGAAAAAACGAAACAAAATATTCCAGTCTGCACATGTCTAGTGGATAATGCACCTGTAGCTCAATAAAATATTTGCAGTTCTAACTTAGAGGCGCCTGTGTTTCTCTTCTCATTTACTTAACTGATTAGCTGCGGCTACTTCCCGCTTATACTACTTGCTATCCCCCCACCCTCCATTAAACTGCCAAAGAAAAACACATGTCTAGTGTAAGATTCAAGACGGTTTTGTTGGATCATACAAATAGGACAGTACTGGGGCCTAACAATTGACAATTGAAACACTCACTCTGGGACAAGAACACCAATTTAAACACTGCCCTATACTAATACAGTAAAACCTTGATTTGCAAGTTACTTGGTTTGAGAGATTTTTGCAAGACAAGCAAAATCTTTAAAATAAATTTTGACTTGATATACAAGTAGCGTCATGTCACAACTGAGTATAAAAGAGAAGAGAGGCGCCTCTAAGGTCTCGTACACACGAGTCAATCTATCTGTTCAAATCGGTCGGACCGACCGATTTGAACAGATCTGTCTGCTGGCATTTTGGTTTGCTCACGTGTACACACGAGCAAACCAAAATCCCCGCCAGCAGACAGCGCGCTGACGTGACGGTGACGTGGCGGTGACGTTGACGCCACCACACCAGGAAGTAAAACACTTCCGCGCATGCGTCGAAATCATTCGGCGCGTGTGCGAGAAGACATGTCTGCTGGTTAGCATACTAACCAGCAGACATGTCAGAGCGGACGGGTTCCCAGCCGACAGATTTTAAAGCATGCTTTGAAATCTGTCGGGTGGCCAAATCCGTCGGCTTGCCCGTACACACGGTCGAATCTGTTTGCTGGGACGGTCGGGCCGACCGTTTCCAGCAGACAGATTTGATCGTGTGTACGAGGCCTTAGTGTAGCAATATAGTTACATTTAATGAAGATACAACATTTAGCAACGCACATGGTTGATGATTAAAAGAGGCATATCCAAGTATGGAGGCATCCGGGGTAAAGCTGTCCACATAGATCATTCTCCTCACTGCCATCGATGTCATCCCTTCCACTCTGCACTCCACGAGTGGTTCAAGCCTCGCTTTTAGATCTCTCTACTGCAGTCTTCCCGGTCATGATTGCAGACTGACAGCAGTGAGAGCCAGTGGTACAGAGAATGGTCTATGTGGACAACTTCACCCCGGATCCCTGCATACTTGGATGTGCCTCTTAATCATCAACCATGTGAGTTGCTAAATGTTGTACCTTCATTAAATGTAACCATATTGCTACACTTAGAGGTGCCTCTCTTCTCTCGTATACTCTGTAGCTCCTGATGGATTTTGCTTCTAATTCCCTTGGGGAGGCTTCCATTTGTGGATGGACATTTTATGGTTACACAACCTGGTCACATTGCTATAATCTTTGTATATGGACTATAAACTAAAGGACCTATGAATAAATGATTGTGGAACACATTATCTGAGTTTCCATTATTTCTATGGGGAAATTAGCCTTGATATACAAGTGCTTTGGATTACAAGCATGTTTCTGGAACAAATTATGCTAGTATAAGCAGTGAGCTGATAATTTAATAAATCAAAGTTTCTATTTATCATAGAAGAGACTGCCATGTCACTTTTGCATTAAAAGAACTTCCCCTGTCTGCTATAAATGTGTTCATTGTTGTACACTTGATAGCTGCACATGTGCAGCTCTGTTAGTGTTGTCAACCGTCAGTATTTTTACTGGCAGCCAGTAAAAAAAACAGGCAATTTTCTCCTGCCAGTAAAAGGAAAAGGTTGTCAGTAAAAAAATATGGCTGTGACGCTTGGCTCGGTCCGAAGCCATCCGAGACTATCCGAGTGCCTGCTACAGTGTGTTTGGGTGGCACTGGCAGAGGCGGTGCCTGAGCATGCCATGTGATCTCATGGTGCATGGGAGCCAAGCAGAGTGGCCAGAGCCTAGTGTGTGGGTCGGGAGGAAGGCAGGCCGGAAGCGGGACTGTCTGTGCTGTTAAGACTGGATTGGACTGGAGGGACCACCTGGCTTGGAGAGAGACTGTCACTGTGACTCAGGAGAGGACGTGTCATGTCGGTGATCTGTGGTGCTGCGCAGTGCTGTTATCGTCATTGTGAGAGTCAGTTTCATGTAGGTGCTGACAAAATCGAATTTCTTATCCTCCAGAGTCCTGTCCCTGAACTATTTACTCACTATATCAAAAATATAAGAAATATGTGTTTTGCCTTATTATCTACCTTAAAGGATCACTAAAGGGATTTTTTTTTTTTTTTTTTAGCTAAATAGCTTCCTTTACCTTACTGCAGTACTGGTTTCATGTCCTTGCTGTAATCCTGCTCTGTTCTCCACACTTCCTGCTTGTCTGTTTCCTTATAATCACCATACTGGGAGCTTTCTCACAATGGTTTAAACTGTCATTACTGTGCGTCTAAAACTTCCCAGAACCAATCAGATACATTTTAGAAACAAAACACTGCCCTGGATTTGTTTGTTTTTGTTCTGTGTGTCTATTTCTACTTTGCAGAAACATGAAGCCAGTTCAAAGTGAAACTAAACTGCAGGCACATTATATGATTGATTTTTATCTATTTTTAATCATTTTGAAAAGGAATCAGTTATCTTTTATGTCTCTATACCCTGTAAACAGTCATTTCAGCAAACATTTTTTTTTCCTTTAGTGACCCTTTAAATGATATTGCCAATTGCATATTGTACTTGTTTGTAGCCTAAATACTGAAATTTGCACTTGAAACAGTCATTTTTTAACTTTTGGAAATGCTAGTAAAACTTGGCTGTGCCAGTAAATTTTGGGTATTGTGTCAGTAAATTTTAATCTGGTAGGTTGGCAACACTGAGCTTCGTATACTCAGTGTCGAATACCAGTAGTAAGTTCTGAGTATCATAATAAATTAAGTCACATGTGCAGGAGTAAGGTTTTCTTGACGAAAAAGGAAGAAAGACCTGCAGAAGAGGCTTTGATGGGGGTTTGATCTTGCAAACAGTTAGTGTTTGTTTACAGATTTAAGCCCTGAAGAGGGTTTTGGGTAGTCCAATTCCTATCTGCCACATATGGTAATGCCAGGTATGTAGGCCAAGTCATGTTGTTTAGATGCACTCACAGTATAAATAACTGGCACAGGTTATATGATGACTGTTCTGCTGGGAATTACTTCCACAATTTCTAATAAAGCTGTTGCCTTGCCCTTTTCCAACTTAACTTATTTTCATGTCATGTTTGGGCAAGGCTGAATTCTAATTTGTTTTAATGGCATTATGCCTATGCTTCTCAGCAGTCATGTAGTAAAAGAGAACTGGTTTATTGCTGTGATGGATTTTGATGGTTTTTTAATTACCATCTTGGTTATTATGTTAGGTGTTTGGCTAAAGCTTGTATGAGCTCATCCACATTGATTACACAGCTCGTCATTCTGGAAAATAGATACCATTACCCTTCTATCATCCCACTGGGGTCTCCAGGGAATAGAAAGTCCAATCAGTGTATACACAGTGCTTGTTAAGTTCTGTGTTCACTGGGTGTTTGGAGGGCATTGTTAACTGAGGAATTCTAAAAAAACAGTGGATACAACACAAATTTAAGGGACAGATTTATAAAGCAGTGGTATGGCCTTACTGAACTACTAAGAGAGCTTGGCCACATGGCATGCAAAAATGTTTTGCAGAGAACATACTGAAGGATAAGTCAAGCTCTGCACTGCAGACTGCATTTTTGGGGCGTATCCGCACATTTTTGCACGATTTTCTGCTCAAATTAAATTAAAAAAAAATAAAATAGTAATATTATATGAATAAATAAATGTCAAATAAATACACAAATAACTAAAAATTATCAAAGAATTTAAATAAATTAATACTATGTAATAATACATTAATAATTAACCTTAAAAACATTAAATACATTATTATTAATAAAATAGCAATAAACATCCCAACTCGAACAAAAAAAAAACAAATAACGATAATTTATTTTGGATTAGGGTGTTTCGTTATTTATTATTCATTTTTTTTAAGTTGGGGTTAAAGTTAAGGGTTAATTATTTATTTATTGTTCCTTTGTACTCATTTGTTGCATTTTTTATTTTATTTTAATTTGTTTATTTTACATGTATTTATTAATTTATTATTATTCATATAATAAATTAAAGTCAATTAAAAATAAATAAAATAATAATAAATAACCCCAACTCCTAACCCTAACCTTAACTAAAAAGCTAAAAAAGCTGAAATACCGAGCAACAAATGATGCAACAGATAATAGTTTTCTCTATTGGCTAATAAAAAAAAAAATCGCCAAAGCCCAAAAATGTGAAATGTGAAGAAATTAAAAGTCAGCAGCTACAAACGTGCAACTCACATGTCCCATGATCCATTGGTGTGCTCACCCCAGCCAGTTTCACCCGCTGTCTTCGCTTCTCAGTGTCGGCATTATAACTGTGGGCTTCACAGCTGGGTGCTCACTGCGCATGAGCGAGCAGCTCTGCACATTGTGAATTGTCCCACAGTCTTCTGTGTGTGTGGGGGGGGGGGGGGGGAGTGTGAAGGAAGGAGAACTACTGCCTCTGATCGCTTGGGCGGGTGGAGCAGAAGTGGGAGTGGGGTACCTGTCAAAAATTGGGTACCCATCCCCCACTTCTCAAAAGGGGCAATTTTTCCAAAGTCGTCGGCGATGAGTCGTTATCCACTTCCAGACTGCACATTTAAGGCAAGGCAGCCCAGCTGCACAAAACAACATCACTTCATGCAGTAGCCTCTGATTGGACAGTGGGGGAGCCATTCAGCACATGTCCACCAGCCACCCGTGATCGTTCCCCAGAGAGGCGAGGCAGAATGGCAATCTGCCAATGTAAACAAGGCAGATTGCCATTCTGACAGGGGAGAATATAGAGATCTCGGTGTTCTCCCAGCCACAGCAATCCCCACACAGTAAGCACCCCCTAGGGACAAACTTAACCCTTTGATTGCCCCTGGTGTTATTCCCTTCCCTGCCAGTGTCAATAATACAGTAACAGTGCATATTTGTAGCACTTATCACTGTATTAGTGTCACTGGTCCCCAAAAAAGTTTCAAAAGTGTAATTTAGGTGTCAGATTTGTCCGCAGCAATGCCACTAAAAATCACTGATCGCCATCATTACTAGTAAAATGCAGAATGCAAGTTCGACTCGAACATCGGATATGTGTTTGTCCGCAAACAAATGGACTATATGGGGCTGACCTGCATGCTTTGGGCAATCACAGCGCGATCTCCTGGGACAGCCATGATTGGTCAAAAGTAGGATGCCTTAGCCAATCATGGCTCAGGGGGTCAAGTCCAAGCTGTATAAGGCTGCTTACACAGCGGCTGTATGTAGTGTGATAACGTGGAGAGATTGAGAGAACTTGAGCTAGATTAGGCAGGTTAGTTAGTGGTGGCAGGCAGTTTAGAATATAAACATATACAAGGTACCCAATACCCATTCACATAGGGAGGCCGGGATCCGGGGGGCTCCCTTGTTAAAGGGGCTTCCAGATTCTCATAAGCCCCCACCTGCAGACCCGACAACCAATGGCCAGGGTTGTCGGGAAGAGGCCCATGTCCCTATCAACATGGGGGGACCCAAAAGCACCCTCCCCATGTTGAGGGCAAGGGCCCCCCTTTTCCTAGCCTGCCAGGCTGTTTGCTCAAATAAGGGTCGGTTATGGATTTTGGGGGGACACCACACTGTTTTTTTTACATTTTGGCATGGAGTTCACCTTAAAATCCATACCAGACCCGCAGGGCCAGGTATGGACTGGGGGGGGGGGGTTAAATCAATTTTTACCTTGATTTTCATCTCTATTGTCTTAGCTGGCAATACGTTACAGCCACGAGCAAGTTTAAATGTGTACCTTTAGAAATTTAAGTTCGTTGCGGAACTGTTCTTAACATTGCACATATACACCACTTTACATGCAGACTGAGGGGACCCCCCAGGCATGATATTTAAAAGAATCTTTCATTTTTATTGTTTCACAATATTAAAACCACTACTGTTTTTTCATGTTAGTATTCTATAGACTAATAGGGTTTGCATGTTCGCTTGAACTTTATGCCGTTTACGTGTTCTGGTGCGAAATGGGGTTGTTCGGTCCATTCTTAATATACACTTATTGGGATTTGTTTTACCAAAAATATGTAGCAGAATACATATTGGCCTAAATTGATGAAGAATTTTGATTTTTTTTAATTTTTATCGAATGCCATTTGTCAGCCTCACTGTACCTCAGTGTCGTATCGCAAAAAATGGTCTGGTCGTGAAGGGAGTAAATCCTGGGCTGAAGTGGTTAAAGTATAACTTCCCCTTATGGTTGGAGCTCCACTTTAACAACTTCCCATCCCTCGTATAATTTTTTTTTAACCACTTGACCACCGCCCCATGGTAAAAAGACGTCATGTTTTTAAAGAAGGGATATCTCGGTAACGGAAGCAGCTGCAGCCACAACTGAGATATCCATCTCTTCAGTGGGCGGTTCTGTAAACGATAACGGCAGTCTCCGCGGCGAATTTGCTGTGAGATTGCCGTTATCGGTGGCGGGAGAGGGCCCCACCTCCCGCCGCTCTCCCGCACCCTCCGCCGCTTACCGCAGCCGTCGGTAGCGACGGAGGCGATCGAGTCCGTTTGGCAGCTGACTGGGGATGCGAGTGAGGGAAAAATCGCCCCCACCCGTCCCCATAGCCCTGCTGGGCGGAAGTGACGTCAAAACGTCAGTCCCACCCAGCGTCTTAAAGAAACATTTTTTTTTTGTCATTTAAAAAAATGACAGTTTCAATCATTTTTTTATTTTTTTTGCATTTAAGTCTAAATATGAGATCCGAGGTCTTTTTGACCCCAGATCTCATATTTAAGAGGACCTGTCATGCTTTTTTTTATTACAGGGGATGTTTACATTCCTTGTAATAGGAATAAAAGTGATCATTTTTTTATTTCAGTATAAAAAATTATAAACTAAATAAAAATAAATAAGAACATTTTTTTTTTTTAAGCTCACCATCCCGACGAGCTTGCGCACAGAAGCGAACGCATACGCGAGTAGCGCCCGCATATGAAAACAGTGTTCAAACCACACAAGTGAGGTATCGCCATGATCGTTAGAGCGAGAGCAATAATTCTAGCCCTAGACCTCCTCTGTAACTCAAAAAATGCAACCTGTAGAATTTTTTAAACGTCACCTATCAAGATTATGGGTAAAATATTGACGCCATGTCACGAGCGTGACATGTTGGGTATCATTTTACTCGGCGTAACATTATCTTTTACAATATATGAAAAAATTGGGCAAAATTTATTGTAGTCTTATTTTTTTATTAAAAAAAAGTGTTTTTTTTTCCAAAAAGTGCGCTTGCAAGACCGCTGCGCAAATACGGTGTGACAAAAAGTATTGCAATGACTGCCATTTTATTCTCTAGGGTGTTAGAAAAAAATATATATATAATGTTTGGGGGTTTTAAGTAATTTTCTAACAGAAAAAAATGTTTTAGTCTCGTAAACACAGAATCTGAAAAACAAGCCCGGTGGTAAAGTGGTTAAATTGTGATATTTATTATAGCAAAACGCCAAAAATAGTGTTTTTTTTTCAAAATTTTCACTTTTTTTTTATAGAGCAAAAAATAAAAAAACGCAGAGATTATTAAATACAACCAAAAGAAAGTTCTATTTGTGGAGAAAAAAAACAAAAATGTATTTGGGTATAGTGTTGCATGACCACGCAATTGTGATGCAAAGTGCGACAGCGCTAAAAACAAAAACTTGGTCTGGGCAGGAAGGGGGTGAAAATGCCCTGTATTGAAGTATTTTTGCCTTAGGCCTGAATCGAGTGATGCATCCCAAAACACAAGACATGCCTCCCAAATTTTTTAAATGCAAATGAGGGACATCTATTATCAAAAGTATGTAGGCATAGGACACACCCCTTGCCACGCCCCCTTAAAGGAAAATTGTACAAAAAAAACAAGGATTGGTTAAACCCACAAGTGCTTTTTTTACCACTACTATTCCTTTATATTGGCTTTTGGAATTTACAAATGCAACAATTTAGAAATCAGATGAAAGGTTTAGTGCTGGAAAACACTTTGATAGAAAAAAAGAGCATTTTATATACATCAATAAAGGTCAGACCAAAATGAGGGACAAATGAGGAGGAATGAGGACATTGCTCGAAATCAGGGACAGTTGGGAGATATGCACATGGTGTGAATAGGCTTCAAGTCTCGAGTTTTCCTAATGGCAGAAAAACATTCAAACGCCTTTTTCTAAAGTCTAAGCCTTTCATTTATAAAATGGTTTCTACATTTAGCTTTGGCGAGCAAGGTAAACAATGCTCGCCTCATAACAGACAAGATATTCCGCTGTTAAATGTTTAAAAAGGTAAAAGGAAAAAAAAATTAAACCTGTTCATCACATTGTGACACCCAGATCCACTTTATTCACATTTCAGGCCTGTTCAGCTTAGAAAACAGCTGCAGGTGCCTGCTAATTATAACACCATTTTCCCAAACAACAACTGGCTTATTGAATTTGCTGCATTTGGTATGCATCCTCCAATAATAGCAAACTACTTTCATTACACATTTAGCAGACTTTCTTGCATTCAAGCTACTCAATTGATACATTATTTACAAGTTAGGGGATATTAAAAACAGATTCTTAATTTACTAATGATTAAGCAGACCCCAGGCTTTATTTTCAATTTGTGCTTTTATTGAAAGCGGAACTTGGAACAAGGTGATAAAAATGTCATATATTCCATGGGCCGCCTGTTCCAGATGAGGATTTTACATGGTCATTACTTTCTGTTTCAAAGTCGAACCTGTTGCAAACTGGAAGGCAATGAAAAGGCGACCACAGAATGGAGAGAGGAACAATTAATGTTGTGGGTTTAATTTGAATTAACTCCGAGCCATGCTGAGAAGTAGTACTGGGCGTGAATTTACATTATACAGCACAGGCTATTTCCAGCGACAGTTCACGGCAGGTACGTGCACTTAGACTTTAGGAGAAATTTAGAGGTCGTTAAACTAGCGGTGCTACTTTGTTAAGTCATTAAAATATTCTATATGTTTAAAACTTTAAAAGAAAAATGCTTTTTTTGTATTATTGTTATACAGGATTTATAGACCCCAAACAGTTTGCTTGGCACTTTACAAAATGAAGGCAGACATTACAGTTAAAATATAATTTGGTACAAAAGGAATCAGAGGGCCCTGCTCATCAGGGCTGGTGCAAGGATTTTTGACACCCTAGGCGAAACCTCATTTGAAACACACATTGGCTCCGCCCCTCACTACAAAATTTGCGGGACCCAGTTCTTCAGCCGTGGTCCACAGGTTTGCACCTGTGCCTCTGGACCCGGCCCAAAGACAAATAGTGGATGGTACCAGCTCGCTTCCTCACGCCAGCTGTGGTCCACAGGCTAGGGCAGTATACAGACAGGGTGACTGTGTAACTGCCCGTCTGTACGAGCAGACAGATACACTGACAATGGTTTACAGGTTCCTACTAGAAACAATAATAAATGCACATTTTTGTACCTGCAAAAAGATCTACATTTATTTATATTTTTTTACAAAGGTGGATTTGAACCTCCACACCTCAAATGGCACCAATTCCTGTATTTTCAAGTCGCAGATCACCACAATTTTTCCACCTTCTCACCCCGTCAGTTTTTACACTCTGCATGCCTGTTACCCTCTGCACACACCCCCACAGTGCTCATTAGGCTGGCCATACATGGTAACATTTTGAAAGAATTTTCTTTTGAAAAATCTGAAATGTTGTGATCCGATGGTGACGCCATTGATTTTGAAATTCGACCAACCAGGCCTTCAATTTCACCATCTGGCTGGGAATCCGGGAATTTTCTTTTCTTGCACATGCGTATTTCTTTTCTATTACATTTCTTGCACGATTCTCCCATCATTGATTAGAAAATCGTTCATTGTTCAAAAAAATTACAACATGCCCGATTACTCAAATTCGATGACCGCACGAAAAGCGTTTTGACATGCCTTTTAGCATGTCAAATGGCGGATTTTGCAGCAAATTGCCGGCAAATGGCACTGTCCTAATCGGTGCGACGGCTTCACACCCGCAGCTCAGTGTGAACCTGGGCTAATGTGTGAAATCCGAACGAAAATTCCTAGATAAGATTTGCGAGAGAAAATTCTTTAGAAATTCGATCCATGCATGCCTTAGAGCTTACAGAAGCAAATTTTACTTTTTAAAGTGGTTCTAAAGGCTAATGGCCCTTTCACACAGGCTATCCAATGAGGTCCACCAGTCAGTTTTTCAGGAGGACCTCCTGGAGCCGTGGATGTCAGTCCACACATGTCCGTTGACAACTGCCGCCATCCTATCCTATCTGCCAAAACCAGACAGATGGTGGTTCTATTTTCCATCTATCTGGCGGATTGGATGGCATCAGATGGAAACAGACAGTTCGTTTCCATCTAATTTCCCCATAAGAGAGCGGGACTGTGTCATCCTGTCATACGCTTGCTTGGTGGGGATCAGTGGAGTGATCCCCCCGATGATCAATTAGAATACACTATACAGAAAACTTCTATGATCAGGATCCCCCCAGTTCTTTGTATACTTACCTGAGCCTGATCTTAATCCAGCGCTGTACCAGTCTGCAGTGCAACACTCTTCTCTGTCTGATCACAGAGGCAGCAGTGGGAGCCATTGGCTCCTGCTGCTCTCAATCAAATAATGTGACAAGGAACCAGGGGACGGGCCGAGATGCACTGTGTGCATCTATGGATGCAGGCAGCACGGCTCAGGATCAAGCTTGCATGAAGTTCCTCCATAACAAGCCGCTTGCTTAAGAGGAGGAGCCCAGAAGAGGATGTTCAGGGCTGCTCTGTGTAAACCACTACACAGAGCAGGTAAGTAAAAAAGGAAAGTTTAGAACAACTTCACGTTGAGGAGAAATAAACAGCTAAAATAGCCACGAAGATAGATATTGCCAAAGAGCAGATGGCAAATAGGCTTGCTTTAAATGTAACATTAAAGATTTAGCTGGGTGGTGACTTGTTATTAAGACTTCAGTGCATATAAAACATTACATAAAAGCTCCATTGTTTGGTTTCTCTCAGTTTGCCACCTTTTGAACTGATGAACATTTTATGTAGGAAGCATTTGAACTAATAAGACAGACTTGTCTCTATTGCTGCGTGTCAACAGTGGTATTCAAATGCAAGCAAGAACTTCAGACTTATTCATGCAATACATGTACTGAAGTTATGCTTCTGATTAGTTCAGGTGGCAAGGTTTTCTGTAAAAGGCTGGGAACAAAAACTATTGTTTAGTATAGAAGTTTTTAGTAACTGTGCACTAGAAGAAAATGACATATATTGTAAAAGTTCCCGCTGGCATTAGATCAATGTCCAGCACTAGCATGTAAGAGGAGTATTATCGGAACACAGGAAACAAAGTCATCTCATGCAAAATTGTTGCACAGGTTTAACCATACTAACTAGGATACATCATTATAATTTTATAATTTTACATCATGATAATAGTCTTCCATAAATTTTGGTTGGATGTGTAATTCTTATTTTTCCTTTGAAATGGGGACTATACAGTTAAACTTAGATTTTAAAAAATTCTTAAGATTCTTAAAAATGGTTACTTCATATTGCAAAGTGTTTTTAATGCTTTAGATGGTCCCTTTTCCTACAGCCAATTTTAAGCTAGAGTTAAATTTTACTGTTCTTTTTTTCAAAAGATTTGTAACTCTGTTTAGTCAGGAGATGACCTTTTTTTTTTGCAATTAAAAACCCTTACATATACGTATACAGTGAAGTGACTAGCTGTCAGGAAAGGCTTGCCAATACCACAAATTAAGTATCCTGGTGCATATATATGTGCAGGGCGGCAACTGGCTGGACAGATGGACTTGGGCATAGGCATGCACACTCTCACATCCTGTCACTAATGCTGGCGCCAAATGGGCTATTTAAATAGGCTTCAGTATTAGAGCTTAGCTGTTTGGTCTACAGCCTCTGTGTGTTTGTTCCCGATTCCTTTGTTTGACCTTTAATCCTGACCCGGCATGGATCTGACCTTCGTTTGTCTGCTTCCTGCCATGACCTTGGCTTGCATCTGGATTCTGCTTCTTCCCCCTGTTCTTACCTGATTTACCTCCCGTTGGTTACTTGGCTTGTGACCCGACTATCGCGATGCCTGCCGTCTATGGCTGATCTGCCCATCCCTTACTGACCCGGGTAGTCTGACCCTGCATATTTTCATCTAGCCTGCTACAGCTCTTAAGTCTAGCAATAGCACATCTGGTTCCTGCTTCCTCCTACATACCCACAGTCTGACGCCAGCCAAAATCTGTGCCGGCTTATCTGCCATAAGCTTGTTCTGATGTCACATCCACCTGCTGACGCCACTCAGAATACTGGACTGATGACATGCACTCCTACCTCGCCATGCTCCTGTGGCCGCGGTCTCAATACTAGTGGCCTCTGTGCCAAAGCTGTACGAGAGGCCTTACTCGTCACATCAGGCTCACCAACCAGGTACGTGAAAGTAGCTTCAGGCCAAGCTTTCAAAACACACATTTTCCCAGCATCTCTCAGCTCTAAAACACAAAAGCAGTGGATAGGGATCTGCAGTCTCACAATGCAAAGCTCAGTGAGGAAAGCTCAGAGCCCCAATTGAAAGAACGGAAAACACACCCCACACCTCACAGGAACATGTTTTAACAAAACAGAAAGGGAAAGAACCGGGGAAGGGGACTGTACGGCCCACTAGGGGCCTAAAAGGGTTACTTAAAGTAACAAAAATAATGATCAGAAATATTTAAAGATACAAAACAGTATTTATTAATATGTATCAAAGTTAAAATTATGTACAGCACGACTATATAGGAACTCTAAGGCTGGTCGCCTACCTATGTTGGCTGACCACTATGCAAAATGAAAAAGAAAAGAACAAATAACACTTAGACAAGACTCGGGACAAACAAAAACATACAAACTATGCGCGCTGTCCGGATATAGTGGTGCTGTACATAATTTTAACTTTGATACATATTAATAAATACTGTTTTGTATCTTTAAATATTTCTGATCATTATTTTTGTTGCTTTAAGTAACCCCTTTAGGCCCCTAGTGGGCCGTACAGTCCCCTTCCCCGGTTCTTTCCCTTTCTGTTTTGTTATATTATATTCATGGTTACAGCAACATCACCTAATTAGTAGTGTTGAGCGGAATACGCCATATTCGATTTCGCGATATTTCATGAATATATAGAAGAATATTCGTGAAATATTCGCTAATATAGAATATTCGTGATATTTTATCAAAAAAAAACAATATTGCAAAATTTCGCTAATGCGAATGCGAAATTTCGCTAATGCGAATGCGAAATTGATTGCGAAATTCTCGTCAACACGTGAAAACGGAGATCATTTCCTGGATTACTAAACTAATATGCACTAAACACTAACTCTACTTACACAAACTTATATGACTAAACTAAAGCTAATTTTTTTTTTTTTTTTTTATTACACAAAACACAGAAGGGCAGAGAAAGTATTTGCGAATATTCTACTCAGCTACTCGGCCCAGGGTCTCTAATCATACCAGCAATGCTTTTAGACGTCGATGGAGATCACTAGCATGTGATCCGTTTTAAAAATAAATTTGAAAAAATACGAATATTCGCAATATCGAATATTCACCGCGATATTCGATTTATTCGCGAATACTCGAATATGCAATATTCGTTACGAATATTCGCAATGCGAATATTCGTGAGCAACACTACTAATTGGGTATATGATCCAGTACACGTGGTGACAATCATCGCCAGTACACCAGTGGATACTTGCGCTTCCCCTTGCTTCCCTTACCTTTTCACAGGAACATGTGCAGTGGAAGCGGTCAATTAGAGGCTGTGTGCTGGAGCTCTGTCGCCAAATATCTCTTAGGCCCTGTACACACGATCAGACATGTCCGAGGAAACATGTCCGACTGACCGTTTTCATCAGACAAGGCTGAATTGTCTGTTGGTCTGATGTGCGTACACACCATCGGACCAAAATCCCCTCGGACTAGAACGCGGTGACGTAGAACACAACGCCGTGATGAAAAAACTAAGTTCAATGCTTCCAAGCATGCGTCGACTTGATTCTCCGACAAACAGGTTTCCAGCGGACAGATTTCAAATTTTCCCTCTGTTTTTATTGATAGATTTGTATTTTATTTATGTGTGTTTACAACCTCCTATTTGCCCAAATTGTAATGCCCGAGATCAAGGCTGTTTCAGCGCTTTCGGGGTTAATGGCTTCCAGGTCCAATTGAAATGGGAGGGGTTACACTCACTACAAATACTATGAGCTTTTGGTGACTAGACACGCGTCCTGAAGACGTTTAGACAACGAAGCGTACGTCGGCAGCGTACCTAGTCACAAGCTTTAACGCCGTTTCCGGTCATCTGGTTGTCGGGTACCGCCGAGTAGAACGCACGCCGCTTCACGCCGCTGCTGAGCAGACGCTCCATGCTGGTTCCATATATCCTACAAGCGATCAGCCTTGATGCCGGGTCTGGCATCTTTTAATGTAAGAGGCCATTTGGCTGTTTTCTGTTTTTCTCTTTTCAAATAAACCAATCAGTATTATGCTATGGGGCATTGTGATTTCTCTCTTGCCTATATGTCACCGTCTACTACCTGGGCTTGAGACCGTCAGCTATCCTGTCTATCCAAGTGTTTGCAGTCACATACTGCTTCTGCTGTATCTGACTTTCTTTTTAATTAAAGGAGTCAGGGTGGTCTGGTAAGCGCATTAACCATTTGAGCACTATTGGGTGTTATTCCTACTACAAGGTGAAGGCTTTGTTTCCACACTTATTCAAGATTCGGGGAAAAATACTTTTCACAAGATTTTTTCAAGCAACCTTGCACATATTGGGACTTTATTTAGTAGTCACTAACCAATGTGACTTTTTGGTCTATCACATATGGATTGTTTTATTGTTTATTCTATTTTTATGTAATAGGCATGTATTTTGTATAATACTCTTATTAGCACTATCTATAATGTAATTGAATCATACAATCAGCGCACTTAATTTTCTTCCCAAGATTTCAAAGCAAGCTTGAAAACTTTTGTCCGCTGGAAAACGGTCCGATAGGCCGTACACACGATCAAACATGTCCGTTGAAACTGGAAAATAGAGTTCAGAGCTTAGGATTAAACTGAGCACCCTGGCATGTGGGGATGGACGAATAGTGTCAATCTTGACAGAGAAGTCAGGGAAAGGGGCATGTGGAAGGGGAAGTATTTTTAGCTCAATTTTGGATAAAAGGGTTAAATTGGTGAAGATTTAATGTTTTGTTTGTGAATGAGTAGTGGTACTATGCATTCCTTACTCATTTTAATGGGATGGGGGCATCTGGGGGTCTCATGTAAAAAGGGGACTTCTACACTCCAACCCATAAGACCAGGGTTGTGGAAAAAAGACTCCCCGTTCTCCACAACATGGGGACAAAATGCTTTGCCAAGGAGGGTCCCAACCTGGCAAAACCAAACTGTTAAGAGGCATGGAAGAGCTGAGTTATGAGGAAAGATTAGCTGAACTGGATTTATACTCTCTTGGGAAAAGATAATTAAGGGGGGGTATGATCACTATATATAAATACATAGGTTGTCCTTATAGCAAATGTGGTGCATAGTTACTTTCAGGTCATTACAGTGGGCAAGAAGGCACTCTTTACGTCTGGAGGAAATTGAACCTCTGCATATGGAAAGGTTTCTTCACAATAAATGTACAAAATATAACTTGACATTAACATTTAAAAAGGTAACACCAGAGAATATCAGATTGCCTCCTGTGGGATCAGGAAGGAAGGATTCTTCTTTCTCCGCTGGATTTTTTTTTTTTGCCTCCCTCTGGATCAACTGGGGGTATAGGATTGTGTATATTAAGCTTTTTTATCTGTCTATTTTTCTGTTAGTTGAACTAGATTGTCTACTGTTTGAATTAGTCTTCTTTTGAACCTCAAACTTTTTTGTATCCCTCCATTTTGAAGGCATGTGGCCTAATATGGTTTGAAGGGGAGTATTCTCATTCCACCCCCTTTTCTGGAATGCCAGATTGCATGCTGTGACAAAGGTCTGGTATGTATTTTAGGGGAACCCCATACCCTTTTCCTTGTTTTTTTTCTGTGTGGGGTTCCCCCTTACCAAGGGGTGGTGGAGTGCTGGATTTGAAGCTTCGTGAAAAATCCAATTAAATTGAATAGTTGCTATAGTATGGTACCTCTCTATTGCCCAGCAGATCCCCAGTGTTTTTTTTTTGGCAATGCCATCTTGTATGGAAAAAAGCACGAAAGCACCAAGTCATAGAGATCAGTCCTGATATTAATATTTATATGTCACACTTAAAAGGTCTATCAAGAGTTGACAGCCAATGTGTTTCATGAGTCACTACCAAATCCCTCTTCATCAGGACTTTAATTCTGCAAGAGCGATCTGGACTATTGGTTAATTTTGGAGTTTTACTTCTAGTGGCAATGGCCACCGGTAAAATAAGGGGTTAATCTCTTCAACAAGCACACAAATGGCAATGGAAACCCAACAGGGGTTCTACAGAGCCCCCACTTTATAAAATGATTAAAAACATTTGGCTAGAGGTATATCTTAAGAGCCAGACTGGGAGTATATATTCCTAGGTACTTCTTAATGTCTACATTAGAAGAAATCAATAATATACACAACACTGATATATACAGCAGTGTGTCAAAAACAGGCAGTAAGAAGCGTGTGGATGAGTCTGAGCAGCAATAAGCAGGCAAAAGCCAAGCAATCTCAGCAGTGTACATGTGTTAAGTTATAATACAGATGGGTGCTCAGGCTCTGCATAGGCTGCAACAGTATGGTACACAAATGTCCAAAGTTTGGGAAACATTGATATATTCAATCAAGTACAAGTGCAGCTTGTGTTAAAATGCTAATTGATAACTAATGACATTATAAAAACATTGGCTACAGTGACTGAGAACCTAATCATTCTACTATGGTGCTGTATGGTGAACCATCTGCCTTTAACACAGAACTGAATTCATCTCCAAATGTGACAAATGTTTTTCTTGTAATGTTTGATTAGTTAAAAGAAATGCAGAAATAGAAACAATTTGCCTCAACAAATCCTTTTTAGATATTAACCACTTCAATACCCAGCCATAGTGAAATGACGTCCTGGGCTTTGTGTGGTGATATCTGAATGATGGGGGCAGCTAGAGGCATCATTTAGATATCATTCTTTAGTGCTGCCGATTCTGTGCACCATAAGAATGATCATATCAGCGGTTCCGCCGCTTGATCGTTCTTATAGGCGGCAGGAGGGGACACCCCCCTCCCGCCGACATCCGGTGCTTCTCCGTGCTCTCCCATGGCATCGGGTGCCCGGAAAAAGAATCCCCAGGCGCAGGCTAGTAAGCATAGAGATGACTGGTGACCAGATGGTCACCAGTCATCTCTATGACCGTCGGAGGCCTGGGCACAATGTGATAACATCACGCCTGGTTACCCAGAAGTAAACAAAGCCGCGATTTCGGCTAGTAAGCAATACTAATCATGAGATCGGTGACATTTTTTCACGATCTCATGCTTTCCAGCTTGGAGGAGAGATGTTGGGGGAGGGGGGAGTTCTTATTGACCCCACATCTCTCCATAAAGAGGACCTGTCACACACTATTCCTATTACAAGGGATGTTTACATTCCTTGTAATAGGAATAAAAGTGTTAAAAAAAATGTTTTAAAGTGTAAAAAAATAAAGAAGTAAAATAAAAAAAATATTAAATGCCCCTGTTCCCGGTAGCTCGCGCACAGAAGCAAACGCACACATAAGTCTCGCCCACATATGTAAACGCTGTTTAAACCACACATGTGAGGTATCGCCGCGTGCGTTAGAGTGCCAGCAACAATTCTCGCACTAGACCTCCTCTGTAAATCTAAACTGGTAACCTGTAAACATTTTCAAAGCGTCGCCTATGGAGATTTTTAAGTACCGAAGTTTGGCACCATTCCATGAGTGTGTGCAATTTTCAAGTGTGACATGTTAGGTATCTATTTACTCAGTGTAACATAACATCTTTCATATTTTACAAAAACATTGGGCCAACTTTACAGTTTTGTTATTTTTTAATTCACTAAACCATTTAAAAAAAAAAAAGGCGTTTGAAAAACTTTTGCGCAAATACCGTGCAAGATAAAAAGTTGCAATGACTGTCATTTTATTGCCTAGGGTGTCTGCTAAAAAAACATATATAATGTTTGGGGAATCTGCGTAATTTTCTAGCAAAAGAATGATGATTTGTACATGGAGAGAAGTGCCAGAACAGGCCCGGTATTGAAGTGGTTAAAATATATAACAAAAAATAAATAAAAAATCCAAGTCAATTTATTTTTTTATAATTTTTTTTTGCGATACAGATTCTACAGAGCTAACCTAGGCAGAAGTATTGAAAGTATTAGTATTGAAAGAACAGCAAATTAATGTTGAAGTATCATTTGTTTACCAAAGCCAATGATTTGCATGTCAGCCATGTTTAAACAAAGAAAGCTTTATATGACAATGGTAATTTGCTCAACTGCATGCTAAACAAAGCATCACACCAATTAAATGAAACTTCCTCTTTCTGGACATGTCCCATAAATAGAAATCTCATAGCTCTGACTTGGATGACAAAATTGAAAGACTACTCATTTGGTTAAAGGTTAATTCCTTCAGGGTACTTTAACTGTGGTGTGCTTGTCAACACATCATTTCCCAGAATCCCTGTCTGCAGTGTGACAGCAGCATGCTGTGTCAATGTTGGGAAAAAAAACGTATTTTCCCAACCAACTTATGACATGTGAAATCTGTTCATAAACATCTTTGTTGACGTGTCATATCTTGAGACAGTTTGAAGGTCTTCCACCGTAACAGTTATGTGTAACCTTCATGTTGGTTCAATAAAGCAAGCAACACAGAACACAATAAAACAAATTCATGGTGTTGAGTGCTTGACACAATAACAGGCTTTCATTAAATGGATCCATCAGGAAGTTTCAGACTAATTAATTTTGTGTTTATTCAGCTTTGGAAACCTTCCTCTTACGGTTTCATTTACCACGGAGCTGCTTTGCACAAGTGAATTACTCGTATGGTGACTCAAAGGCATTTAACAATGTCTTTGATATTTTAAGTACTAACTTAGAGGGATGTTTAATTTCTTCCTGATAATGAAAGAAACAGAAAAAAAGTGCTGAAACATTTGCCTTTTTCCCTCCGTGAAATCAATGAACAATGAGGAGAAAAATACAGTACATTTACTCTGCTTAATGGCACAAACATGCTTAACGTGCAAGGACATGTACAGTTTGATGCCATGCAATCATAGTACAGGATCATTCTAAACTTTTAATCCCTTTAAAAAGGAACCAAAAAGAGAGAAATGAAAAAACTACCATAGTGGACTACCGTTGACCCAGATAACAGATGCTAGACACCGTGCATCAACTCTGTATTGTTTTGGTGTAAAAAGGACTATTACAAAGGGATATTTTTCAGGGTGCAGTCCTCAGGATTTCCATTCTTGTAGTTGCTACTTGAGGAATCTCTAAACTGGAAAAAGCATGCATCTATTCCAGCTACAGTGTGTAACCGATACACCTTTGGTGTATGAAACACCCCCCAAAAATGTAACTTCCTGCTTGTGTAATTACATAGTAGGTGAGGTTTAAAAAAAGACAAGTCCAATCTATGTGTGTGAGTATATGTCAGTATTACCTTGAATATCCCTGTATGTTGTGGTTGTTCAGGTGCTTATCTAATAGTTAGATCCAGACCCTTTATTAGCTTTGTTGCCCTTCTTTGTACTACCTCCATTTCCAGTACATCCTTCCTGAGGACTGGTGCTCAGAAATGGATAGCATACTCTTGGTGTGGCTGGACCAGAGTCTTGTAGAGCGGAAGAATTATTTTATCCCTGGTGTTAATCCCCTTTTGAATGCACGCCAATATTCAGTTTGCTCTGTTAGCAGCAGCTTGGCATTGCATGCCATTGCTGAGCCTCTCATATACTAGGACCCCAGATCCTTTTCCATCCTAGATTTCCCCAGAGGTTCTTCCCCCAGTGTATAGATTGCATTCCTATTTTTGCCACCCAAATGCATTATTTGAATTTTTTCTACATTATACCTCATTTGCCATGTAGTTAACCATCCCATTAATTTGTTCTGATCTTTTTGCAAGGTTTACACATCCTGCTGAGAAGTTATTGCCCTGCTTAGGTTAGTAATGTCTGCAAATACCCCAACCTCCAGGTCGTTTATGAACAAATTAAACAGGATTATTGGTCCCAGCACAGACCCCTGGGGGACCCCACTTCCCACCATGACCATTCCGAGTACTCCATTTATCACCACACTCTGAACTCGCCCTTGTAGACAGTTTTCAATCCATGTACTCATCCTATGGTCCACCCAACAGACCTTATTTTGTACAGTAAACATTTATGAGGAACTGTGGCAAATGCTTTTTCAAAATCCAGATACACCATGTCTACAGTCTAGATGACAACTCACCTCCTCATAGAAGGTTAATAGATTAGTTTGGCTTTATGAATCCATGCTCATTACTGCCAAGGCTACCGTTCGCATTACTAAAATCTTGTATATAGTCTCTTGTCCCCTCAAAAAGCTTACATACTGCTAACTGGTCTGTAATTCCCAGGGATGTATTTTGGGCCCTTTTTAAATATTGGTGCTACATTGGCTTTTCTCCAATTGGCACACAGATTTCCCCAGAAGTCTGCACAAAGATACAAGATTTTAGGCATCATCTGCAATAAACATTTCATTTTTGGTGGGAAACTCCCATAGGCATGCGCAGGGGGTGCCCAGGCTTTCCCCCCTACACCCTGCAGTGATGCTGGCTTCCCTCCTCTCCTGGTTGCTGCATTTGGAAAGCAGGGCAAGGGAATAGTAAATATATAACCTACCGCCCCCAATTATCCTGCATTATCCTAACGGGCTCCAGGCTTGAAATTTTTACCTACCTACTGCCGGATTACCTAGGGCAGGGGTAGGCAACCTTGGCTCTCCAGTTGTTTTGAAACTACAAATCCCATAATGCCTCTGCCTGTAGGATTCATGCCTGCGATTGTCGGGGTCTTGCAATGTCTCATGGGACTTGTAGTTTCAAAACAGCTGGAGAGCCAATGTTGCCTACCCCTGACCTAGGGGAAAGTACTGAGAACCTGGCGATGGTGAAATACGGTCCCAGTGTGATTCCTACTCCAGCGGAGAAGCTGGCCAAGTTTGCACACGAGGCGTCCTAAAATGGCGCCCGCTCGGGTCAGAGGGCTCTGTCTGTGCCTCCGGACCGCAGAAGGACCGAGGGGAAGATGACTGGCCGGAACCATCCGATCCTTTAGCATCTCCCCTGCCCTCTCCCCAGCCAGATGCGGAGGAGAGTGGCTCCAGTTCGCAGGCTGGACAGCCGACGCTGCTGCAGATCATGGACACAATTAAGAGCTGCCATGCCGCCCTGTCCTCACAGGTTGATGCCATCAGCGTGGACTTTGCTCTTCTCAAGAATGATGTCCAGAAGGTCAGGCAAAGGGTTACAGAGGCTGAACAGCGCATCAGCTCAGTGGAGGATGAGCTCAATCCCCTCCTGGTGAAGGTGAGAGATATGACGGCGGACCACAAGTCCCAGGAGGCGAAGTTAGGGGACATCGAGGATAGGCTCCGAAGGAACAATCTCAGGTTCCTGGGGTTCCCGGAGGGGAAGAATCCTGAGGTATTCCTGCTATCCTGGCTTAAACAAACCTTTGGGGAAGATGGATTCTCTCAGATGTTTGCAATTGAGAGGGCGCACAGGGTCCCCCTGAGAGCACCTCCGCCAGGATTCCCTAGACCTATGCTGGCCCGATTCCTCTACTTTACTTTAAGGAAACTATCCTGCACAAGGACCGCAACTTGCCTGAGTTGATGTATAATGGAAATCGCATTTCTATCTTCCCGGATTTCTCGGCGGCCACGCAAAAACAAACAGCGGCATTCCAGAGTGTGAAGCAGCGTCTGAGAGAACGCAGCCTGCCTTACAGTATGCTTTATCCAGCCAAGCTCCAAGTTGTGCACAAGGGGCAGACACAGTTCTTCCTATCACCTATAGAAGCAAATCGTTGGCTGGAATCTCTGGGACACGGTTAAGTTAGCTGTGTAATCATCCATCAGGTATGCTCCCTAGAGGCCCTGGGGGGATCCCCCAGGTGCTTATGACTATGATGCTTTGGAATTCTGTATACCTGACTTTTCTATTAACGCCTTTATTGACTGACCTCACCCGATCTGAAAGATCATGCGTGATTCAAGTCCTGCAGGGACACCCCTGAAGGCCTTCCGTTAACTACGACCCTGTTTAAGCTCTATTTGAACTCGCATACTTACTCCTAAATCTTCCTGCCTGATTGGTGCGGGAAGCTAACCCCCCTTTAGGAAGACTTTTGCTGTTAAATGTTTGGGGAGAAAGCCCGTGGGATGTTTGGGGCTACAGGCAGGGTGGGGGGAATGTATGGAGAGATCCTCCGTTTTGGATCTGGGACAGTTCCTGTTTTTTTTTTTCTTTGTCGTTTTTTCTTTTTATGTTTTTTCTCCATGTCTCCACAAGATGGGGGCTTTCGCCCTCGAAGGTACTTTTCTGGTCCGCAATATGTCACATTGAATGCAGATATATCTTTTGCACAAACCTGTTATTTTGATGTTTTATGTGTGATAATGGTGAAGCGGGTGGGGTCTGGTTTTATGTGGGGGGTTCCTTGCTGCCACTGCGCCCCAGGGTGCACAATACTCAAGCTCAATATACTTCTGGTTACCCCAATGCAGACTCTTAATCCCTTGTACTGGAACGTGCGCGGGCTTAATTCAAAGATTAAGAGAGCCCTGGTCTTTAAATACATCCTGAAACATAGGCCGCATGTTATATTTCTTCAGGAGTCACATCTGGTGGGTTTCAAGATGTTAGGACTACCCAGGGCTTTTGTTAGTAGAGCGTTTCACTCCGCATACTCTTCCTATGCTAGGGGAGTATCGGTTCTTGTTGCCAAGTCCCTACTTTTTACAACCAAGTCTGTTAAATTAGACCCCCTTGGAAGGTATGTGACCCTGGTGCAGATTATCAATAACCAACCTTATACCTTTGTAGCAGTGTACATCCGGCCCCCATTTACAGTGGGGGTCTGGGATGCTGCGATGGCGGAGGTGCTACAGGTGGCGGAGGGACTATTCTGGCAGGAACACAGTATTGTCTCCTGACAAGGATAGGTTTGGGATGGCGGCGGTGAGTGGGTCCCCTCTGGAAGCCTGTGTGGCACAGTATGACTTGGAGGAGGCCTGGAGATGGATGCACCCGGATGTTAGGGCTTACTCTTGCTTCTCCTCCACGTTTAATACTCTGTCCAGACTGGATATGTGTTTTGTATCCAGGGCACTTCTCCCACGGGTGGTGGGAGTTTAATATCTACCAAGGGCCATCTCGGATCATTCCCCATTATTGGTTACTATTGATATGGAGAAACCCCGTGGGTAAACTTGTGGAGGTTGAGTCCATTGTGGCTCAAGGAAGAATGTTTTGAGAGATCCACTGCCATGTCCATTAATAACTTCTGGTTAGAAAATAGGGGGGAGGCCCCAGTAGGAGTCACTTGGGAAGCATTTAAGGGCACACTTCGGGGAGTGATCAAGGGGGAGATCAAACAGGTTCAATCAAATAGGGAATGTAAGGTCAAAGAAATGGAACAGCTAGCTATGGAGGCTGAAGTGAAGTACATTGCCAATCCTAGCCATGACACACATATAACTTGGAGAGAGAGTATACACCAATTAGACTCGGTCCTGGTGGAGAAAACTCAGAAAAAATTGCTTTATCAAGCTCGTGTTTTTGAATTCGGAGATAAGAACAGCAGGTTGCTGGCTTATCTGGCCCACTCACACCAGGCACCAACTTCTATCCCACATATATACAACGCGCAGTTGCAGCTTTGCACCTCACAGAAGGTAAATTATGATGGGGAGGCAGTGCAGGCATATTTGGCTCTGATACCCATCCTGGAGCTTTCGGCAGGGGTAGCGGAGGAATTAGACGCGGATGACCTGCTCCTATATCTGGCTGAGGCGGAGGGTTCGCTGTCCACTGCTCTGAGCATAATTTCAGAATTTTGAAGTTTTTCAGGTTTTAAGGTAAATTGGAATAAATCTATTGTATTTCCCTTTAGCTCTGATAATCCCCCGCAGTTGCCCCCGGAGATTCCACTGAAGGTAGTGTCAAAATTTCGTTATCTGGGAGTCGATATTCAGATGCCGATTAATGTTTATGTGTGTGAACTTGACTCCTATGAAGCTACGGTTGAGGGAAAGTCTGCAAACATGGGCTAAATTACCCTTGGGCCTTCTTGGGCAAATTAACATATTTAAAATGATTTACTTACCCAGGTTTCTTTACCTATTTTGGCATGCCCCGATCTACATCCCTAAGAAATGGTTTTCAGGTATTAATAAAATGCTATCATCCTTTCTCTGGGGCCCTAAGCCTGCAAGAGTATCTCTGGAAACACTTTATCTACCAGTGAAGGAGGGAGGACTGGCCCTGCCGAACCTGCACTGTTATTACCTAGTGGCCCAATTGACACATGTGCACTGGTGGGGGTTCCCGAACTTACATATTGCATCCGTAGCTACTCAGGCTGCTCAGATTTGCTTGTTTGAGGGGCTAATTAACGTCCTGTACAGAAATGGTCCATACCCAGAATGAGGGGCGGACATATTAAAGCTGTCGTACAAAATATTTCACATCTGTAATGTCAAGGTGGAGGGCACTAGTCTTGCGGCCTCCCCCAATGCCCCTCTGTGGCATAATCCACAACTTAGAGAGATAGTTATGGTCCCAGATGGGTCATATTGGGCGGCGTATGGGGTTAAGTACGCCCATCAGCTGTTCAGGGATGGTATCTTTAGAACCTTCATAGATTTAAGGGCAGAGTATGGAGTTCCTAATACATTCTTCTTTAGATACCTTCAGCTGCGCCATGCTGTTAAAGCTCAATATGGTGGGGCAGTGGTGGCACTCTCTCCCTCCAGTATGGAAAAATTATTGACTGATACAGATCATTCACAACTGATTTCTAAATATTATTTTATGTTGTTAACGTCTTCCTCCCCCAGAATAGAGAGGATGTTGGCACAATGGCAGGCGGACATACCATCCCTTACAAGGGAGTCTGAAGCCCTGGAATCAATGGTACCCTCGATCTCATCTAGGGACAAATTAACACAGTTTAATTACCTGCATAGAATATATTACACTCCCAAAAGATTACATAGAATGGGTAGGAGGGACTCGTCTGAATGCCCCCGTTGTCAGGCGATTTTTTTTTCATATGGTATGGCAGTGCCCCCGGGTGGAGAGGTTCTGGAAGGAGATACTTTAGTTTTTAGAGGATAACTTGGGACTCCCCAATATATGCTCCCTGGCTCGATGCCTTTTGGGTGATCTGGAGGAGGAGGATATATCCACATCACAGAAAACATTATTGAGGGTACTGTTTTGGTATGCTAAGAAGGCCCTGGCCATTAACTGGCGGAATCCATCGCCGCCATCTCTGCAAGATTGGTTGAAACTAGTGAATAACGCCTTACCCATGTACAAATTGACATACGCGGCCAGAGGTTATCAAAAAAATTTGAGAAGATCTGGGCGGATTGGATTGAGAAGGTCTCGGGAGAAGTGGAGGTGTAAGGGTGACACATGGATTGGTTGGAACTGTAAATACTTGTGGGGGCAGAATGTTAGGCCAGAAAGCATCAGGGTGGAACACGATAGGCGACAGGAGACACATGACAATTGAGTAAAATATTTCTGTATTTGTATCCCCTTTTTCTTTTTTTTTTTCTCTTTCTTTGTTTGTTCTGTTAATGGTTGTATAAAGAGAGGTAATTGTTTTTAGTTTTTTTGCCTGATAGACTGTACATGTCGTAAATCTATGATATTGAGTTTTTTTTATATTCCTTTTGACATATAAGGTATTGGAATATGTACTGTGATATGTTGCTGTATTATGCTGTGAACATGTACAATAAAATTACACTTAAAAAAAAAAGATTTTTGCAATGTAAATCATTCACCCAAAGAGAAATATTTTTTTTCTTAAAGGGTCACTAAAGGAATTTTTTTTTTTAGCTAAATAGCTTCCTTTACCTTAATGCAGTGCTGTTTTCATGTTCTTATTGTTTGTTTTTTGCTTTGAAGTTGCTGTAATTCTGCTCTGATCTCCACACTTCCTGGTTGTCTGGCTCCTTATGAAAAATCTCATGGCAGTTTTTCACTGTGGTCTAAGCTGTGTGTCTAAAACTCCTCAGAACCAAATCAGATTAATTTTAAAAACCAAACACTGCCCTGGATGTGTTTGTTTTTGTTATGTGTGTCTTCTGTACTTCACAGAAACACGAAATCAGTTTAAAACGAAAGTGAAACTAGAGGCACATTATATGATTGATCTTTATCTATTTTTAATAATTTTTTAAAGGAATCTGTTAACTTTTATGTCTCTATACCCTGTAAACATTCATTTAAGCAAAAACATTTTTTTCCTTTAGTGACCCTTTAACTTCTAAACTACACACAGCAGTAAATTCTGCAAGTGCTGAAGAACAACTTTACACCCACTAATTGCACCGGAATCAGTGAACCAAATTATAGCAGCCAGTTTTGAGTTCATTCATATTGGGTAAAGTTTAAAAAACATGATTATTCTTGGGGATGTAATCAGCAATGTGAACTCCATGTGTAAGAACCATAAAAAGACAAAAAAAAAACAGTCTAAAATCAAAGTTTCGTTTAATACTTACTTGACTAGTAGGGTTTCAGCGATAACACCAGAACATACTGCCACAACTTTAAACAGCTGATTAGGAGGTGGATCTCTTAGTGTGTTCAAGTAGTATATAAAAAAAGGAATAGCGATGGTTGACGCCAGCGTTACAATGAAGGCGAGGAAACTTCTCCACTGGCAAAGCAAAGGACTCCATATTGTTCCCTCTTGTAAATGGTACTAAAAGAAACAAAATCACCGATTAGTTAAAACAACCAGGGAGAGCTAGAAAAATTCTTACCTGCACAATTCTAATATGTAGGTCAAGCCCAATTTTTTTCCAGTTTAGGACAGTGGAAAGAGATTTGTACTGCTATCTTGATCTTCTTTAGAGAGATTTATCCTCACCTCCTGTCCCACTGACAACAGGTTCACCAAACAGGAAGTGAGGGGAAATCTGCAACACAGGCAAAAAAAAAATTAATAGGGGTTCTAGGCTTTCAATACTCTAATTCTGCCCCGGAAGATTTGGCTGCCCAATGACCAGGCCATTTTTTGCTATATGGCACTGTGTCGCTTTAACTGGACAATTGTGCGGTCATGCGATGTTGTACCCAAACAAAATTGATCTAAGCAACTTATTCACTCCCTTGTTATCGCTCGACTATTGTAACTCCCTCCTCATTGGCCATCCTCTCTTCAGTCTATCATGAATGCTACTGCTAGACTCATCCACCACTCCTCTCTACCAATCCCTCCACTGGCTTCCAATTGCCCAATGAATACAATTTAAAACGCTAACATACAAAGCCATTTACAATTCTGTCTCTGCGCTAAATTACCAATCTTGTCTCCAATTATCAGCCAAATCGTACTCTCCGCAACCCGCCCCCCCCCCCCCGTGCAAGACCTTCTGCTCTCTAGCTTCCTTGTCTCCTCCTCCCCCCATGCTTGTCTCCAGAGCCTCTCTCATCCTCTGGAACTCACTACCCCAATCTGTCTAGGTTATCTCCTATTCTGTCCACTTTT
This sequence comes from Rana kukunoris, assembly GCA_029574335.1. Taxonomy (NCBI): domain Eukaryota; kingdom Metazoa; phylum Chordata; class Amphibia; order Anura; family Ranidae; genus Rana; species Rana kukunoris. The sequence goes on along the minus strand of CM056055.1, from coordinate 162,844,219 downwards.
AAGCAATGCATGAGAACTCATCTCTTATGCTGCCTCCTCCATGAGTGCTGCTGGAGGCGCGATTGCGTGCCGATTGGACACGGGTGGAAAATTCAAAAATTCAGGCCCGATTCATCCCTGAAATAGAGAATGGGGATGCACAGGTCCCCTGCTGCGAGTCACATCTGAAGACAGTGTGAACCTAAGCCTTAGACCCCATTCACACTATACAACCTTTGTCAGATTTCCTTCAGATTTACCAAAACCACGTACTGCAAGGACCTGCCTGATTGCATACAAATTGCAACTTCTAAGGTTTGACCTCATATTACATGGTTTTGGCAAATCTGAAGGAAACAAAATCTACAGAAAATTGAATAGCTTTAGGCTGACCATTTATTATACAATTTTCTTTTTCGATTTCCTTTTTATTTATCTTAACCTATGTAGTGCAAGAGCCTGCCTGCTTGCATACTGATTGAAAGTGTTTAGGTTTAACTCATATTTCATGGTTTTGGTAAAACTGAAGGACAGTAGTACAAGAGAATTGTATAATGTTTGACCAGCCTAAGTATAACTGATCAATTTTCTGGACAGCTTGGCTTGTTACGGTTAGTGAAAAGATAATGGATCTACCGGCAGGATCACCAGGCAATAAAATGATGTTACATGGTGAAGACTCAGAAATGTATTGCTAGTGACAATCATGTTTGTAATTTTTATATTTTGCCTATAGTTACACTTTGAATCCTCACTGCTTGGGTAAGATCCCGTATTTCTGCAGTACAGATCCATGCCTAGTTATTAGGAATGAATACAACAAAATGTGTTCAAGCCTCTGTACTTCCAGTGACTGCATTTTCTCTCATTTACATAAACAGGTGAAGTAGAACTGAAAAAAATACCATCCAAATTGCTAGCTATTTACTAAAATCCTCACTTGAACATAAATGAGAGACTGAATTTGCACCAAAATAGTGTTCTAGTTTTCAAAAATATCTATCCTAAAAATGTTTAAAATTCTCAAACCTCAAATCAGATTCTCAAGGTAAATGTTATTGACCAATTGTGGTTTATGAACAGAATCTTTTAATTTGAGCCTCAATTGTGGCATTGTGCCTAATTTCCATCAATAATGCACACAAATGGAATGAATGACTACCCATTCCTAAGCACTGGCTTCATAATATGGCTCATTTACTCTTTTTATTGCCAGCTCGGCACAGCCTTGTCTTGATAGAATGCTCCTCAACATCCAAAGAACATGCTAGCCTTTTGTTTTGATGCATAACATGAAAATGAATGTCTTTCTCACATGAATTTAATTAGACAGGAAAGCTAAGTTTTTGCTACCAGTTACAATTAAGTGAAATGTAGACTTCCTCAGGGACCTGATGACTGGGGATTTAGTCTGGTTGGAGAACAGATTCACACAACTATAACAAGACAGACAAGAGGGAATCAGCAATTATCTAAGCAACAACAGGAATGATGAAAACACTTTTTCCCCCATTTTCTTTCTGAATGAGAGACGGGTGATTTTGAAGCTTACTATACAATAAGAGTTCCTTTTATCTCTACCTTCATTGCCAGTTATTGCTGGTTGACCCTCATAACCCCGATGGCTAGCAAGTTGTATTTTGTATCTGGCAAAAAAGTGTACTTTGTTTTTAGTGTGACATGACCAAAATATTGCAATAATTATTAAATGGCAGGTCACCTACAGAGCAGTGTAACATGTTTCAATGAAATCTGAAAAATTTACTGATGGGCAGTATTTCAAAAGGTTTACAGATGGTGCCAGTATCACTATTTACTTGATAAAGCCAGGAAGAGTGCACACAAGAGTCCTGGGGGCAGACATAGCAGAAACTGAAAGTTATCATTTACATATAGTTTCCCCCAATGCTTTCTGAGCAACCGACACCCAAAATCATATTAACACCCGGTCAAATTAGCCAGAGCAACCTATCTGTTCAGAAATATTTCTAAATTCTCTTTAAAATGTTTTGGAAAACACTTAATTGTATTTTTTTTTTTTCAAATATGCTGTTGCGATGCCATTGCTTTGTAATCTCCTAGGGTTATTCTTTTTAAATGCCAGTAATAGCTCACTTTAATTACCTATAAATGAGGAGCATGCATACCAGTAGTCAAAAACCATAGCTTATGCTTGAAATTAAATTGTGAATTCAGTTTGGTTAAAATAGAACGCTAGACACTTTTTTTTATTTGTTTTGGAGATAGTGGGAAAATGCTAAAACTGCCAACAGATTTTTGTGGTGTTCTCTATACCTGTTGGAATGTTTTTTTTTTTCACATTTACTCTTTCTGATTTTCTATTCCTAAAAACAGCCATCACAACAGAAAAAAAAAAAAAAAAAAGATTGAAATCTCTCCTTAAGACCAGGTTCACAGTGGGCTATGGGAATGAAGCCGTGCGAGGTCAGCTGAACTCGCACAATTTTACGCCTACTCGTCAGTCCCGATTTCGTCCGCAATTTCAGAGACACCTGTGCAGGTTTCTGCACAGATGTCAATGTAAATCGCGCTTCGAAAATCACAAAAAGTAGTACAGAAATGACTTTTTGAAATCGGTGCAGCGCCGCACCAATTAGGACTGTGCCATTGCCGGCAAGTGCCACCAATTTGACATGTCAAATTGCATGTCAAAACACACCGGTGTGATCCAGGGCTAAATGTCATCCAATTTTCCTTGAAGGAATTTGCCCCCCCATCCCAAAGCAGCATGATAGGGACAATGAAGCCTCCTTTAACAAGTGGGGCCCCAGATCCTGTCAACGTATGTGAATGAGTATGCAGTACATAGTACCCCCACTCATTCACCAGAAAATACTAAAACATATGAAAAGTTTTTGACAATTCCTTTATTAAAAAATCGAAATTGAAAAATAAATAAATCGCTCCACTGTCAATGAAGGCAAACTGCTGAATGCCTGGCTTGCTGTTAGACAGTTCTTATATAGATAAGGGGCGGAGCCACCTGGTGACATCACCTGGTGGCATCGCCCCTTGTGATGTCACGGACCAGTGCATGCTGTGTTGGTGACGTCACAAGGGGGTGATGCCGCCAGGTGCCCCTTACCTATATAAGAACTGTGAAATGGCAATCCAGGGATTCAGCAGGTTGCCTTAGTTGACAGCAGAACATTTTTTTTCGGGTCGGCAGTGGCGTCGGAATAGACAATGGATTTTCACTTTGAGGGACACTTTTTATTCTTTAGTAAAAGAATTGTAAAAAGCTGTTTTTATTACTTTTTTAGGCTTTTGTGGTGTACTTTATACTCATTCACATGGGGGCAGGATCTGGGGGCTTCCAGATTCTGATAAGCCCTTTGCCTACAGACCCCCACAACCATAGCCCAGAGTTGTGGGGGGAAGAAAAAAAATACAACAAAAATATATATTTAAAAAAAAAGCGTTTTTTTTTTTAGTTTGTCCGAAAATGTTGTAAATAATTACTTCCTCCTTCACTGATGTACGCTGATGAGGCGGCACTAATGGTGATGGGCAGGCCATGGTGGGCACTGGAATGCAGCACTGACTGACATAACTGATGGGCACAGATTGGCATCACTGATGGGCACTGCTGGGGCTTCATTGTAATCAGGGCACTGCTGATCAATGCCCTGATTACTTTTTTTTACTATCCCTGTGAGGAGATACCATTGATAGGCTCTCCTCATCTCACACTGCCAGTCTGAGATCAGGGTTGCACCGTATCCTAGGGACGTGCGTCCAAGGCTAATCTGGGCGTGGTCATATGACAATGCCCCAGAACGAGAACCGCTCCGCCGTCATTTGAGAGTGAGCTGGCGGCAAGTGGTTACGCATCATTAAAAATCACTGCTCCTGTAAAAATCTTTTTTTTAAAAACATTTTTTGCCATGATACATATCCCCTAGGGCAGTACTTTTTATGGCGAATTACTTGCATATAAGTTTTCAATATGGGAACTTTTCATTTTTTTTTTTTCATGTTTGACTTCCACATACTTCAATGAGGTTTGCCGTTCGGGTCAGAACTTTTCCTCTGTTCGGGAGTTCTGGTGCAAACCAAACATGGAGGTGTTCAGCCCATCTCTAGTCTTCCCGGAAAGACAGAGGTTCTTTCTCTTCCCTTCTCCATGTAAAACTTGAGAGAAAGTTTTAGCTATGAATACTCTAACCATTTTATGTGACTGAAATGGAAACCTGATAGAGCTTTAGGAGGCTCTATGGAGTCATTTAGAGAACATGCATTGGGCCAGTTATAGCTGGGCCAAATGCATGAGCAACAATTTACATTTGTGTTTTGTTCTGAAGGTACATTCCTGAATAACAGCAGCCATATTAATCCAGTTTACCCTAATGATAAGTAGGGTTTTGTGGATTGTAGGCTATAACCGGTGGGATCTATTAAACACAAACTGTGACCCGATATGGGCTATTACTGGTTAGACTTCTGAAAACTCAGCTAAAGGGCTGGTCTAGTTGAAAAGCATTAACACTTTATTGGCATTTGTTTTTTTTGTTTAGTTTTTTTACTACGTGTATCACTAAAGAATGCTCTTTAATTCCATCAGCCCTCTTTCAGATTGACTAGGTAAACTGAACTCTCACTGGCCCTTTCCTTACAGACACCGTAGTTTCCCACTCATGTATTGGAATCCATACATTTCCTGCCCCTTCAGCAGACAGATATAACAGGATTAGATGTCTTACTAGATTTTTTTTTCTTTTATGCTAAGATTTTAGCATTGTTAAATTATGAATGATTGAGGCCATTTAACGTCAGTAGCTACCGGTATGTAGAACTTTCCAGTCTTATAAGCCAGCTCCGAGCAGTAAAAGCAAATAGCTACAACGTGATGTGGAAACATCATTTAATGAGTGGCCACAATTCATCTACAAATGCTCTCTGTTAATTTGGGGACAGCTATTCATTAATTAGCTTCCATGTGGCAGGTGCCATTGAGCAATCTGCAATGATTAAGGTTACATCAAACCTTAGTAAATTGCTTGCTGATAACTAGATGCATCCATCTTCATTACATGGCCACTCCTGTCGGAGCTCAGCTAGCTTTGGAGAACAAAGCTGTGTCACTTGGAACTGAAAAATTAAACTTTTATCCAAACCAGTATTTGCACTTTCACCTCCTTTTTACTCCCTGAGTAGTTCAATTTATTTTACCTTAATGATATCTTATTACCAAACATGGAGATGGGGAGAAGCACCGACTCCTCCGCAGAAACTAAAGAGCTGATAGAAGAAAAAGATAGTGATTCTCTTCAATTGCCTATAAATGCCTCTCCCTAGGACCATATATCACAGCCTATAATGCTAGATATTAACTACTAGGGAAAGATAACTTTCAGTGATAACAAAAAAATAAAATGACTTCCGTTTTCATCTGTAGGTAAAACAAATTATTGAACTTAAAATTCAGCATTATGCTTAGAACATGTAAAAAAAAAAACAATGCTACAAAAGAAGCAATTCCTATATTTTAGCATTGCATTGATGACCATACGTGCTGAAGAATGGCCAATACAAGTTTAATATGTGTGATCATCTTTACATAGTATCTTATGGTTGGTTAGTAGTTTCCAATAAGTCTTTTCTTTTTAATTTTATTTATTCTACACAAAACTTTTTTTTTTTTACAATGGGATGTGTAATTGTAATACTGTATTTAGAAAAAGGAGATTCACCCGTCATAGCACTCCAGGATAGCCAACACATAAAAAGTATTTATTTAAAACTATATGTCATTTCACAATTCCCATGTAGGCGATTCAAGATGTGTGATAGGCCTGTATATGACTAAATTACAGAAGTGGAAGAAGTATGGAAAATTAATATAGATGAAAAATATGGGGCAATTAGAAACACAGAAAATAAATAAATAAGAAAAAAGGTAGGTAGGATAGTCACTGGGGTGGTTTATGGAGACCTGCAAACTTTAAATGCTCTTAGACAATGGATGAGATTTGGTAAAAAAATAAAAATAGTTTTATTGAACCAATGGCACAGGACCACTTGGATCTCATCTTTAGGTAACTACTGACCTCAATGATCTACTGTATTTAGCCAAGCTCCCACTGACCATGATCAATGATCTCTTGAACGGATCTTCCATTGATCACCACCAGCATAAGGGAACATCTTAACTAACCACCAGTGCAAAGGGGCACTTCTCCTGTGGCCAAATAAGTAGAGGGGCAATTTTCTATGGACTATTAGACATGTGCATTAGTTTTTGTCCAAATGCATTTTCGTCCGAATTTCAGGTATTTTCGTTATCGTTTTAACAAATGATAATGAAAGCACAGAAAACGAAAACCGAAAGAGCCGACATAAACAAATGCTTTATTTTTGTCTTTGTTGCGGTCGAATGTGCCTAACCTTAACTCTATTAGTCCAATATTATTCTACATAAAGAGAAAAGATTCAATAATTTAGAGACATGAAGAAGAGCCGACATAGAGAAAAGATTTGACAGAGAAAAAAGATTCGACATAGAGAGACATAAAGATTTGGCTGCACTGCTCTAATGCCAATGCAGGTTAGAGATCTGTGGAGGGAAAGGGGGAGGAAGTGGGGCTGGTTGTGAAGAGAGAGTAGAGACTGAAGTTGTGGATGTTCTTCAGAGGTCAGAGTTGGGGGAGGGAGGAATGGGGAGGTTAAATTTGTGCAAAGCGAGACCTGTGGGTAGGGGGATTTGTAAAGAGTTAATAGAGCTGGAGAGGGGAGTTTAGAACTATGGATTGGGGGTGAGCTGTAGATAGGGATGCAGAAGTGAAATGTGGAGAAGGGAAAGATAAGCTGTGGATGGGGGTGCAAAGGTGTTTGTGGACTGGGAGTGTAAGCTGTTGATGGAGGTTAAAAGTGGAGTTGTGTATGAGGGTACATGGACAGGGAGGCGAGCTGTGGGCAGGGAGGCGAGCTGGGGACAGGGAGGCGAGCTGGGGACAGGGAGGCGAGCTGGGGACAAGGAGGGGCAGAAGATTAGCCTTCACTAAACCCATTATTTGGCAACATGTCCCTTCTCATTCCTGAGTAATGGAGGAATTAGGGGGGGGGCAGGGGCGGGGGTCAGAGGGTTGGGGAGTTGACTGGGGAGGGTGGGTTCCTGCATCTAATCTCTGAGCAAAAAAGCTCTTCTGGTAACCAAATGATTTATTGTCTCAACAGTTGCTGGTTGCCATGGATCCCCCTATTTTAATGAATTCTCCTATAAGGTAGGTTCAGATAAAGTGTAAGCTATAGGACTATTCTGTGGGCAGATAATCATATGTAATGGAAGTTTCTTCTCCTATCATCTATTGTCCAGATTTTTTTGTGGGTCTGTAAGACAGTAATTAAGGTGTATTTTGAGAGTACAGGAACTGCAGCATATACAGAATATTCAGTGTATACACCACATAGGCTTGGGATCTATTTCACAATGTTCCTTTAAGCCATACACACTGTTCGGTGTGACTGTACACCATTTGCTACAATGGTGTATATGTGCCAGTCTGTCATGAAGATCCTGCCAGAAACAGGCGACTCAGACTTTGCGGTTCACAAAAGCGGCTGCAACCGCGCATGCGTGTACACACCTCTGTTGGAGCTAGGAGGGGTATTTAAGCCAGCCTCTCACACACCATTCCTGCTCTACAGTGTTGTGTATCTGAAACCTGATCTGAGACTTAACCTGTGAAAGACCCCGGCTTACCTGTGACTATGCCAGCCATCCGCCTGCACCCGATCCTTGGCCTGTTCTGACTACCCTTCTGTCTGCACCTCTGTACCTCGCTGTCCACCCAATAATCGACCCGGCCTGTCTGACCATCCAGTCTGCTCTAGTCTGCTGAACGATTCCAGTCTGTTCCTAGTCCTGGTCCAGCTGAACGATTCCAGTCTGTTCCTAGTCCTGGTCCAGCTGAACGATTCCAGTCTGTTCCTAGTTCCAGTCCAGTTTGCCGAGCCTGCTGAGCCGATCCAGCCTGCCGAGCCGATCCAGCCTGCCGAGCCGATCCAGCCTGCCGAGCCGATCCAGCCTGCTGAGCCGATCCAGCCTGCCGAGCCAGCCTGCCGAGCCGATCCAGCCTGCCGAGCCGATCCAGCCTGCAGAGCCGATCCAGCCTGCCAAGCCGATCCAGTTCCGGTATTCCAGTTCCTGCAAGGAAGCTTCTGCTGGACTGAGTCACTTCCTCTTCTTGTTGATCCTGCCAGGGGCCCGTGCCACTCCTTTCTCCTGTGCCTACTGTTACCCTATCAGGGGGCCACGAGTGGGAGCCATAAGGGAGGCCGTCCTCTGCGATTCGGGCTCACAACCATCAGGTACGTGACACAGTCCTTTCTCTCTCCAGTTTGACCAATGGATCCACAGGTCTTTCGCAATTTTGGTAACCCTCCTGTCTTTAAAAAACATTTTAAAATGTTTTCTCGACCACATCTCAGCACCCATTTGTATTGCTGCCATTCAAAAAAAAATGCTTCTGGTTTGTATGCATTTTAAACCAGTTTGCATGCTGCACTTTGTTAAATTAGAGAGAAAACAGAAAACAAATGTCCAGTGGCTGCATGTTACAAAACCGCAACATAATATGAACAAAATACATACTACTGAATAATACACATACAGATAATTTTTTTCTTGGAGTGTCTGCAGCAGTGGAAATTATTACTTACTGTTCCTCCTTTTGCTTAATCCTTTCCTTTCCCCACACCCCATTCCCCTTTAGTAGGGGACATTATTACCTTTTATTTTCCTTCCATCATCATCCATCATAAAAAATAAAGCATTAATCCAAATCAAAGGATTAAGCTACTGCACACAAACATTTAAAATATTTACAGCAGACAAACAAAAACATGATTTATGGCCCAATAGTAACTCCGTTTAAGACTGTATTCTGCCAGCAGGTTAGACAACAAAAAAGTAACATTTACAAGTGTCACCTACAGGTGGCATACCCTAAACTACACAACACAGTTGTTTAACTCATTAGGGTGCTGGCAGGTATATCCTGCTGCATTCATGAACCATGGTTCAATTTTAGGCATCAGCGGTTATGATTGGTAAATCTAATGGTGTTTAAAAAGTAAGTTAACACATTCTGATGCACAGTAGGAGAGGAAATATATTAGAGGAACTGTTCATTGAAATGAGTGCCCGAGGGAGGCTGTCAAGACAACTTTCCACCACTGAGTTTGAAGCTTGTCTTATAGCATACAAGTTCTCTGGAATTGTGAAACTTTTTATGTATTGTTACGGGTTCTTTATGTAGGTAGCAAGCCTCTGCTTTCCTTTGAAGGAGACAAAGATCAACTAATTCTCATTCCTAAACTCAACTCACCCATGAACTATGTGCAGAAAGCAATTAACGATGAAAGAAAAATAAATACAAATCCATGGATTGGTTATTTAAATTACTTCTAGGCCCCCTACTAACATATGTGAAGAAATTTTAAATTGCAGCGATGGCACATGCTTTCAGACACTTTTGTATAAATTAATAATAGTAAGCGTCAGAACAGTTTTGTAGAGGAACAGATGTTTAAATAATGGGCAAAATATAATTTTTATTGGTTCAGCAAATTAACTGCTCCTTGCAAGTTCAAAACATTTCTGTTCATAGTTTGGGAAAGATTATTGCAAGATCCAAATAATTTCAGTAATCTCAGTGTGCGAAGAGTGAACAGTCACAAAGTTTCCACCTGCACACTGTATTGGATCTCATATGCTGGCCAATTTTGGGCAATTTTCGATTCAAATCTTCTAGCAATCAGAGTGTGTGCTCTATATATAAAGTATCTTAGGTGATTTTTTGTTGTTGTAATGAAATACTTATTAAAGAGTAACTTAAGCCAAAATGTATTTTCGTTTTGGATGAATAGAGTAGGCAAGGGTTAGAACCTCTTAGGTTTTATTTCAAAGAAGGTATTTTGAACCACAACAGGTTGTCATCATAAAAAAATGAATGGGACCACTGGAACATTCTGGATTAGACCAAAACATGCTCAGCAAAGAATTTCTCTTGAATCAAAGTAATGCTATTATGATGACATTCAGAGATGACTTGTGGCGCTAGCACTTACCACTCTTTCACGTGTAAGCTAAACCTGTTCTAAAGATATACCAGTATTTCCATGAGATGACCTCTAAATAAAAAGAAAAAACACACGATACAATGAATTCTAAAATTGAAAGTAGCAATTCATTTACTTCTATTCATCCTCTAGTACACATTGCCAGGTTCCTTTATTCCTGGTTTGAATGATATGCACACACTGAATGTCTTAATATGAGCTTACAAGCCTAAGAATTTAATAGTTCATTCCATTATCAATAATCTATTTAAAAAATAATCTAAGAAGAAATGTACTGTTCCGAGTCAAGGCAGAAACCACAAGATATAAACACAAAAATGCCTACACATTAAATGTATAGAGCAATGAGTAAGTCTCTTGAGGTAAATACCTGCTAGAGCTAATGTTTTTCTATTGAGAGGACGCAGTATTTGCTTTGAATGCAATTGTGGGACCGAGAGAAAAAGAGTCATGTATTGTAATGCGGTAACACGGGTTACAGCAAGAGGTCAAATATGAAGGCTTTCTGTAACAGAAAAAAAAAATGTAAATACTTTTGGTTTAATTGTCTAGCTCTCCTACCAGAATTCAGTCTTTTATGTGGCACTGTTTTTACAATTATGTAATGTACTGAGCTGAATAGAATGTTAAAAATGAATAGATTCAATGCACGGGGTCAAGGAAAGATTTAAAAGGTTATATTTTCTGTAAAATAAAATTAACCAATGTAAAAAAATAAGGACAATTAAAAAAAAAAATATGCAAACAGTAAGAAACTGGGTTAAATGCAGAATAGCCAGACACTCAGAATCAAGATGCATTTGCTATCTCTTATGCCACATTGAGCATTCCCTACTTGCGCTCCCCCTTAAAGTGTCAGAGAAGCCATTTCATTATGGCTTCAAAGACCAAACATTTTTTTATTCCATTTTATTTTTGCTAGATGCTATCAAAAACATTGGTATTTACTGTTAATTGTGGAGGAACAAGTACACAGGAAGTACTCCCCTGTGCTCTGCAAGTCCTAGCATTTATTGCATTCCGGGGAAATACTCTCTTCCATCCTTTGTCCTGTCCACCTATTAGCAAGTTGACCGTTATGCAAAGGGGATTTAACAGCTTGCACACCTACACCATTCTACCTCAGTAGCACTGCATTGAGGAGTAATACACTAATCTCTGGCATTATATTCTCATGTGAATTTGACAATACCCAGTAGGCAAGCAAGATTTTGCCAATGTTTGAGTTTTGAATATTTGCTTCCCCCTTTCAGTCACATCTACCTATTTTGTCTCTTGAGCTCTTGAGGTGCATAGATTGTTGGAAATCTTAGAGCAAGGGACAGTACTTCTGTTTACACATTCCTCCAAAAAAACCTGTATAGTAAATAAGTGATGATGTAAGCAGCCACCATTTTCTTTTATTTTAGCAACAGAGTGAAGAAAAACATGTAATCACAGTGGACACACCTTTAAAGGACACAGAATCACATTTAGTAATTATAAAAACTTGGCTATACTTTTTAAGTTATTGTCTAGTTTTTAATATCCCTTTTAAATAATGCTTGTGTTTCAAGAGATACAAAATAAAATATATGCATCACAGGCATAAAGAACATCAAATCACTAGACCAAAAATCCTCCACACAACATCATGAATAAGTATCACAGCCTGAGGTCATTAACAGTTCCATTACAATATTGCCATACACTTGTCCATCTATCAACATTTAACATAGATGGTGAAAGGATTTGGATGTAACCAGTGCAGTATCTAGAAACTTAAAAGCGCTATAGAACCCACCACTACATGTGGCTATCTTAGGTAAATGTTCCAGATCAAATATTGCACATGTAAAAGAATAAATTGAAAGCAAGAAGTGTATATATATATATATATATATATATATATATATATATATATATTAAGAAAAAAAGATACAGAATGATAAAAAAACTAGAGTAAAAGAGGAGAAAGAAAGTAGTAAAAGATTAGTCCATACCTCCGTCCCCTCTCTGGAGGACCCTGTGCCCCCCCAACCCAACAAAAACTTCCACAGGAGAATCATTTCACCTCCACATTAGTGTTCTTCCACTAATGCCTTATATATTTGGTCCAGTGTTTCAACCTCTTCTTAAAGAAACCTTGCTTGTCAAAAAAGACGTGAGACTTGACAATACACAAAAAATTATTATTTAAGGTACTTACTGTATATAGCGCCGTCAATTCAATACGCAATGCTTTACATATACATTGTACATTCACATTAGTCCCTACCCTCAAGGAGCTTACAATCTAAGGTCCCTAACTCGCATTCATATGCTAGGGCCAATTGAGACAGAAGCTCTACCAGCATGTCTTTGGAGTAAATAATAAACATACACAGAAAAGTAAAAAGTAAATCTACCCAAAAAATACCTTTCCCCTAAAATTGGATTTCCCCAAGCAATTTTACCTAAAACAGCTGTGTGGGTAAAATGTAGAATTTCTGTTTGGCAAAATGTTCAGATTGCAAGGTTGGTAATTTTGTTTTGAAATCGCACTAAATTTTTCCTATTCGAGAAATATCTTCCCTTTTTACTCATCAGTCACAGAGAGTATGGACAGCATTAGAATAATGGCAAAATAAGGCTATTTAAAGGGTAGACGCATCCTTTCCCTGCTGAAATAGATTTCACAAAGCTAAACTAATCACAGGCAAGCTCTGAATGCGTGAAGATGGTTTTGTGTACCTTTCCTCCAATCAGCTGTCTCACAGTGTATAGCAAGAATCCACACCCACATGTGAATCAGGGAGAGAAAATTCTAACAGGATGTGCACTTTCTAAACAGTATATAAAGCTGAAGACAGCTGATATAAATGTAAAACCTATGTAGGGAGATTTCTTTAATCTTTGTGTATCATCTGTGTACATCACTGGGTATATGTGAGGGTTGACATCCACTTTATGGTAGTGAAAAAAAATGGCTTGAAAAACAAAAAAGTTAACATGAATTTTACCCCCCCAACATTTTGTATTTCCAATGTGTGTCTGTTGTACCGTGTACTTGTATTAAAAAGTATCCCGTTCTCATTGCATTGCTCCCTTTGTGTATAATTCTTGGTGATCCAATCAGACCCCTTAATTTTCCATTTTAAATGGACCACACCAAGCATGGAAGCACAGCACTCTCGGCATGATCAGTTTTCATTCTTTGCATTTAACTGGGGAGGAAAGCCTTCCTGTACTCCAGTGGTCAGACATTTGCCGACATGCCCCCCTGCACAGGTAATCACTGTGAAGATCATTGCACTGCTGTTTCACTGACTTTTGCTGACACACAGTCAGTCTGCAAAAATCTGAAGACTTTTAGGTCGCAATGGTGGAAACCTAGGCTTAAACACAGACTTTCGTGTACTTTAGAATATGTAACATACTTGCTTTGCTGTCCCTGAAGTCTGTACTATATAGGCAAGACTATCATGTGACCTTCCTGTATCATAATGTAACCTTCCAGGAAGGTCACATGGCCTTATTAGAAGGTCACATGATACAGGAAGTCAGCTCTCAGAAGCATTTTTTTTTTTTTTTTGAACTCAAGAGGTTAAAATTCAAAGCTTCTGTGGAAGAGGTGTTGTGTTCAGCCGGGACATAAGAGTCACTGTGGGAAAGGGCCACTGTGTATGCATCTACCGTCTGAAGCAAGAGCTTCCTGCCCTGGGATCGTGATTTACATTCATCTAAAGAGGCAGAGTGGTGTTTACAGTGGGAGTTTGGTGGACCATTAATACATAAGCTTTTAAACCTCTATAATTTGAGGGTTAATTCAGTCTGGTAAGCAGGATTGCCCCTTCATACACAGTGGTGATGAGTGTATACATAATTTGTTTTTACTTCTGTTGGTGTGGGGACTGTATCATCTCTACCATCTCTATCACCTATTGTTTTGTCAGACTTTATATGATATGTTTTTCCAGGACATTTAGCTGGCTATTTTTAGCCAAGCGCAGATTTAAATTATTTTTTAAATATAGAATATTAGCTTGGGTTGGGTACACTCATGCAGTATAATATACAATATGTGCGAAAAATGCACATATGTTGAACAAATACTAATACATTAAAAAAACAATTATAACATTGGGTATATTTTTTTAAATGATCAATTTCCTAAAAATGAAAATGGTACTAAATAAATGACTCGTTTTGTCATGCTGTGTAGGTTCTAGTGAAACATTTGTTTCCTTTCTTTGGTGGTTAACGGTCCTACCACTTGAGGCAATGTGTAAGAACTGGGTATACAAAAGTAGTGTTGAACCATAAAAATTATTTTGGGTGTGAACCAAACCTACACTAGCTGTCTTGAATGGGCAGTTGACACTAGAAAGTTTTACAGCAGGAGTGAAGAGCACCATAAACCTATACATCAATAGCCCTATGTGTCATTAACTATTTTAAAGGAATCACATCAGTGAGCAATAAAGCAATTATTTCAATCAAGAAGGTACAAAGGAATAAAGGACTATTTCAGCATATTGGAGATAGGCTGCAATGATTGTGTTCAAAGAAGTGATACAATGTTGTCCATACAAGAAAGGGTAGACAACTTTTGTAGACCAAAATAGCACAAATGAACCAATATATGAAAATATCCAAAAATGTTTTCTTCAAATAATTTTAAAAAGCATTTAAAAACCTTGCAAAATTCACATGTGAAATACATATACGAGAGACTTTTTTTGACAAAGGATTTATCTTTCTGTGTATCCAAATACACAGCCCTACCATAGCACGGTCTGGTCTGGGAAGCAGAGCCTATCAATATTTAAAAAATAAGTAAAAAGCACAAAACAATTAAGGTTTCTAAAAGTTTACTTGCCGCATTTTACCCTTATATTATTTTTTTTCTGAATTTGTTAGGTAATTGAGACTCCAGATAGTTTTAATTCCCTAGCATAACCTCCTCCCCCTTTGTACATCCTAGCTCTCTCGCCTTCTAGAAGTGTAATCACTCTTTGCTAGCCCAGCTCCTGCACCCTTGTCCTCAATTGAATACATAACTTTTTATTTAGCAGATGGGGGAAGATTAATAACAAACATGTTATACTTACCTCCACTGTGCAGCTTGTTTTGCACAGAGTAACCCCGAACATGGTCTTCTGGGGTCCCTCGGTGGCTGTCTCGTCTCCTCCCCGCAAGAACTAACCAACTTTATGCAAGCTCTCTCACATGGTGGTAAATTTTTGCGGGCACGCTCCCGTGATACAGCCAGCGGCTATAGCCTCTCACTGTATCACTTGGCTCCGCCCTCCTGCACGCCACGTCATCGGATGCGATTGACCCATCACATGACCATTCTCCCTCTGACTACGTCACTGGGGAAGACCAGGCTTTCCCTTGCATCAGAAAGGGACGGGTCATGTGACGGGTGGCCCCACCTTACCTATATAAGAGCTGTCATAGCTCAAGCCGCGTCATTCGCCAGGCTGTCTCCGGTGGAGACAGACGGCCGGTGATGCATGAGCTCTGGATCCCGGACCTGGATGATCTTCTCATCGCTGGACCCTGGCGGAGAGGAGATCACCCATCGCTGAATACCGACAATGTTGGAGCGGGGACTGAGAGTGGATTACCACCGCTGGATTTTTATTTTTTTTAATAAAGAAATTTTTTCCACAGTGTGTGTTTTTTACAATTATTTACACTTTCTTAGTGAATTGGTAGAGGTACAATGTACCCCATTACCAATTCACATAGGGGGGGGCAGGATCTGTGGTTTGTTAAAGGGATCTTCCAGATTCTGATAAGCCCCCTGCTCGCAGACCACTGGGCAAGGGTTGTGGGGAAGAGGCCCTTGTCCCCATCAACATGGGGACATCCTCCCCATGTTGAGGGCATGTGGCCTGGTACGTTTCAGGAGGGGGCGCTCTCTCACCCCCCCTTTTTTGCGGCCAACTAGGTTTCGTGCTTGGATAATGGGTCTGGTGTGGATTTTAGTGGAACTCCACGCCATTTTTTTTATTTGGGGTGGATTTCCACTTAAAATCCACACCAGACCTTTTTTTAAGGCTCTGTCGCAAGCATAGATTGCCATGAAGGGGACAGCAGAAAGACAATGCAAAAAAAAAAAAAAAAGCTAGCAATCATAAATAAAGTACTGTTCTGAACTGACCCTAATCTCCCCTTACGCAGCCTTGCTTCTTTCCCTACAGCAGCTTACAATATATTGACATCATGGCTGATTTGTGCCTCCTTTAATAGTTAGGGGGGGGGGAATGGGGGGTAGCGTATTCAAATTCTACTTTTTGGTCATTTCAAGCATAATGGCCATAGTTCAAAGGCCATGCAATGCATAATGGTTTTACCCAAACCTCACCTATTCTGGATCTTTAAAAAAAGACTGGACTTTTCAGAACGCCTGTTGAAGAACTGAAAGGGGAACCCTTGAAAAAAAGGTTTTACCTCTTAAAGGTTTTTATTTTGTTTCCACTGCATAGGTTTCTGCTCACTTAATAAACGGATACATTTAGATACATTTTTAGTACAAAAGGGATAGCCTCCATCAAATTCTTATTGCTGCTTACTTCGGTCTGGAGAGGATATCCCATTTCTTCTTGTATCGTCAATGGCAGGGAAGTAAGGTTACTCTTTTCTAAGTGTGATACACACTTTAAAAAACTGACAGTGGTTTTAACCTTTCACTGCTCTCCTGAAAAAGAAAAGCTGACCCCCTGGGTTTAATGCAGAGTCTCGGACCTCATATTAGTAAGTAGATCAGGAATTCTGACTTTAGTTGCTGCATGCCTGTTCCAGGTCTGTGACTCAAAAATCAGAGACAGACAGAAATTAGCATCCGTTAATGATCTGGAAAGTGCATGTACAGTGCATGCTAGTCAATATGTCTGCTGTCCCTTACAGTACACTCTGGTTCTTTGCAAGAAAATATTTTGTGAGAAAAACTTTTCACCTAATCTTTCTCTACTGAAGACACCTCCATAGGGCATCCTAGCTACCGGAGAAGGCCCTGCTAATATGAAAATCTTTATTTTTTCCTTTAAAAATTAGACACATCACCACCTAACTCTTTCGTGGCCAACATAACACAAATATGCGGCCCCACTGGACTGGGATTTTTTCCGTGGAGCTGGAGATTTGCATATCCCCCTTTGTGCTGGGAGTGTGCTGGAGAGCACTGGGGGGGGGGGGGGGGTTGGGGGTTGTTTTAACCGTCCGATTCTGGGTCACCTGATCGCGGATTGGATATCACAGCGATCAGTCACTGTGAACTCCACCCCTGTGTTTTCTGTCTCTGTGAATGGATACATTGCATCTTTCTATGTCCTTGCAGAGAGAAAGAAAAAAACACCTAGATTAGGGTTTGAGCTTGGTCAGTGCCAGGGTTAGTTTTGGGGTCAAAGGTCAGGGTCTCTCTTTTTTTTTTTGCACAGGTTTTTTTTTTTATTCTTATTAGTGTCAGTGTGTTTTAGGTAGGATAAAAAGAAGCAACATGTGCATAGTTTCTAGGCTGTATTATGGGTACAAACACATACAGCTAAACATGCAAACAAATTTTAACTGGGATTGTAATATTTCTATTTTCACTGTTAAAAATGTTATATGTATTAATGGATACAGAGTAAAACAGTTTAATATTTTTTTACTATTTTGGGACAGTTTTTTTTTTTAATCAAAGGAAAAACAACAGGAGATATCCATTATAATTGACCACCAAGCCTAATTTGTCCTGAAAAAAACAAAAAACACGAGATCATCCACCTGGATGCACAAAGCAGTTGTGATGATATGTAAGGTTTAACCAACTCTTATTAAAATTGCAAAAGTGGGCTTAGGCATTAAGATTTGTCTTACCCTTAGATGTAAAGGGGTTAAAATTACAGTGGGGGAGATTTACTAAAGCTGGTGCAGCTGTGCATGGTAGCCAATCAGATTCTAACTTCAGCTTGTTCAATTAAGCTTTGACAATAAAACTGCAAGCTGATTGGTATGCAGAGCTTCACCAGATTTTTCACTCTCCAGTTTTAGTAAATCTCCCCCATTAACACAACCTAATTCCAATACACAGATATAAAAAGTGCTACAGGCTGCTTTGTTCAGTTACAGAACTGGTACAGAACTGTGTATTATAAAATACAAAGGGTTGCTTTATTTTAAACAATGATATCCTCTTTAAATCTTCTGTAGAGAATAAAAAAGTGCAGAGTTCTCTTTCAATTTGAAGCCAGCTAAAAACTCAAATTGGCATATTTTTCCATTTGAAATGATTGTGGGAGTTGTCAAAGAAATAAAGATCTTTAATGCAATGCACCATGCAGTTACACAATCCATAACAATCTAGATATGGATTGCATGATTTAATGTGGGAATTATACTTTATAAACATCTGTGACAGATGGCAGGTAAGCCAAATACATAATTCTACATGTATATGCATTCAGTGAATAAACGTATTTCCAAAATCAAAAAGATGGAAGAAAGAAAACATACATGGTACATGCTTAGCTCATCTGTAGGATGAAAGTACATTTAAACATAATTGGGTATACAAAAATCACTTCAACATCAAAGGACGATGTGTCATTTGTCAAAGATATTGTTTATCAATGTGGGTCTCGAAAACCTAGGATTGCTCAATTGATGTTTGATTAAAACAGAACTGTTTGTGAACATGATGAAAAAATACCATTATTTGAAGGACAAGTTGTGCTTATTGGATAAATATGGGGATTTATTTTTATACATGAAAGTGGTAGAGTGGAATTAACTCCAGCTGTGTGTATAGCTACGTACATACACAGATATACATTAGAGGTCACTGTGAGCCCTACAGTAACAATCCATACAAAATCTAAAGAAAAGAAAAGTCTGCCAACTGAAAGGAAGTTCCAAAGCCTGGTTTATGAAGAGTAACAGTATATAATTATTATCTTGCTTATATGAAGATGACAGTCTCCACAGCCGTAGATAATAAAGCACAGCTGCATAAGGAGCATATACAGGGAGTAAATTAATTAATGAAAACACCCAACAATGGGCACAACTCACCAAGCGATATTTTACCACATTCGAGTATGTGGTAAAATAACAAATAGAGATAAAAACCGTATAATTTACAAAATAAACTCTAATTAAAATCTTGCATGCGTTACATTTTCGAATTATGCCTCAAATATGAGTATGAGTGTAAAAGTGTAAGTAAGTGTCACAAACGCAGGTGGTCAGACACTATAGCTTGCTACTATAGCAGCTTGCTTCCCCTTAAGGCAAGCAGGCCTACCAGTACTTGGTTGCCCCCAGGACGTAAACACAATGCTATAATGTCTGGGTACCACTCCAGGGCAGATGCAAACGGAGCAAAGCAAACAGGTAATTGCAGTTTAACAGATAGCGTGGCTCTAAGATGGTCCAGGTAATAAGGCAGGCAGAGTTCTGGGGTGGTCCAATAGCCGATCCGGGTCATACAAAGGCAAATCTAACAGCAAAGTAGTGCATGCAAATGGAAAGCTTGATCAGAACAATGCAGGTCTCTGTCTCTATCACAAGCGAGGGATAATGCTTATATCAGGTGACTGACCAGTTCAATCAGTCAACAGGTGAACACAGACAGGGAGGAAAAGCAACAGCCAACACCCGGGTGCTGGTATGAGAAACAAGGGCACTAAGTGATCATGACAGGAAGGCAGCCAACTGGGTTGCGGGCCCAAAGTACCCTATGAGTTGGGTATACACTTCCATGATTAGTGCCTCTTCTTCAGGGTATCATTCATGAATTTATCCAGCTATTTCCTTTAGAAGGACCACTCAAGATCTTCTCCTCCATTACTTTAAATTCCAGAAGACTGGATTCAATGGGCTCCATCCTCTGTGCTATGCCATCTCCAACAACCACTCCTGAGTAGAATCTAGCTGACACCTATCACCAATCACTTATCTCAAACCCAGGCTCTGACCATTAGAATTATCACAAGCTTGAAACAGTACTTGATTACTGCATACATTTATTTCCTTCTGTGAATTTACTTTAACCACTTAAGGACCACCTACTGCACATATACGTCAGCAGAATGGCACGGCTGGGCACATCAACGTATATATACGTTGATTTTAGTACCCAGCCGTGGGTCACGGGTGCGCACCCGCAGCGAGCTCCCGTGACGCGCTCCCGTGACCCGTTCCGAAGCTCCGTGTGATCCGGAGGTCCGGTGATCCGTCCCTGGAGCTGAAGAACGGGGAGAGCCGTGTGTAAACACGGCTTCCCTGTGCTTCACTGTGGCCGCAGCATCAAACGCGTCATCCCCGCTATAGGGGGACGCGATCGATGACGTCACACCTACAGCCACACCCCCCTACAGTTGTAAACACACACACAGGGAACACTCAAAGTCACAGCACCCCCTGTGGTTAACTCCCAAACTGCAACTGTCATTTTCACAGTAAACAATGCAATTTAAATGCATTTTTTGCTGTGAAAATGACAATTGTCCCAAAAATGTGTCAAAATTGTCCGAAGTGTCCGCCATAATGTCGCAGTCATGAAAAAAATTGCTGATCGCCACTATTAGTAGTAAAAAAAAAAAAATAATAAAAATGCAATAAAGCTATCCCTTATTTTGTAAACGCTATAAATTTTGCGAAAACCAACCGATAAACGCTTATTGCGATTTTTTTTACCAAAAATAGGTAGAAGATTACGTATCGGCCTAAACTGAGGAAAAAAAATGTTTTTTTATATATTTTTGGGGGATATTTATTATAGCAAAAAGTAAAAAATATTGCATTTTTTTTAAATTGTCGCTCTATTTTTGTTTATAGCGCAAAAAATAAAAACTGCAGAGGTGATCAAATACCACCAAAAGAAATCTCTATTTGTGGGGAAAAAAGGACGCCAATTTTGTTTGGGAGCCACGTCACACGACCGCGCAATTGTCAGTTTAAACGACGCAGTGCCGAATCACAAAAAGGGGCAAGGTCCTTTACCTGCATTTTGATCCGGGTCTTAAGTGGTTAATGCCTTTTTTATGCAGTATTTAACTAGTGTTTTTAGTGCTTGCACTAAATACAGCATACAAGCAATAGTGACTAGACATTTTCATTATTTCATGCGCTATGCATTCTTTACATAAAGTTAAAACACCACACTACACACCCCTATTCCTAAAGACTTACACGACTCCTCTAACCATTCCAGCATTGACCTGGCTGCAGCACCTTTTCACTCACTTCCTTCTTTCATAGGAAACACTGAGGGCAGTGGGAGTCATAAGCTCCTGCTGCCATCAGTAAAACTCCCGTGAGGAGGGATTAAAGGTGTGGCTTATCAGTGTTGTACAAGTCTATGGACACACACAGCCAGGTTTAGAAGCATGATCACATGGGTGCTTTCTTAGCAGTCCGCTTGCTAAGGGGGCATCAGGAGGAAGAAGTGGGACCACAAAAGAAGCGATAAGGGTCCACTTTTCTCAATTTCACTATGTATAACCACCACTTTCTAAGACTTAATGGGCAAGCAAAGTGATGGTCTTTTTAAAGCCCATTCCCAACCAATTTGTGCTCCCCTTACCCAAGCTCCATTGCATTACACTCCTACTTTAGCTCCATGTCAAAAGCAGTCTGTCAAGGTTGCCAACTTTCGCAAAAAAAAAAAAAAAAATGTTTACAAGATGTATGACGGGGCACATTTTTTTTTACTGACAGCCATCTACAACACCTCTTGCAAGCTTAAAATAATTAATGAAAATGTAAAAACAATATGTACAATACCCCCAGCAAGAAAACTGCTTTGTATTATCGTTACATTTTTCATTGGGGGCTCTGAACCCATTACTGTGAAACAATGTTCAGTCTGTTAATGTTAGATTTATATTTGTTGCAGCAATTATCATACCTGGGAGCTTTTAGAAGTTAGGTATACTGAAACTGAAGCTGGGGCAGAGGTAATATGGGTGGGCATTTCAAATTAGAGGCAATGATTGAGTCATGCTTAGTTCATTGCAGCAAACTTAAAGTGGTTGTAAAAAACCTGTGCAGCAGCCCCATCCCCTCTCTAATACTTACCTGAGCCTCCTCTCAGTCCTGCGATGTTCATGAGAGGCTTATCTCTCCGGGGACTCGTACTTCTGATTGGCTTTTGGTAGGAATGGGAGTCATTGGCTCTTGCTGCTGTCAATCAGTCAGTGAGCCAATTAGAAGATGGAAGGGGCGGGGCTGAGTGGTGACTGTGTCTGAAACTGCAAGTTTAGGAGCGTGCCTGCTTTGGTGCCCCCACAACAAGCTGCTTTCTGCGGGGGCACCCCCGGCAGGAGGGAGAGGCCAGGAGCGCTGGCGTGGGACTCTAAAAGAGGGGGATCCAGGCTGCTCTATGCAAAACCATTGCACAGAGCAGGTAAGTAGAACATGTTTGTTATTTTAAAGAGAAAAAAAACAAGACTTTAACATCTATTTTAAGGGTTTACTGTCAGAGCATGTAGTGTGTAATAATGAAATATGGAGTTAACAGCGCTGGGGTAAAAAATGCCCCAGTAGTGGGAGCAAATCTTACTGAGGCACCTGATTTACCAATCATCATGGTCCTGGACAGTGGTATGTTTATTAATCTCTCCACTGGTATTACAGCTTGAACTGTGTACCTTGCAAGTTTTCCTGTGGACGGACCAGGGCCCTGTATATGACAGTGCTTTAAATAAATCTATTTGGTTCTTTCCCAATGGACCATTCTGGGAATTTGATGTCATTCTTGGCCTTCCCCTGCACTATGATTGGGCCACTTGGTGGTTGCGGCCTGGAGCCTAACAGGATATAGTTATTGAATATCTCTTCTCCCAATGAAGCCATATTGCAAAAAGCGTTAAGATGTCGCCATTTCACCGTAGCTTTTTCTGGCCGCAAGTGTAACATACTACAGTACATATATGGCTTTTAACATGTAAACAGTATACGTCTTATGGGTCTGTTAATGGCATTGTCTTAGAGCAGCATGCTTTTATGATGTGGAAAGGATAGCAAAAATATGCGGGGTTATTTCACTATGATGCGTACATGTTTTTATATGTCTTTACCTGTATGGGTTTTTACACAATCACCAACCAATTCTGGTAAGGTTGGAGTGACACTAAGATGGCTTTTATTCTCTACTTATGAGGGGTTTTTTTTTTTTCTCTAAGAGACAACTAAACAATTAAAGTTCCATTAAACCTGTTTGGCAACCCTGCTGGGGAGCTGTGATATTGTGCATTCTGTCAAAGTTTTGTTTATTAGTGTTTGCTAAATATGAAGGACTACTAGCTTGGACTGGGCAGAGAAGCAAACCACAGTGCTCTACTCTTATTGTTTTTGCCTCCATGTGAAGCATATCAGACAACTAGTGAAAAATTACTACCTCTCAAAGGCCTCCAGGAAAAATTAAGGCTTACACATAGAAAGGCTTAGTGGAACAGCCTTTAAACGGTTGGTTTAGGCTGATTGATGGTAGATGTAACCTGTCCTTGGTTTTGCCTGAAGGGGGATAGTATTAATGCTGTGCATACAGACGCATCTATTTAATTAAATGTTTTGTATAGCAACCTTGCATAATGCAACTTTGGGGTGTTATCTGGAGTGTGTAAAGACTCGCATGAAGACCATTAATTGTATTATTACTTGGGGTACTTATACAGCACCGTCAATTTACGCAGCACTTCAATTTACAATATCACTTTACATATACATTGTACATTCACATCAGTCCCTACCCTCAAGAAGCTTACAATCTAAGGTCACTAACACACATTCATAAACTAGGGCCAATTAAGACAGAAGACAATTAACCTACTATAGCATGTCTTTGGAGGGTTGGAGGAAATCAGAGTACCTGGAGGAAACCCACACAGGCACAGGGAGAACATGCAAACTCACAGGCAGGCGGTGTTGTGGTCCAGATACGAACCAGTGACCCTTTGTTTTACTGCTAGGCGTGAGTGCTACCCATTACACCACTGTGCTGCCCATAACACATTTAAGCCAGCCAAGCCTGCAGTCTCATGCTTGTGATAGTGTTTAACATGTGCTTCAAATTTCCTATCTTGGATTGCCCTGTGTTTGACTTTGGATTGTAACTTCACTTTTCTTTGAACTCAGCCTGCTTTTTGACTACAGATTGTACCCCAACTAAACCTTATCTGCCTTATACCTGGGTTGTCATTGAACAACTCTGCTTGTCTGCCCATCTCAAGTAACTGTTTGCTGTTCTCTGCTCACAGTTCATGCCTGCCACAACATGGTAGCAAGGCACTATAGCATGGTCTATAAGACCTGGGGGCAACTGAGTAGTGGTAGGTAAAGAACACAGAAGCCAGCTATAGTGCCTAACCACCTACACTAGGGGTAGGCATGACATTTTATCAAGCCTTTAACAATAAAAGTAATTCTATAAAGATGGACACTACACAGGGTAATTTGCTGAGGAGCTTTGCAAACTGACACACCAAGTCCAGGAATTGCGCGTAACATGGTATGGGAATACAGCTTCAGCAGTGACACAGGAACCAAAGCCCAAGGTTGACCTGCCTGACCGCTATAGGTTTTCCAACTTTAAAAACATCTATATGCTGTACTTTAAGCTGAAGTCATGCTCTTCTGGTTCTGAAGCACAGCAGTGTGACCTTATTATGCGGTTGCAGGGGGACTTCAAGTCTCTAGATTTTAGTCTCCCTGCAGAAGATCCACCCCTAGAGTCAGTCAGGACCTTTTTCTAGGCCCTGGGTTTACTCTATGATGATCCTGACCTTGCCCACTCAGCAGAAACTAACCTTAGGTCATTACATCAGGATAATTGCACCGCTGAACAATACTGTTCTGATTGCCTCCGCTGGGCACCTGACTCAGGATGGAATGACAGAGCGTTAAAAAGCAAGTTGAGGTTAGGCTCATCAGATTCCAGTAAGGACTCCTTAGTACACTGCTCTGAACCAAAGTCGTTATATGAAGCCATGCAGATTGCCATTCGTATAGACAGGCATTATTGGGAAAGGCATACTAAGGACGCGTACACAAGGAGGGACATGTCCGCTGAAACAGTCCGACGGACCGTTTTCAGCGGACATGTCTTCTCCGGATTTTGGTCCGATGGCGTGTACACACCATCAGATCAAAATCCCCGCCGGCAGACAGTGCGGTGACGTTGACGCCGCCATGTCACCGCACCAGGAAGTAAAAAACTCGCATCCTTCTGACGCTTGTGCGGGCAGATATGTCCGCTGGTTAGTGTAGTATAAAGCATGTTTTAAAATTTGTTCGCCGGCCAGACATGTCCGCTAGCCTATACACACGATTGGATTTGTCTGCTGAACTGGTCCGTCGGACCAGTTTGAGCGGATAAATTTGATCGTGTGTACGCGGCCTCAGAGGCTTGTTCCTTAGTGCCCTTATTATGCTAGCCAATTCTTCAGACCTTCCTGGGTCCTCTTAATCTCTCCAGGAGGAAGAGCCATTGCAATTTGGTACTATTCATTTAGAAGAAGATCCCAGGGACTCTAAAATTACCATGGTCGCCACAGTAAAAGCAGTCGCCAGCTGCCCCAACAACCCCGGAAATGCCAAGAGTCTAGTGTGGGTGGGGTCTGCTTCTCTAGACTATATGGTGCCAGGTTCCCCACCGAGACAACATTTTTATTTCTATGCAACAGAGTTCTACCATGTTTTCCCATATTTTCTCAGCTTTCTTAGATTCTGGTGCCTCTAGCAATTTTATTGATGGTGATCTAGCACACTGTTCACAGATTTCCTTGACTTATGTGCAGAAACCCTTTCAGTCTAAGCTGTTGATAACTTTCCCTTGTCCATGGGCCTGGTCACCTTGTGCATTGTACCTATTATTCTAACCATTGGGGAACTTCATAGGTAGACAATCGGTTTCTACTTGATAACATATTTTGCTTATACCCTTTCTGAGATTTGTTTTACAAGTTAAAAACATTTTTTGCTAGAAATTACCTAGAACCTCCAAACATTATATATTTTATTTTTCTAACACCCTAGAGAATAAAATGGCAGTCATAGCAATCAGGGCCGGCCTTTGGGGTGTGCTAGATGTGCGGCCTTACAGGGCACAATGGGCAACAGGGGCACCGTGCGGCCATCGCAGCTTATAGAATGTGAGCCGTGTAGGCAGTGCAGTATTCTGGCCCATCATGGGGAGGGAAAAGCGGACAGGAAGCTGGGTGGCGGCGCGGCAAATGCGAATGGAGACACTCTCTCACTTATCCCTTCAGCTTGCAGGAAGGGAAGGCGGGGGAGATACAGACAGCCCGCAGCTCTCCTCTCCCTGTCACAGCGGCGCTGCACTTCTTACCAGAGAACTCGGCAGCGGCGCTGTGACAGGAAGAGGAGAGCTGCGGGCTGTCTGTATCTCCCCCGCCGCCCCCCTTTCCTTCCTGTAAGCCAAAGAGAGAGAGAGCGCGGCTCGCTGCGCTGCCACCCAGCTTTCTGTCCGTTGTTTTCCTCCCGATGATTGGCCACAGCAGAGGGCCAATCAGAAGACCCTGGGGGCATCATGGGAAATGTAGTTACTGCAGAGTTTCAGCCCCAGTGTGTCCATAGACACTAAGCTACAGCCCCCAGCATGCAATCACTCTGCTGGAGGGGAGGGAGGGGGTGTTGGAGAGAGCCACACTGTACTCCGCACCACCAGAGAGCCACGCTATATCCGCACCACCAGAGACCCACGCTGTACCCCGCACCACCAGAGAGCGCCATGCTGTACCCGCAACCACCAGAGAGAGCGCCATGCTGTATCCGCACCACCAGAGAAAGCGCCATGCTGTACCCGCACCACCAGAGAGAGCGCCATGCTGTACCCGCACCAGAGAGCGCCATGCTGTACCCGCACCACCAGAGAGCACCACGCTGTACCCGCACCACCAGAGAGCACCACGCTGTACCCGCACCACCAGAGAGGGAGAAAGACCGAGCCACTGCCAGGATACAGTCATGCTACACTACTGACTAGAGTCACCCCGGGCAACGCAGAGTGAGCGAATATCCAGCCAGAGGGATCACTGTTGCGATTTTGCTGGGTCTGGTAAGAGGGCCTGTTGGCCATTATCCATTACTATTCCCAGGGACTGAGCAATTAAGAAGTGCCTAGCCTGCTATTCTCTAGGCCTTATTGCCCGCCACAACATCCCTTTCTGTCCTTCACCCACGGCGTCCCTCTGTCCTTCACCCACGGCGTCACTCTGTCCTTCACCCAGACACATTATTCAGACCCAAGTAACCGAGACAGTCATATACAAATCTGTTGCCATCTGTTAAAATTGGCCACACCAACTGTTTGCCACGGCGTACTAAGCATGCCGCATTATTTCTCTCCTCCAGGTCTTTAAAATCCTATAGAGTACAGCACAAAAAAATTGCCATGCGCAGCTTAAGTGTTCGGGTTTGGCTTGAAGAAAAGGTGGCAATCCTAGCCTGTGGGTGCCATAGGATTAGCTCGCACAGGGTGCCTGAACACCTAAGGCCGGCACTGGTAGCAATATTTTTTGTCACACGCAGTGGTCTTACAAGCGCACTTTTTTTTTTTTTTTAAATTACCCTTTTGAATAAAAAAAAAACAAGACAACAGCTTTATATTGTAATGGTGACAAACTTTTACCCTTAAAATTCTCCAGGTTGCATGTTTTGAGTACAGAGAAGGTCTAGGGCTCCAACGATCGTGGCAATACCTCACATGTGGTTTGAACACTGTTTTCATATGCGGGCGATACTTACGTATGCATTCGCTTCTGCACGAGAGGTCGTCGGGACAGGACGCTTTTTATTTCTTCTTCTTATTATTTATTTTACTTAAAAAAAAAAATCGACACGTAAAAAATAAAATTAGAATTTTGTTCACTTTTATTCCTATTACAAGGAATGTAAACATCCCTTGGGAAAGGAAAAAAAAGCTTGACAGATCCTCTTAAATATGAGACCTGGGGTCAAAAAACCTCAGATCTCATATTTACACTAAAGCACACAAAAAAAAAGTTGCTTTAAGAGCATTGGGGCGGAAGTGGTGTTATAATGTCGCTTACACCCTGCACTGGTATGAAGACGGGTGGACACCATTTTCCCCTCACTCATCTCCATGACACAGACCAAGAAGGATCCGATCGCCTCTGCCACTGATAAGTGATTTTTCAGCAAAATCGCCGCAGAGACCACTTTTATCTGAAGGCGGACAGCCCGCTCTTAAAGAGGATACCGGGGTTATGGCAGCTAGCTGCTGCCATAACAACGATATTCTTGTTCAAAGTAGCGACGTATAACGACGGCGGGCGGTCCATAAGTGGTTAAACTTCATAACCCACACATAAATTAGGCTACAGGGGAGATTAGGTCCTGGTCCCAGACCTGTATCAAAACCACCTAATTACTAGCACACCTCACAGTCTTAGCCCTCTCTACCTGGTGTATTGACTCTGATAACATGTTCTCCGAAAAGGCCGCTCCCGCTCCCATTCGCCCTTCTCATTGGCCATATGATTATCTGATGGACTTCCTGTCTAACTCTACCCCTCCTAGAGGCCAACCTTACCCTCTGTCACTACCTGATACCCATGCCATGAAAATCGACGTCCCCCCTTAGCTTTGATCCATAAATATAGGATTGAACGTGGTGTTTTTTCATTTTTCTTACCAAATGCTTCCTACACAAAGTTGATCTGGCTATGTTCGAGAATGGATTATATGTATATTCTAAAACTTGCCAATACAATTTGAATGTTAAGGCAGCTGCCTTGTCAAATAGCTTTGAGCCCTGTTCAGAAACTTCCTCTAAATTTCACAAATATCTTACCTCCTGCTCAAATAATGGGGACCCTTTTACCAGACCAGCCTAGTGCTCTACACATTCTACCCCTGGTAAAGCTGTTTGTTCCCCTCCACCTTATGCTTAAAGTGCTTTTTGAAGCACATGATGCCAAGACGGCCAGCCACACAAGATTACTAAACAATTTTTTTTTTTTTTTACAGGCTTTAATGGCACTCTCTCCATAAAGAAACTTGTGAAACCTGTGCTTGCTTTAGGTCCTCAAAAGTCAAGTCATTGGGATTACCCTTGCCTTTGCCTGTCACTAAACCCTCTTGGACGCACATCGAGGCCAACTTGTTCTCAAGTTATGCTTCCTCTACACCTGCCAACATGGTTCATTCTGCCTCTACACCAGTTACTCCTAGCCCATGCCAATACTTTCAGTAATCTGGCCTCACCCTACCACAACTACATCTGCTCAAACCATCTTTGGATAGACTACCTCATTCAGGTAGGTGGGTTACTTGACCCTTCCTTCAAGCCAATCTGCATCAATCCTGTGTTCCAGCTTTCCAACTCGACTCCAGTGAGATGTCACCTGCTATCCAGTCTGACATTACTAGTTCTTTGTTTACTGTCCAGTTGGGCACCATAGTCCTCTAACCAACCTGATCTTGCTGATCCCCTGAACCCTGACTATTCTGAACCTTGCCTGCCTTATACCTGGACTTTCATTTAACCACTCTGCCTGTCTACCTACTGCAAGTATTTGTTCGCTGTGCTCAGTTTGTACCTGTCCCAGCAGGGTAGCCAGGCACTATAGCATTGTATATAAGACCTGGAAGCAACCAAGTACTGGTAGGCCCGCTTGCCTTATGGGAAAAGGGGCTGCTATAGGTGAAGAACACAGAAACCAGCTATAGCACCTGACCACCTATGCTAGGGGTAGACGTGATATGGGGTTTATTGATTGAGTTTAAGCTAGAATGTGAAATTGAGTTAACAATGTTGGCTAACCAGTTAAAACTTACATCATCCACATCCCACCACCTACTACTGCTTTAAGTGGTTGAAAACCCTCTGTTTGAACAGGTAAGCCTAGATTAAGGCTTACCTGTAGGTGTTTGCAGTATCTCCTAAACCTACACGATTTAGGAGAGATTTGTCAAAAGGAATAGACAGTTATCCGTTTTATGGGGATTTTTGGCACTGGTGTTTCTGTAGTTCTCAAACATATATCATAGTACAGTATGCAGACTCTTTCTTGTGACTGTCAAACAATTTGTGGGTGAATCACTGCATAATGTCAAGTGCAGTGTTGAGCGGAATACGCAATATTCGATTTTGCGATATTTCACGAATATATAGAAGAATATTCGTGAAATATTCGTTAATATCGAATATTCGTGATATTTTATCAAAAAAAAAACATTTTGCGAATGCATAATGTGAAATTGATTGCGAAATTCTCGTCCGCGCATGCGCGCGAACAACACGCGAAAACGAAGATCATTTCCTGGATTACTAAACTAATATGCACTAAACACTAACTCTACTTACACAAACTTATATGACTAAACTAAAGCCAATTTTTTTTTTTTATATACACAAAACACAGAAGGGCAGAGAAAGTATTCGCGAATATTCGTAATACGAATATTCGCATTGCGAATATTCGGCAACATAAAAGGATCGCCTCAGCTACTCGGCCCAGGGTCTCTAATCATACCAGCAATGCTTTTAGACGTCGATGGAGATCACTAGGATGTGATCCGTTTTAAAAATAAATTTGAAAAAATACGAATATTCGCAATAGCGAATATTCACCGCGATATTCGATTTATTCGCGAATACTCGAATATGCAATATTCGTAACGAATATTCGCAATGCGAATATTCGTGAGCAACACTAGTCAAGTGTAATGCCTGTGGCCTGCTTTTGTCTATTCAGTTAATTATTTCTAGCAGTGGTCATAAACCTTGTCCTCAGGGCCCACTAACAGGCCAGATATTATGGATTACCTGGGGGAGATACAGACTAGAATACTGCAATCACTGAGCAGCAAATGATATCACCTGTGAAGTATTTCAGTTATGTTGCAAACCTGGCCTGTTAGTGGGCCCTAAGGACAGGGTCGATGGCCACTGATCTATAGGAGTCTAGTATCTGTAGGCACTATAATCACCCAATCTAGCCATTTATGATCAGATCATGGAACATTTGCATGTCTGTAGCCTTTCTGATGGTCA
The DNA here is from genome assembly GCA_029574335.1 of Rana kukunoris. NCBI lineage: Eukaryota > Metazoa > Chordata > Amphibia > Anura > Ranidae > Rana > Rana kukunoris. The sequence goes on along the minus strand of CM056055.1, from coordinate 162,813,141 downwards.
ACAAGTAACTTTTCCAACTTGCTTGGGGGGGGGGATGGGGTTTTCTCAACCAAACTCCAGTTCCACAGACACAGATGAATGCCTGCTGAGCACATGCTTTCAACAGGCTGAAATATTCAATATTGCCACCCAGCCTCTGTACACACATATAAGATATACTTTCTAGTCCTTTGGACAGTCAACAAAATGCAACAATTGTTGATTGTGTTGGTAATAGGCCTCATTCACACAAATTCAGTGTCTATTTATCCTGCCAATCTTTGTTTGTGTTCAAGACTGATATGTGGCTTAATCCCATTTTATTTATCCTAATAAAAAGGTTCTCAGAGCCACAAGTAATTTAGTAGAAGATTACAGATCTTCATAAATACTTCTCTCAAATTTTATGTGATGGCTGAATTTGCATCTTGGCCAGAAAGCTCATTTTCCACCTCTAGATAAAATTAAAATATTATAGGTTTTGGTTTTCTGTGCCTCTATTGTATGCAGCAAAAGAGCAGTGACAGTGATAATCGGAGATCAAAGATGAAATGTTTATTTAGTATGAATAAGCAGACAATGAGCTACTGATGTCAGCAAATTACGGAAATTTTATTCTTCAGTATATTATATGCAAAATATCCCTATCTTTAGGACTAACGGAAGACTGCTGATAAGTTTATTTACACACTTTAAAAAGGTCTGCCAGTCTCAATTTATCAGTTGCTTTGGTGTGACAATTTATTCACTGTTCTCGCTTACAAGCAAGGAGCTACATAGGAAGCATGATTGGTGATAACTCTTCTACTTCAATATGGTAGAACAGAGATAACAGTGTGCCCAAAAGCTCCATAGATGGCTTTTGTCTCCTTTGTCTATTTTCATTACTCTATCAGAATCTTCATTTAATGTAATCCAGAAAAAGCAAGGTAATTGCTTCACTTATCAGTTATCATCAAACTCACATATTTATCATGTCAAAATTATTTATGTGGATAGCCAGGCTCATCTTGGTACATTTAGAAATCTTAAAATTTGAATAACTCTTTTGCAAACTGCACCATTTGTATAGCAGTGCAGTCATTGGGTAATGCAAAGTTAGGAGTACTTTGTAATGTTGGGTCATTTTGTGTCAATTCTTCAGAGAAAAATATTGGAAGGATTTAAAAACTTATGCTAAAAGCTATGATGGGTTGTAATCCACCAGCAACTGATCAAAATTAACTTTTTGGCTGATTTACAGTAATTAGAACAATGAAATATTTACATACAAGGTTCTTCTGCATAACTCAAATGTACTTTGTTAACCAATAGAGAATGCAAAAAATCTAGTCAAATACAAGCATATATACACAGACTGACTGCCCATCTTTGTTGAAAAGACAGCTAAAGACATCCATGTGGTCATCCAGTCACAGTGTCAGGACTCTGCAAGTGCACGCTATGTACTAAACCAGGGGTGCCCAACCTTTTGAAGAGCGAGGGCCACTTAAGCGACTTGGTAACCGGTCGCGGGCCACAATGAGCGGAGCGGGTGGATAGCATGTCCGTGTCTGCTCTGCATATGCAGAGCGGACAAGGACACAGCCCACTATACTTTTTCGCGGTTTGGAGGTAGGACACAAGTTGGTTTATGTCTCCCACTATTTAGAGGTGAATGAAGGGTCCAATTGGTCGGACTGACCATGTGAAAGGGGCCCCAAGGCTGCTTTCACACTGATGCGCTGCGGTTTACCCAAACCGCGGGTGCAACGCAGCGTACTTTTTGGCTTTCCTGCACTTTGCAATAGACTTCTATTATATATCTGCAGGTTTAGTGCACTTTCAGGAAGCTCACTAAACTCGCAGTTAATAACCAAACTCTATGGCTCAGTGCAGGTAACCCACAGGTAAACTGGTCTGCACCTACGGATCAGTTTGAAAGCAGCCCAGTAACCACTGCAGAACAGATATGCCCATATATACATTGTGATTTTGGTAATAAACTGACCTTTTAATAACAGTATTCAATTCCATCCCAGAGCAGGAGGCCGCGGGCCACATCAGAGGGCTCTGCGGGCCACTGATTGGGCACCCCTGTACTAAACATAGAAACAACAATAGGGGAGAGTGATTGTGGGTGTGGCTACAGATGTGGCATGATTTTATATGGGTATATGTATCCAGATTTCATTTTGGAATTTAAAAAACTTTATTGTAAATACTATGGATTTTAATGCAAATTGGTGATGTTATGGGTATTGCCGCAGGTTGGTGAGATAATGGATATTGCTGGAGGTTGGTAATGTTATCTTGGTTGGTGGTTATGGATATTGCTGAAGGTTGGTAATGCAAGCGTTATTTCTGCAAGTTGGTATTGTTATGGGTATTGCTGCAGTTGGAGTTTCCTGGGAGAAACCATGAGATTTTTTCTATTGATTATCACCTGCTGAAAACGCTAGTTGCCTGGCTACTATACTAGCCACTGCTATCTGGAACAATACATCAGTATACAGATCAGGAAAGTCAGGAGCAAATTGAGAACTCTTATCTTCATAATTGTTACAGTTGTGATGCTGAAAACAGAGGGTCAGAGTGACAGTCCGAGAACTAGCATTGTGTATGTCAACAATGACGATCCCAATGTTACTTTCAGAAAAGATTTTGAATGAAGGTGGGGGTAAACTTGGTATCAAAGGTTTCTTTAAAGCTTACAATATATGCATCATGGCCGGGGCATTTGCCCACTACTCGCACATCTCCAAATGTTTTGCCTTTTTAGGCAATCTCAGACCTTCTAGACCAGAAATACGGCATCAAACAGAATGTTTACCAGAGTTTTAGGATTAGACTGTCTGTTGGAGATTGGGTTATGCTTCCAGATTATGTAATATTGGCCATCATTTTGATCATCTCCAATAATTTTGAGATGATTTTCCCTTCTTTTTCCTTCTTTGATTAATGTATTTAAATGCTTCTTACTATGTTACAACAATCCTGAGCACGATTAAAGCAAACATTAGTAAAGAATAAAGTCTTCATGGTATTTGTAATAAAGCTTAAAACATTGTCTTTTATATAGCATAACAAAAATGACACAGATAAAAACACCAGAAAGGTATTACCGCATGAACAGGTACAAAAACTTCACAGTGATCTAGGCATTAGGGTCAGCACCCCCAATCTGCGAATCCCTGAATCCCAACCATAACCCTGTATACCAGTATTTACACTTGCTACAAAACGGTTAAACAGCAACAATACATTTATGAGGAAAGAGGCAGCATGTTCCTCCCCTTTCTCATAAGGGTCAGAAGCCCCCCCCTACCCCCCAGGCGTCTCCACTTTGAAACTTGCAACCATGGGCAAATGCATGTCATGTAAATGCCCCTAAATCCCCGTCATTCTCATTTTTGTTAGTGCATTGTACTCATACTCTTACCCATGGTGAAGCCTAGCCAGCTGGATCAAGGCCTTCTTCCAAGTTGTTTTTGAGTCAACGGACCTAAACCATACCAAAATTTCTTAGGAGCTCCCCTGGCCTCATATGCCATCTGATATAAAAGTATGTTTGCATTTACTACTTTAACCCACATCCCTAACCCTCATACATTTGTGACACACTGCAGAGTCTCTCTTGTGTATTTGAAACAATCTTGCTGGTGTGTAGTACATCTGGTTGAGGTATCTAAGTTGAATCATCTTATCCAAGGAAGAGATGGCAGAGACGAGATAGGCATCTAGAGCTTCTTGCCACAACTCCTCAGACAACTCCAGTACAACAGCTACCCAGCGAGACCTAGCCCTGGCAATCAACCCAGGTTTCCCAGGTCCCACCTCCCTATAGTATCTGGAAATGCATTTGGCTGGATCAGGATCAAGCAGGATCTTCTCCAGGGCTGTATTTTGAATGCTAACCTCCCCACCATCAAACTGTGCTACAGCTGCAACTGAGCATATCTGAAATGCCAAGTCTTGGGTATTCCAAACTGTTGCCATTATTGTGCAAAGGTGGACATCTTGCCATACTTGGCCCATACATATCCATATCCCAGTTTAAAGAACTCCTTCAGTGATTTTTTATACCACAGAGGACTGTTGGGGGACAGCCGTAAGGGTTTATCCCACCTGTTGAGCACAGAGACGAAATACCCTACCAGGAAGTGCCAATACGGAGCCCACCTTTCCACCCAAAACCCATTTCCTGTACACCATACTTGGTAAAGTTTCTTGCAAAATAGCTACCGCAGCTTCCAGTATTAGGAATCTGGGAAAAAAACACCAATGTAAAAAAGGACAGTTGAGATGCAAAAAAACAGGTCTGGAAGGTGGTAGGTTCAGTGATACTGGGTGTCATTCAACCCAGTAGAGAAATGGGTCTGGAGGAAGAAGTCGAGCATCTTATAGGAGCAGTATTGCAGTATATATGGCAGGGAAAGTTTTTTTCCCCACATTTAGTCTATTATGTACAATACATAAACAAGACCAAAGGAGTGGAAGAACAGAGTACATATAGTCATTTTAGAACAGGGTAGTCATGCATCCCCATGGTCAGAAAGATTTTTTTTTGTTTTGTTTTTTAAGTTTACATATTAAAGAGATAAATGGGAGTCATCCCCTAGGAACAGGGGGTAGGACAAAATAAGAAACAATACAGTACAACAACTGTGACGCAACCCACATTAAGGCTCCTTTCACACGGTCGGACCGTTCAGGATCGCCTGTCAGTTTTGTCAACAGACCTGAACGGCCGCTCCATGCAATCCTATGGAGGACAAATAAAGAAAAATATTGCGCTAACCAAGGTGAAAAGGAAACTAAAAAATAAAACTAAAGCAGCTACACTACAATTTGACAAAAATTGAATGGAAATTTTGAAATTGATGTAGCGCTGTGAAACATGAAAATAATAATAACACAGTGCGCATGCGCGCGGCGACGGGAGCAGACATGCTGTGACCGAGCTCCGCACACTGCCGACGAAACCTCAGCTAAAATCAGCGCAGGAGGACCGGGAGACACCCCACGATCGGCAGCGGATCATTGCGGGACTGTCATGCTGCATCGGACCTCGGGTCAAACAAAAAAGAGGCAGTACAAACGCCGGAATCAGCAGGGACAGGCGCGGCCCCCTCCCCCCGGACAGACTCCCTCACCTAAGATGGCGCCGGGTAAGCCGGAGACACGCGGCCAACACAGCAAGCAGACCCGCTCGTCACAAGCTGCAGGAACGGCTGCCAGGGAGGACATACGGGACCCGTTCTCCTCACAGTCTTCAGGGGATCGGGTTGGGGACCCTCGAGGTGAGTGCCTGTCCCTGCCATCGTCCCCTAGGTCGCCCCAGGATCCATTAGAGCACGCTGGCTCCCCTGGCTCTTCCTTGGATAGGAACATGGCTGAATTGGCTGACACTATATTCAGCCAGGCTAGCCAAGTTAGCCCTGCTCGGGGCCAGTCCTCGCCTCCATCTGTTCCCTATGCGGGGGATGCAGTGCTGCTGGCCCGTTTCTCCTCACTGCTGCAGCAGGAACTATCTAAAGCTTGTCTGATTATAACCACGGACATTAAGCAGGACATACAAAGTTTTGGGCTCAGACTGGACACCATTGAGAACAAGGTGGAGGGATCTGTTGCCAGAATTAATCAAAATACTAGGATAGTTGCTGAACTCCAAGAGCGACTACAAGAGGCCCATTTAAAGATTGAAGACCTGGAGAACCGCTCTCGCCGCTATAATGTGCGGGTCCGTGGCCTACCGGAGAGCCACACGGATCTAGAGGTCGCAATGCAGGCCCTAATGACGGATCTAATTCCGGATATCTCGCCCCATCAGCTGGAGATAGATAGGGTCCATAGGGCCCTGACGGCCCCCAGGGCGGATGGACTTCCACGAGACATAATAATGAAGCCGCATTACTACAAGATAAAGGAAAAAATGATGACGGCTTCCAGGAATCGTCAGGATCTGATATTGTTTGGGTCTCCTATCCAGTTGTATGCTGATCTGGCCCCCTCCACGGTGCAAAAGCGCCGTACCTTGAAACCCCTGTTGCAGCAGTTGCTGACCCGCCAGATAAAATACAGATGGTCTTTTCCGTTTAGGCTATCCTTTTCCTACAAGGGCAAATCACACTCCTTCACGACCTACCATGATGGAGAAGCTCTGTTGCTGGAGTTGGGCATCATCTCGAGAGACCAGCCTGCACCTTCTTCCTCGGATCAGATGGACCGCCCTTTGTCCCCGATCTGGCATACTCAACGCTCTGGTCGAAGAAAGAAGTCTTCATCGCCACCTACCTGAACGGCCACTGTCCCCCTTCCTTTCTTTTTTTTTTTTTTTTTTTTGGAGGGGATTGTTTCTCCATTCGGGTTTCCCTCCCCCTCCCCCCTTGATTTCTGACAACGGGCCTTCCCCCTGGATGGGATACACAGTGGCCCTCACTGGGGTGGTGGGAGGGACCTGACTGCTCTGGCCAATGTTACTTTGCCAAGGTTCGGCTTAGCCGATATGTCAATTTTTTTTTTTTTTGTATTATTATATTCGTTTTAGTTAGCGTTCCTGTTTTGTGTCTACTGCCTTATAGTCACTGGGCCGGCTGTGCTCTCACCTGCTATGGTGGGGCGACTGGGTGGCCCGGCCCACCGATGCCCCCCCCGGAAAGCCGGGGGGACAGCGGTGGTGCGGACTGACCCTTGGTGAGTTTTCTCACTTATTGGGTTATTAATGTGTTTGCCTGGCCTCCTCTGGACTCAAGGCTTGCATGGTTTGAGTCGGGGTGGACCCGTAAGCCACTCGAGTGACCTTGCCCCTGTCTTAGGATGGGAGCAACCTCACGACTGTTTCCCCGGGATCGTGACCCGGGAGGGGATTCGTCCCGCTGTTTATTTTGTTTAGCAAACATGCTGTTTTTAAGTTTAGACATTTATCCTTTTAATTGCCTATTACTTCTCATTTCTCTTTTTTCTTTGCTTTTCTTTCCTTTGCTCCTGGCCTCGTGCTCTGTCCCTGCCATGATCCTATGGATTTCTGGTTTGACCTGGTCCTTCCCCTACCGGAGCTGGGGAGCTCTGCATCAATGTCAAGGTGAGTGTGCTCTGCCAAACCGCGATGATGACTGATTATTTCACAAAATACTCCATAATAACGCACAATGTACAGGGTTTTAATTCCCCCCCTAAGCGAGCTAAAGCGTTTCACTATTACCATAAACAAAAGGCGGACATACTGCTGTTGCAGGAGACTCATTTCTCCAGGACCTCGACTCCAAGGTTTCTCAGTGCCCGATACCCCCAGTTCTACCTCTCTTCAGCTGCAGAAAAGAAATGGGGAGTTGCTATCTGCTTCTCAAGAAAGGTCCCCTTTACTCCCATCACGGTGGTTAAAGATAAAGAGGGAAGATACCTGATGACAGTGGGATGAATAAATGACCAATTGACCTCCATAATTTCCTACTACACTCCCAACTCGGGACAGCTAGAATTTTTTCGCGACATGCTGGCGATACTTCTCCCAAAGGCGCAGGGTCAAGTAATTATGGGTGGGGATACCAACTTGCCTCTAGATCAAACGTTAGATAAATCATCTCCCAACAAGTCCCTATTCAAGCATACACCTAAAAATAGTAGTAGATTAGCTCGACTGTTACATAGCAATGACCTAATTGATGCCTGGCGAGAAGATAATCCCTCTGTGCGCGATTACACTCACTATTCACATGTACACAAAACCTATTCCCGGATTGATCATGTTTTTATAACTTCCCCTCTGATCCCTTACGTGACCGCGGCAAAAATTTTGGCTACTCCATGGTCGGACCATGCTCCGATACGGTTGTCCCTTTCGGACCTTTGGAAGAAACCATGCCCGTCCCCGTGGCGACTTAATGTGTCTTTGTTAAATGATCCAACCATTTTGTCAGAGATAGAGAAGGAGCTGCGCACGTTTTTTCGCGAAAACTCACCATCGGCCACATCCCCTGTTATCAACTGGGCAGCCCATAAGGCCACCATCCGCGGTAAATTCATACAGGTAGCTGCAATTCGGAAGCGCAACCGCGAACACACAATCACGCAATTGGAGACTGATTTGACTACCCTCCTAGTGGAGCAAAGGGCATCGCCGCAGATTGACATTAGACACAAAATTGATGCGGCCAGGTTGTCACTGAATTTAAGCCTCACCACACAAGCTGAAAAACAACTACGATGGTCACGTCATAGGTATTACACGTTGGGGGACAAGCCTACTACTCTCTTAGCAAGAAAATTAACCCCTCGTCCCAGCACGTCTGCCCTACCTAAACTTAGATTAAATAATGGGCGCTCGACCCAAAACCCGGAATCTATTGTTAGCGAGTTCACTAAATTTTACTCAAGATTATACGAAAGCCCCGGTCAGAGTAACAAGACTAAATTGGACGACTTCTTTAGCGACATACCCCTGCCCACGCTGACTAAGGACCATTCGGACCTCATGGACATGGAATTTACAGAGGCGGAAGTCGGACAGGCTATAAAAAGTTTGAATCCCTCTAAAGCTCCAGGCCCGGATGGGTTCCCTGGACAATATTACCATAAATGCCGAGAGATCCTGACCCCACACCTCTGCGCGTTTTTTAATGCAATTCGGAGGGGCATTTGTCTCCCGGCTCAGGAGAACAGGGCCTATATCCATGTTCTCCCGAAACCGGGGAAAGATCACGGGCTCTGTGCAAATTATCGTCCCATTTCGTTGATAAACACCGACCTCAAAATCATGACCAAAATCCTGGCAGCCAGACTTAATTCGTTCCTCGCGCAATATATTCACCCGGATCAGGCAGGGTTTGTCCCCGGGCGACAAGCTTCAGATCAGACTAGGAGAGTCATTGACGCTATTTCAGCTATACATTCGGATTGGGATAATGGAGGATCTAGGAGGGGGATGTTGCTGTCCTTGGACATGCACAAGGCTTTTGATTCTCTGTCGTGGGAATACCTCTTTTATGTCCTGACTAAGCTTGGTTTTGGGCCGGGCTTTCTGTCCATACTACGGGTTCTCTATGAGTCCCCTACTGCTTCACTGATGGTTAAGGGTTACTCATCTGGCCCTTTCCCTATTCGTAGAGGGACTCGTCAGGGATGCCCCCTGTCCCCATTACTTTTTGTCTTGGCTCTAGAACCGCTCGCCATAAAAATACGTAATTCTACTGACATACGCGGCATTATTTGCGGCAACCACGAACATAAATGTATCCTCTTTGCGGACGATATCTTGATGATGATCTCGACGCCGATCACCACCCTTCCTAACCTATATGCTATACTTAAACCTTTTACAGCAATATCGGGTCTTAGCATAAACCACGATAAGTCCCAAGCTATGAACATCTCGCTATCAGATGGTACTCTCTCGACGCTTAAACGCTCCTTTAATTTTGTTTGGCACACGGAGTCTCTCCCTTATTTAGGTATAAATCTCACCCCGACATTACGCACTCTGTACTCCAGAAATTACCCAACACTATTTCAACGTTTGACGGCTGATTTGGCCAGATGGATGCTTCGACCCCCCTCGTGGTTTGGCAGACTACACTCCGTTAAGATGACTATTCTACCGAGGGTTTTGTATTTGTTTCGAACGTTGCCAATCTCGATTGTCCGCTCAGATTTGTTGGCCTTCCAAAATAAACTTTTGTCCTTTATCTGGGGGGATAAGAGGCCCAGGGTGAATAAGCGTACACTATTTACCCCTAAGAGAAGAGGTGGACTAGGTGCCCCGGATCTGCAAAAGTATTATTACGCAGCACAACTGGCTCAGTTAGCCAGATTCCATTCTGCCAAGCCCCATCCTATATGGATGCAGATGGAAGAATTTGCTTGCACAGGTAGGCCGATTTCACACCTTTTATGGTTACCGCCTAGGGACCGGCCTCCAATTCTGTGCCCGGCATTGTCCTCGTCCCTGGGTATTTGGGATAGGTTGCGGAAAACGCACAAGTTTTCTTCCCAACATACTCCATTAGCCCCGATTCTTGGAAATTAAGATTTCACCCCGGGCCTCACCCCCAGGATGTTTGTTTGGTGGACCAACAAAGGGCTACTACGGATAGCTGATCTGTGTAGCCATAAGGGTATATTGACAAGACAGGTTTTAATTGAGAAATATCAAATGCCGCCCTCTGAGTTTTTTCGATGTGCTCAGATCCTACACTTCCTGGGGACTTTGTCGCGAGATTCTGATATGGCTACTAGGTCCTCAATGGAGTACCTGTGTCAGAACTTCGATAAAATCCGAGGGCATATCTCTGAAATGTATACTATCTTGACTAGCTCTGCTGTCAAATTGGCTTATATGGTAAAATGGGAGGCAGACCTTCGGGAGACAATTGAATTAGACGAATGGCATGCTATAGCACAAGGGGCCTCAAAGTCCATAATCAATACTTCAATTATTGAAGCCAATTATAAAGTGCTACTGCGGTGGTATATGGTCCCGGCCAGGCTGGCATCATATGTACCAGCAGCATCCCCTTTGTGTTTCCGCGGATGCGGACAGCAGGGAACCATGTACCATGTGTGGTGGCAGTGCCCCACGGTACGACGTTATTGGATTAGAGTATACAATTTCATTTACTCTCTTACCCAGGTCAATCTAGTGAAATCCCCGAGACAGGCTCTGCTGGGTAGTGTGATAGAGACGGCATCAAAAGCTCAGAGGCGGCTTATATCATTTATATTTATTTCAGCCAAAATTATTATTGCAAAATCCTGGAAGAGGGCAGCTTTACCTTTTGCGCACCTTAAGAACAAGCTTTCCTGGATTATGCTCAATGAACGTATGTCTGCACAATTGCAAGATAAAATGCAATTGTTTGATAAAGTATGGGACCCCTGGGTGAAATACCTGACGGGGGATCCAAGATTCTTGCCTGAGTAGAACCGTCTTGGGATGGTGGGTGTTGGAGCACGGGGTCACTTTCTTTTTTCTTTCTTTTTCTTTTTCCTCTATTCCCTTTCTTTCTCTTTTCTTCTCCCCCCCCCCTCTCCCCCCTTTTTTTTTTTTCTTTTCTCTCTTCTTTTTTCTCTTTTTTTTTCTATGTTTTCTCTTTTCCCTTTATCTCTTTCTGTCTTTTCTTTGTTATTATACTGATGCGAGAGTCATCTAATTTTTACCCCCTAACCTCTACATAGTGAGTATTCCTACAAAATTTATTATGATCTCAGGGAGTGGTGGGGAATTCTTACTAAACAGCCACTTACCTCGACTTGCTTATATGTATAACAGTTAGTAGATGCGTCCAAAATACATGTTTGTCTAAATCACTCTATATGGATGGTTGATGTTGATCTTTGAAGGTTGGAGGATCTATTTCTAAATGTCACAAGGCATTGGTTCCAGCCCATGTGTACAGATTCAAACAAGCTTTAAGGTCATTGTTAGAGATGAAGAAGTCTTACTTACTCTGCTTCATAATGACTCTAGCTTGCTACTTGGCTGTTATAGAGGTTTCTATTCACTGTTAAGATGACTCAGGTCTTTACCTGCATTTTGTATTTTTGTATCTCTTTGTGGAATCAAGATTGTATTTTTACTTACTTTCTTTGTTGAAAAACTTCAATAAAAACATTGAAACGAAAATAATAATAACACACATAAGTAATAAATGAATGGTGTAGTCCCAACAAACCACGTGAGTGGAAAAAGTCCTTGTAGGAAAAGTTGGAGTGCATCAATGATAACACAAAGAAAACATATATGAAAGTCCATCCACAAATGGGGAATCGGTAGATGTAAAATCACTATACTTCATAGATCCTCGGATAGGATGACACTTGAATCAAAAACGAAAGTGGTATGCTCTTACCGGAACAGTAGGACCCGTCTGTCCAATCAAGGCTAATCTTTCTCAGATGCAAATTGTTGAAAATTCATTGTAAAAGGTGTCCACCTCCACCAAGAAGATCCCCCAAATGTGCACTAATGGATGGCTCCTTACCGCACGCTGTTGACCTGATTGTTTGGAAAAGGTCAAATACAGCAGTTGGTCACTAAACCAGTTGAATGATTCAGCTGCGCAGCTCTATGTTTCCCGAAATCAAACACTCTCATGAAGGAGGGAGAGGAGAAACCACCATAGTGAAGTACAGTTTATTTAAAATATGTCACAGATAAAACAGCATAGCCAAATGGCCTCTTACTTTAGTAGTGCCTAGGACCCGGCACTGAGGCTGGTCAGCATGGCAGGATGGGCTATGATGGGAGTTCCTCGCTGGGGAACTGGCGTGTAGTCCAAGCCGGATAAGGGTTCCTCGCTAGGGAGCTGGCGTGCGTTCCAAGCCAGAGGACCAGCGGGACCGGAAGTGCGTTGTTTTTACGTATCCAGGCGGTTTGACGTACGTTTCGTGTGTTAAGGTGTTAAGTATGGACCGTTTAACCTTGCTTGAGTCTAAGAGAAGCACCAAACGGGAGGATCAGGTGCCTTTCCTCTCTGGCTTTCACAGACAGTACAGGAATGTGGAAAATATTTTCAATTTTTTTTGGCCTATCCTATTACAGGATATAGATTTGGCCAAAATATTACCCCCCAAGCCCAATTTCATTTACAGACAAGCTCCGGGCCTTAGAAATAAAATTGCGGCCAATGTCCCAGATCCACCTGAGAGACCTCTGACCTTTCTGGATGGATCTGCATTCCATTACTGCACCCGATGCAGATCATGTAAAAATACCACCAGACAGGGAAAGAAAAAGAGCAAATTCATTTCTTTTGTCACCCAACAGGAATTCACGATAAAACCACTCATCACCTGTCATTCAGATCATGTGACTTATGTCCTAGAATGCCTGTGCAAGTTGCAATATGTGGGACGCACAACTCGTGAACTTAAAATGCGAATCAACGAACATGTGGCGAACATAATCAAAGGGTTTCCTAACCATAGTGTTTCCAAACATTTTGCAGACTGCCATGATAAGGACCCTCGCAAGCTGACCTTTTATGGCATAGACAGGGTCACTAAACATTGGAGAGGCACTGACCTCAAAAAAGCTGTATCGCAAAACGAAACGGAATGGATACATCGTTTAAGGACAATGCAGCCACTAGGGTTAAACATTGAGTTGGATTTAAACTGCTTTTTAACCAATGAATAATGATTTTATTTTATTTTATTTCTCTTCTATATATTTATATTTTATACATTTATCAGCCAATCAGTGGTTATATGTGTGTATGATATTTTAAATGTGGGTTTGAACATATGTTTTTATATTTATATTATGTGGAACCTAGCATGGGTTAACTAACTGTTTGCACCTGGGAACTGAGGCTCGCCATAGGCCAACCCCACCCATTCCAACTGCTAGACCTATTTCTATGGGTCCATTACGTATCTAGGCATGCTTCCTGACGACGTGTTAATCACGAAACGTACGTCGAAGCGACTGGATACGTAAAAACAACGCACTTCCGGTCCCGCTGGTCCTCTGGCTTGGAACGCACGCCAGCTCCCTAGCGAGGAACCCTTATCCGGCTTGGACTACACGCCAGTTCCCCAGCGAGGAACTCCCATCAAGGCCGGACGTGCACGATGTCTTGGTGGAGTTCTTGGAAGAAATGGGATGGCAATGGTGGAACTCTCGGATGGATAGGGTGGAAGCAGCTGGATGGCTCCAAGCACCATGTAGAGAGGGGAAAAGAAATAAAAACGCAACACAAATGGTGCAGATAAATGAGGTAACGGTTTTATTTTAATAAAACCAATGGTATAAAAGTGATCACAAATAAAATAAAAGCAATGCGGGAAAGGGTAATAAACCAATCCCTACGCATTTTGTTCTAGAGGGACTTCAACTGGGGCATCGGTTGAAGTCCCTCTAGGACGAAACGCGTAGGGCTTGGTTTATTACCCTTTCCCGCATTGCTTTTATTTTATTTGTGATCACTTTTATACCATTGGTTTTATTACAATAAAACCATTACCTCCATTATCTGCATCATTTGGGTTGCGTTTTTATTTCTTTTCCCCTCTCTACATGGTGCTTGGAGCCATCCAGCTGCTTCCACCCTATCCATCTGAGAGTTCCACCATTGCCATCCCATTTCTTCCAAGAACTCCACTGTGTTCGAATGAGCCCAGCTGACTGTGCCATAGGAGTTCTCAGGCTGTACCGATCTGCTGTTCATGACAGACAGGTCCTACTGTTCCGGTAAGAGCATACCACTTTCGTTTTTGATTCAAGTGTCATCCTATCCGAGGATCTATGAAGTATAGTGATTTTACATCTACTGATTCCCCATTTGTGGATGGACTTTCATATATGTTTTCTTTGTGTTATCATTGATGCACTCCAACATTTTCCTACCAGGACTTTTTCCACTCACGTGGTTTGTTGGGACTACACCATTCATTTATTACTTAATTCTATGGAGCATTGGATGTCAGCGGAAAAATGTCTGCTGACATACGACCGATCCGCCAAAATCAGACGTATGGCGATACGTCCCCATCCCTCCATGGCAGATCGGATCGGCTGAGATCTGATGAAAACGGACATGTTGTCTGTTATCAGATCTCTCGATAGAAGACATCGGCGCTGCACAAGCCCCTCTCCGCTCAGTGAGATCTCTTCCGCCGAGCCGATGGGAGCTAGCGGACTCAGTAGCCACAGAGTCCGCCCCATATGTCTGTATTTCATCCATCCGTTTTTGGATTAAATACAGACATACATGTATCCCTATGGGATAGTGGTCCCCGCTATGGTCCTATTCTGCAGACAGAGGAAAATCTTATTTTTCCATTCATTTGCCGATCCAATCGAATAAACACAGATGATCCGTGTTCATCTGATCCCCCCCATAGAGAAAAGCTGAGATCTGACAGGGAGGTACGTGTGCAAGGACCGCCCTGTCATCTTCCGGCTCAGCGGGGATCAATGGAGTGATCCCCACTGAGCAAGCATATAACAAAAGGTATGGATCCTCACAGGATCCGTATGTGGGAAAGGGCCCTTAAAGCAGGGGTTCAACCTTAAACAAGTATATACCATTCAATCCAGCATACTGCCAACATGTACAGTATGCTGGGTTTTTTTCAGTTTACATACCGTAGTATAGGTATTCTTCCCCCGACTTCCGGGTAGTGAATCCCATGGGAGTGGGCGTTCCTATTCAGAGACTAAGTGATTGACGTATGACAAAAGCTTCCCCCCGGCACATATTGTGCCTCACCAGTTTCCGAAAGAAGCGAACTACAAGTCGGCTCTATACGGCGCTTGCGCACCGACGTTCGGATTTTTCCAGAAACTGGTGACGCGCCTTTTGTGCCGGGGGGAAGCTTTTGTCATACGTCAATCACTTAGTCTCTGAATAGGAACGCCCGCTCCTGGAAGCCGGGGGGGGGGGAATACCTATACTACGGTATGTAAACCGAAAAAAAAACAAAACAGCATACTGTACATGTTGGCAGTATGCTGGATTAAATGGTATATACTTGTTTTTAGGGTGAACCCCTGCTTTAAGCAGAAATGTAATAGGTGCATAATGAAGGATTGGAGGGTAGCATGGTATGCGCATACACAAAGTGACACACGTTTTCAATGATATGGCGTAGCTCAAGGGTAATTTAAGTTTTATGCCCGTGGATGCGGTCTAAAGGTAGGGTATCTCAGATGGGGGTGTTCTGGAACATTTTTTTTCATAGGTGTTAGGGAAGGTTTTAAAAATACAACTAATTTAAGAGTACCGTGGGTAATATTTTATGAATAAGGTGCCAGTGTCTATGGCAAGTTCAAGGTGTTTCTAGCAAACATTTTGGAATTAGTCACAAAAAAAAAAAATGATCTCAATCAAAACCAAATAAGATGTCTCTTGACAGCATAATTAATTGGTTTAGTAATTGCTATAAGTCTCTTGTATTATCTTTGCAGTTGTGTCAGCTGCTAAGAACCACAAGTTCAGATTTCCTGTTGAGTAATACACATTACACATGCAAAAACGTTTGACAAATCATTTCACCATTTCTTTTACATATGCTATAGGGCGTTTCTAGAACAGACTATTTTTCATGAAAATCCATCTGTGAAAAAGTAATATAGAAAAGATGAATTATGTTGGGAAATAAGCCTCTGCAGCATTGCTCATCAATTATAAAGGCACACACTCTCTATGACTGTTTAAGAGAGACAACAATTTTATGTGTCATTTTGGTGAATTATGATTTGACTTCTGGAAAATCTTTAGTAGGAATCTTTAGTAAATAATAAGAGAATTTTTCAGGTTATAATAGCCACTTTCTGAGATTCTGGCTAAAAATAGGAGACTGGAAACTCTTTAGACATTGGAGAATGGTCAAACCAAATAATGAAACAAGCCATGTACTTTCAAACAAGTTTTGTTTGCGTTTCGGGACTGAGAAACTAATAAAGAGGAGGTCCATCCACCGCTGCAAAAATCAAAAGCCAGCAGCTGCACATACTGTAGCAGCTGACTTTTAACAATCGGACCTGTCCTGGAGTCCAGCGATGTCGGCACCTCGCATTTTTCCATGCGTGAGGTTCCACTCCTCCTACTGGTCTGGTGGCTGGGGAAGGAGGAGGGAGGAGGAGGGAGAAGGAGGGAGCCCTGGCGGTGATGTCAATACCTGCAGCTGAGACTTAAGTTGGAGCAGGATACATGTGAAAGACAGGGATCCTGTCCCCCCTCCCCCCGAAAGGTGCCAAACATGGCACCGGAGGGGGGGGGGGGGGGAAGTACAGTGAGCAGAAGTTCCAGTTTGGGTGGAGCTTCGCTTTAACCTCCCTGGCGGTATGATTATGTCAGATTTTTGCATCTCATGCATGGAAATTTGGTGTTTTTTATTGTAAGCCTGCAATTCTTAATAAATAACTCACTTAAATTTGTCCAAGAGTCTAGTACACATCCCGGGTATGATAAAGTTTGAAAGACAAAATCATAATTTATAATATAATAAATAACAAATAATAGTAATAACTACATGTATTCAATAATGTAATCAAATCAAAAACACTGAAATTTGTTGGAGAAGTAAAACTTTGATTATTTTTGTTTATGTTTAATTAAGAATAGCATTTGACTGCTGAATATTTTTGTGGATTTTTGGGGATTTCACTAATCGTGAAAATAGCACAATTTTCCTGTTTCATATTTGGGAAAAGTAATTTAAGAGTATTATTTTGTGAAATTGATAGAAGGCAGGCAGTGATTTTGTTGCTTTCAGGTTGTTAAAACTTGCTGTGTTTTTCCAAACTTCTGTCCCAAAATAGATCAGAAATGCACACAAATAGACCAGGTTATATGTTTTTTTTTTGTTTAACACGTTTTATTTTATTTTTTTAAACTCTGATTACACTGAAACTCGTCTCCAACCCAAAACACTGATCATTTCTTATGAACAGATTCTGTTAGCCTAGATACAGGATTACGAGCTGGAACACTTGTAAATGTAATTAGTTCATTTTTATAGCGCTTTTCTTCCTAGAGACTCAAATTAAATATCAGTTGGTATTGGGGATAATAGCTGGTGAAGCAGCCCTCTTGGGTGTGCTTGGTAATATCATACTAGGGCTTTTTTTTAAAAAAAAGCAGGGCTCAATTAACCTACCAGCATATCTTAAGGTGCGGAGGAAACCAGCAGACCAGGAGGAAACCCTCACAAGCACGGAGAACATACGAACTCCATGCAGATAGTGAACTAGCTGGGATTTAAATTAAATTCCCTAGTGCTTCAAGGCAAAATTGCCAACAACTAAGCCAAACAACTAAGCCCAATTGTATCTGCTAGCAACGATAGCAGATTTTAGGTATGAGTACAGATTAAGCTATAAACAAATGTACCTTCAAACAAATACATATATTGGGAAAAAATACAAGCAAACAGAATCAGTCAAATAGACTTTTTTTTTTTAATTATTAATATGATTTGCAACTTTCAAAGAATTGAAGAACCCTTCTTAGGAAATACAATTTCCCCTTCTTAGGAAATACAATTTCCCCTGCAGCTTTATCCACGCTTTACATGACCAAATAATGTACATGGGTGGACTCCAAGAAAACTGTGGGGTTGATTTACTAAAACTGGAGAGTGCAAGTCTGGTGCAGCTCTGCATAGAAACCAATCAGCTTCAAGTTTTTTTTTTTTATTGCACAAGTCAGTGTTAGAAGCTGGTTGGCTACTATGCACAGCTGCAACAACTTTTGCACTCTCCAGTTTTAGTAAATCAATCCCATTGTTTAAGCCAGGTAGGAAAGGTAGGCAAAAATAAATAAAACAAGGCAAAATACTCATTGGGGTTGATTTACTAAAGGCAAATCCTCTTTGCACTACAAGTGCACTTTGCAGTGCAGTCATTGTAGATCTGAGCGGAAGATCTGAAACAAGGGAAATGCTGTTTTTTTTCCCTTGCATGTCCCCCTCTGATCTACAGCGACCGCACTTCCAAGTGCAATTGTAGTACAAAGTGGATTTGCCTTTACTAAATCAACTCCATTGTGTCACACAGAAAATCGTGCAGGGACTTGTTTTTCCCCGTACTAGAATCAGATTGCATGGGTGTTCTCACCTATGCTATGCAAGTTCACAGTTCGCACTGCGATTTGTGAAAGAACCACCCACAGCTGCTCACACAAGGCAGTGCTAACTGCCTGCGGGAGAGGAGCTATGTGGAAACCGCCATTGGAATCGTGTTTACTGCATCGCACTAGTGTGAACCCAGGGTAAATGAAATAACGTCAGTAGGGAAATGTTACCTGAAAGAATTACAGTTCAATAACTTTTCCAAAAGGTGTGCTTGGAAATGCTGTTCTTCAGAAACACCCAGGAAAACAACATTGTAATCTTCTACAATGTACCAAACACAAAAAGCAACAAGGTAAAAATTTTGGTTCTCATGCTTTTTGGCTGCTTGAGGTATGGGAATCTATTTAATAGGAAGTGTGGATAGTCTAAGGCAGTCCATAGACGATGCAATTGTATTTATTTCCACATTAAGTGTTGTTGGGGAAATGCCTCGTGGCGCAGCTAGCCTTCTTGTCTTGCAGAACAGAATGATTAGTGCAGGTGGTTATAGCCGCCGGCAGTAACGGATTGTAAAACAAATCCTACAAGCTCATTGTATCCAAGTCCATCGATGGATTGACTTGGGAACAATCGGTCTGGTCTTACATAGATCGCATCTCGGCCAGTCCCTGCTGAACCAGCCAAATTTTGATCTATGTGTTGCCAGCTTAAAAGTGCATGCAATGTTATGCTGTCAATTTAAATGGAAGTATAATGCTCAGTTTCAAATTATCCAATTTTAAAGAGCAACTCCCTGGGTGATCAATGTGCGTTGCATTGATTTTAACCAACTTTGTTGCAGAAGGCTAACTTTTTCTGCTCTGAAAAAATAGCTGTTTGTTTCACCATGTCCATTACAGACCGATTCTGAATGGGAGTGGTCTGATGAGAAAAGCTGCCATGTCTGCATGCCTTTAGGCCCCATTCACACTTGCGTTTACAACTCGGGCTCCAGGTGTTTATTCACTATAATTAGGTCTGGATGTTGACTGAGCCATTCTAACACATGAATATGCTTTGATCTAAACCATTTTATTGCAGCTCTGGCTGTAGATTTTGGATCGTTGTCCTGCTGGAAGATGAACCTCCATCCCAGTCTTAGGTCTTTTGCAGACTAATGCCTTGTACACTCGGTCTGACTTTTTGACCATGAAAAAGTCTGCTGCGAGTCCATCAGAAGTCCAATGCAAAGAAAGAGAACAGGTTCTCTATCCAAGGTCCGATGGACTTTCGACAAAAAAAGTCCAATGGAGGCTACACACGGCCAGACTTTCCGAGAAAAAAAAGCCCGTCTGACTTTTTTCCTCGGAAAGTCCGGCCGTGTGTATGAGGCATAACAGGTTTTCTTCTAAGATTGCCCTGTATTTGACTCAAGCCATCTTCCCATAAACTCTGACCAGCTTCCCTGTCCCTGCTGAAGAAAAGTATCCCCCACAACATGATGCTGCCAACGCCATGTTTCACAGTGTGGAGTGTTCGGGGTAATGTGCAGTGTTAGTTTTCCGACACACATAGCATTTTGCTTTTAGGCCAAAAGTTCAATTTTGGTCTCACATTCCCAGAGCACCTTCTTCCACATGTTTGCTGTGTCCCTCACACTGACAGTGTGAGGGGAAAAAAAAGGCGATCACCGGCTTCTGTCAGAGGGACATCAGACCCTTACACAGAGCCGTAGATGCCTCATCTGTGCCCATCAGTGCCACCTATCAGTACCCACCAGTGCCATCTACCAGTACTCACCCGTGCAACATATCAATGCCCACCAGTGTCTCATCAGTGTCACCTTAAAAATAAATAAAATTGTGCTAAAAACCACAGAACAATAAATAATGTCCGATATGTAGAGCAGCATGCAATATGATAGTACATCAAGGCTTTATAGGCTAGTTCACATAATTTGTAAACAAAGCCTTCTTAGGGAACATCCGCTGACTCCTGATCTCACCCGGTTCCGCAATCCTCCGATTCTGCAGACGGAGAAAAACCCTATTTTTCCATCCGTCTGCGAATTGGGTGTACATGGACAGACGGTCCATGTTCACTTATCCCCCCAATGAGGAGAGCGGACAAACGGAGGTTCACAGGGCGGATCATCACTGATCCGCCCTGTGTGAAAGAGCCCTTAGTGATAATATCCACCATCCATCACCTTGAACAGCAGTGCCTCCACCAAAAGCTGTACAAACTCCTTACTAGCTCCTGTGGACCCCTTATTACAAGGGGTCAATTTTGGTTTCATATTAAAAAGACTGCCTGAACTTTAGTCACCCCCTTGATGTATTTAAAGATTTGAATCATGTCACCCCTTTCCCTTCTCTCCTCCAGACTGTACACATCAAGCTCCTGAAGCCGCTCTTGATAGGTTTTATCTCCCACACCTTTCACCATTTTTGTTACCCGTATCTGGACTCGTTCTATCTGATCAATATCTTTCTGTAAGTGAGGTCTCCAGAACTGAACACAGTATTCTAAATGAGGTCTCACTAAACCCCCACTTATCCTCCCAGAACCAGGAGATTACTGCTGTAGGTTATGCTGGGAGGAGGTTCAGAGGACAGAAGGTTTCCACTGATACATCCAGCACCAGCACAAGGGACACTTTAGATTATGTAGCGCCCCCTACTGTCAGTTATGGGCGCCATTGTAAATTTAGTGGGGGGATGAGAGAGTTACCTTGCTCTCATCAATGTTAATTCCCTAAATTTGCGTTTCGGGCTGGGCTGCCTGTGGTCCCATTCTCTGTGCTGAGGATATGTTACCATCCTTGGGCAGCAGATGGTGCCAGAGGTGTTCCAGAACAGAGTCACTTTTCCTCAGCAGCCAATCAGAGGAGTGTTTCCCTCGCTGGGCCTGCTGGGAGAGGGTATATCTGATGCGGGCGCCTTTTTGTCCGGGTCTTCTACCCGGGTCTCCTACCCGCAGCGGGTCGCATGTGCGGCACCCACCTTCAGGGTGCACGCACACCACGAGGCCGCCACTATTGCCTACCTGGCCGGGGCCTACACTACACGGAGCTACGAACTTTGGGCTTCATGGCTCAAGGCAACTGATGCCATCAGGGACCCCAGTGACTTACTGGGTTCCCACTTCTACTGAGAAGATCCCAAGCTGGGTGCTCTTCGGTGGGGGATCGGTCTGAGGAGAACCCGGAGGCAGGTGATCCAACAGGGCTTGAACGAACCATCGGGGATCTGGTTACCAGACGCTGACAGAACATAGTCAGACTGTCAGCTGGTGACCTTTACTAAAATACCTACTGGGAGGGTTTGCTTTACAGCTCTACTTTGCTAACATTGGGCCTGTGAGAGGTTTCCATCTTAAAATCCTAATTTAATTAGAGCCAAGTCGGTGGCAGAGACTTGTTCCTTCCCAGAAGCTTTAAGTGACACTTTGGCTGCCAGGCCTGTGAAAGGGGTCTGTCCGGGGGCACTTCACCCACTCTAGCTAGAGTGGCGACATGATAGATACTACTGTTGAAGGCAGGACTGCCTTACTTATCCTAAGCCTGATGCTGCAAGGTTCATCTTCTTTCTTTCATCAACCTATCCTGTCTACCTTAAGTTTATGTTGGTCATGTTTGACTAGGAATAAAGCATCGGAAAACTCAGCGATCGGTCTGGACATTCAATTGTTGCTCTGCTTACCACCTTCACCCCTAGACATCACACAGAGGTAACTTAAATATGTGGATCCCAAATCTAATCAGCGGCTCCTGAGGGGGTAGTGCTACAATTAGAAGTACACAAAGTCCGTTGTGCTGATTGCTTAAAACCATTATTTTGACGAATCTACCAGCTTTAGCGCCAGTTTACACTAGATGCAATTCCGTGCGCTTTTTTCATGTATTCCAATGGCTCTAATTCACACCATACATTCAGTTTCTGATCAGTTTCAGTTGCAGAAACTGACTGCATGGTGTGAACTAGAGCCATTGGAATACATTGAAAACACTACGCATGCATTTTGTGCAGAAAAAACAATGCACGGAACTGAACGGAACTGCGTCTGGCGTGAACTAGCACTTTTTTTACACATACGCATTAATTACTTTGAGAAGGTGCACATGCATTGTATTCCATAGCACATTTATCAACAGCTTCCTGAGAGCCCTATTTATGGAAACGATACAAGAGAAAAATGTGCTGTTGTCTATAGCAACCAAAATGATCACTGGAATCTGACTGACTGATAAATGTTGCATGGTATTTTAAATCTGCAGAAATATTTCAAATGAGACATAGAATGTATGTTCTCACAAACAGGTTTTTCAGTAAGACAGAGAAAAATATAATAGATGTTCGTTAACCAGCATCTTCAGCAGTTCTTTTATTACCTCTGTGAGGATATAAGCTTTCCTTCTGAATGCTAAGAATTAAGAATTTAATTAATTAAAATAGATGTTCTCATGTACAAGTTCTACTAAAGCAGATCAATTGAATTGTGAACAAGCACTTAATATTTGTTGTGCTTCTAAAGGTCTGCTATTATATATTGTCATGGCAACCTTTAGTAGACCTCAACCCACCTGTTGAAAAATAGAAAAAGTATTAGGCAGTTGGTTACCACACCAGGCCTCTTTGTGGCCTTTAGGGAATTTGTACTAATTAGAATTAGTTGTCCTTCTACAGTCCAGCTTCTAACACAAATTGCATTCTGTTCCACATGATTTCACACACAAAAATAGCCCGTACAACATCTGAAATGAATCAAGGCAATATGAAACATTTTGTATAATTGGCCTTCTTGTTAACATTTCAACATATCTTTCCGAATTTTACCAAACCTTAACAAAGTATTTGTTTACAGATTTTTATTTTTTTTACATCTGAAACTTTATTTTTTTAAAGAGGCAAGACATGATTTAGGAACCTTTTAATATTCCACACACCCACATCCAGAACAAAACAGTGACCTTTTGAAAACAAGAGTTTTAAAAGAAACTTGTGGTAAAAAAAATCTTAGAAAGAAGGCAAATTACTATAAAAAAAAAAAAGGAAAAGTTAGAATGTTGAAAATAAAGGTAATTAACTAGGAGGCAGCTATATAAAATTTGTGACCGCTCCACATTAGTTCAAAGGCCTATATAAAAACAGTGCAGATAAAGTGAAAATGTAAAAAGGAGAAAAGGGGATTAAAAAACAAGATCTGGTAATCCTGTTTTCCAAAAACATTAAAGCATATCCCAAATGTATAAAAGAAAGCCTTTTGATCAAATGCCAAAATGTATAATGTGAAAAAGTATGGAATACCACCTCTAAAACAAAGTTTTGGCTTGTAGATCATGAAGTAGCTTTGTTGGGAGGATGAATATTTTAGTCTTTAGGAAATTGCAGTAACGAGCGTACATTTTCTGCCAAGGCTAGCATGGTTGTCTTTTGTATTCAAATGCGGCGCTGTACAAGTGCATGCTTTCTAATGTAAAATGTAGCAAAGGCTGTGTTTGACCTGCTTTGCCTGCAATGCATCATCATTCATCTCAATAGGACCTGCTATGTTCAAAGAAACACAATACAAACAAAGCAGGTTAAAGCTGCCTTATCCATGCTGTACCACTGAAGTTAATAGGAATCTGCCGACCTGTGTTTGATGTGCATTCTAAATGCAGAACAACAATTATTTCTACACAAGTTCTTAAAGTGGAAGTAAATCCTCCTATCGTTTTCAGCCAAGGAAGCTGCCATCTTGGCCTCTTAATATTTAACTGCCATGATGCTGCATATGTGATCAGTTAGGACACCAGCCATTGGATGGTTTGACAGTTTGGTTGAAAGCACAACCAATGTAAGTTGTATTTGTGGCAGGTGCTGGAAAATAGGATTTTTTTCATTATACTTACCTGTAAAATCCTTTTCTTTTGAGAACATGGGACACAGAGTCAGGCTAATATTCATTACCTGCTGGGTTATACTTCATCAGGTGAACAACACTGGTAGATCAAAGATCTTTAGACAGGAAGTGCCAGTCCCTATATAACCCCTCCCATATGGGAAGCACATCAGATTTGTAGCAAGCACTGAGTCCTGAAAAAAGAGGGGTGTGCCATTATGTACTCAAAAGAAAAGGATTTTACAGGTAAGTAGGGTGAACAAATCCTATTTTCTATTTTCATACATCATGGGACACAGAGTAAGGCTAATATTCATTACCTGCTGGGACATCCCCAAGCAATAGCCTTGAGGGGAGGGATACACCCTGCCAAATAATAATAACCATCAGAACTTTATACGGCAGCCTGCAGTATACTGGGACCGAAAACCGAATCCTTGGCTGCCCAAACATTCACTTGATAAAATTTTGTGAACGTATGCACCGAAGACCATGTAGAAGCCTTCCAAATCTGAGCCACAGAAATCTGATGGCGAAAAGCCCAGGAGCTTCCTACACTTTAGTTAGCAAAGTAGAGCTTTAGGTTTCAGACCGTAGGCCTGAATGACAAATTGATGGATCCAATTGGCCATGAAAGCTTTGGCAGCTGCTTGCCCCTTCTTGGGTCCCTTTGGTAAAACACAAAAAGGGGTCTGATCCTTGGATTTCCACAGATCTAGACAAATAAACCTTGACTGCCGGGACAACATCCAAATAATTCAGTCGTCTTTCTTCTGCCGACCTAGGCTGAGAGAAAAAAGGCAAAATAATGTCCTGATTTAAATGAAAGGCTGACACCACTTTTGGCAAAAAGGATGGATGGTGAATGATCAAGTATGGTTCCTTGCATGAAAGGGCCGCAAACTCCGACACCCTTCTAGTCGAGGTGATAGCCATCAGGAAGTCTAGCTTGCGTGACAGCAAGTCTAATGGAATTTCCTTAATAGGTTGCCCCTGCATAAAGGTTCAGATCAGTGATTGGGAGGCTAAAGGTCTTTGAAAGAACACTGATGGGGCCCAAACTTGACCTCTGATTGTACTCAAAAGCAGTTACGTATTTTCGTAGATGCCATCTTTTGGCTTCACACCAAGCAATACAAGTCTTCTAGACTTTGACAGATTTTTCTAGTGACAGCTTTTCTAGCATTTACTTGGGTAAATATCACTGGTCCGGAGATGCCTCTGTCCATTAACACCCTGGCTTCAATAGCCATGCCATCCAATTTAGAGACTGTGAAATGGGTTGGAATATAGGACCTTGAGACAGCATGTCGGAGAGCTGTTGAAATGTCAAATGGGCCTTCTTTTGTCAGTCTGACAATCTTTGGGAACATGGGCAGGATCTGTTCTGTTCCTGACCATCTCCCCTGAGCCCATCTAGGGTTGCTCCCCAGCCTGAGAGACTTGCGTCTGTAGTCAGTACTTTCCACATGTTGTGATCTTGGAGCCACCAATTTAGGCTTAAAGATGCCTAATGGGAAAAGCACATTGTATAATCCAGGGATTTTATTGGAACTGGGCATATGGCACTGCCTCAAAAAAGGATAACATCTTCCCTAGAAGGCTCATACAGAGCTGAATGGAGGGTTGCTTGTTGCCCCTTATCTGCTGTACCCGAGTCTTCAGGGCGCATGTCCTTACTGGTATGGATGAGTCAAAAAAAAACACGTTCAGTTCGCACCAGAACCGTCAAACGGACCGAGCGTTCGCACGAACATTTAGAATCCCATTGAAGTCTATGTGACTCGAGTGCTCGAATTCAAAAGTGCTCATTTTAAAGCCCAATATTCAAGTTATTGTTGGAAAACGTCTTTGAGTACCCGGGTCTTGCCCTAGGAAACATCAATGGAATTTTTTTTTTTACAACTATTTTTTTCTGGAGCAGCGATAAATTTTTTTTTTCAAAATTCCTTTAAATATCGTACCTGCTGGGTGTCTATAGTATGCCTGTTAGGTGGCACGTGTTTACAACTGTCCCTGCACAAACTGAGATTACTCTCAGAAAAATAAATGTAATACTGCTTGCGGCTTTAATGTAATGTTTGGTTTCTGCAATATGGATAAAAATCAATGAAAAAAATAGCATGGGTTTCCCTGCCACCACTCCCACCAGGTCATTACAAGACCCAGTGCTGATCCTGACCTCCCTGGAGCCCTAAGCAAAATGACGGGTTTCCCTGCCACCACTCCCACCAGGTCATTACAAGACCCAGTGCTGATCCTGACCTCCCTGGAGCCCTAAGCAAAATGACATGGCACATTAAAAATTAGAAGCGGGGGGCGCTGACAACAATGGACATGTCACATTAAAGAAAGTTGAGAAGCGGGGGGGGGGGTGTTCTGCTGTCGGAAATGACTCAGCCAGCAAGTTTAGAAGCAGGGTGAGGGGGCGAAATTAACTTCTCACCAGGCGGGGCCCTTCGCAGCTTTGCGGGGCCCTAAGCGGCGTGCATAGAGAGCCTATATGGAGGATCGGCCCTGACAAGACCCTTTGGCCCTATATACTTTGAACAGCAGTATACAGGCGGTGCAAACAAGACAAGGACTGTAGGTTTGTTAAGTAGAATCTGAACCATGTCATACTTTGCTGCTGCATATTGCACAATTTCCTAAAGAGACCCTCAACAAACTACATGACACTTGTGCCTGATGAGGCCATTGATGTTCCAGTGGTGGCCCGTGAGCCTGTCCATACAGGCTTGGCCCCCTAAAGTGCACGTGCTGTGTGGCAACAATATGTCGATTTTAGGGGAGGGGGGGCATTATTACAATGCCAGATCTCGGCTGAATAAATTATTTTTTTGGGAAAAAAAAATTCTAGAAAAAAGCGGGGTTGCCATCCGTGAAGAACTCCTGTTCTCTGAAGGCCTCCATTATTTCTGCAAGTCAAAATTAAGCAAAAAAAGCTAATGTCAGTCAAGTCTTTTACTACTAAGCTTTCTCCCCATATCTAACCCACAAACTCATCCACTGTCCAAAATCGAGTTGCGTATCGTCGTACTGCGCGATCGTTTCTTCTGACTTTTTGCTTTGGCCAATTATGGCTCTCCGTTTTTTTGCGCGCTGTGATTGGCCAAGCATGTGAGACATACAGCATGCTTGGCCAGTCATCAGCGTGCAATGCCACAGTGAATTATGTGCCGTGGGGCGTCACTCGAATTTGGCGCGAACGACCCATTTTGTTTGAATTTCGACGAACGTACGAACAGACGATGTTCGAGTGGAACATACGTTTGACTCGAACACAAAACTCATCCCTACTTACTAGTGGTAAGAATACTCTTGCTAGGATCAAACCTAAATACTTTAGATTCTAATCTGGTCTCAAGTTTGACTTTTCAGTATTTATGATCCAACCTAAGCTCTTTAAATGCTGTACTGTGTATATTATGCTCTGTTCTAGAGCCTGTACCGAGTGATCTCTGAGCAGGAGGTAGTCCAGGTACCTGAGCACCAGATTTCCTTGGGCTCTTAAAAGGCCCAGTACTGGTGCTAGGACCTTTGTAATTACCCGAGGGGCTGTTGCCAGTCTGAAGGGTAGAGCCACAATCAGAAAATTGATGTTCCTCTACTGCAAACCGTAGAAACCTCTGGTGAGGCTGAAAAATAGGTATGTGTTAATATGCATCTAAAAAGTCTCCCCTCTGAAGTTAGGTTACTAATGAGCAGACAGACTCCATCCGAAAGGATTGTATCGTTTGATACTTGTTCAGGGATCTTAGGTCCAAAATGGGCCTAGTGTCTCCGTTTGGTTTCTGAACTATACACAGATTTGAGTAAAACCCTGTGCCCCTTTCGAGTATCGGAACTTATACAATTACTCCCTGATGCACTAGGTGTTTCAGTATTTGGAGCAACAAGCCTCTTTGAGAATCCGAGGGGACGCTGGATCTTAAAAACCTTTGGGGGGGCATCCCCCGTAACTCCAGCCTATAAAAAATGTATAGACATTTTAGCCCCCAGAATGTGTTCTTATATGAACAGATTAGGGGCAAAGTGGGACATGCGTAGAGAGGCGACAGAAGCCACTATCACACTAATCTTAAAAGAGGGTAAGGACAGTACACTTTGTTCTAGTTATAGACCAATTTCATTATTAAATTGTGACACCAAGATATTTTCTAAAATACTGGCAGGGAAGATGAAAACAATCATGAACGACATGATACATGCCGATCTGGTTGGTGTTGTGTCCGGACTGGAGGGGAGAGATAACGGAATTAGAACTCTATTAGCCATACAGAAAATTTAACAGTGGAGCCCCAGGTCTAATTCTGTCAGTAGATGCCGAAAAAGCGTTTGACAGAGTAGACTGGGGCTTCATATATAATACCTTAGAGGCAATAGGAATAGGACCAAGAATGTTTTCCTGGATTAGGGTACTTTATAATAAACCCACTGCAAGAGTGAAAGTTATTGGGACCCTTTCGGGACTATTTGAATGGTACAATGGTACAAGATAAGGATGCCCTCTATCACCCCTTTTGTTCGTGTTAGCATTAGAACCCCTTATTAAGAGGGATAAGGAAGAACCCGGACATAAGGGGGATAGAAGTTGAACAGGAGGAACACAAACTTGCGGCTTACGCCGATGACATTTTATTTTACTTAACCAGCCCAAGAATGACGCATTTACGAACATTAAAAAAAATCACTTTTGAAAATATATTAACATGTTAGAGATAACATACGATTTTAGTAGTTGGGCTTATAAAGATTATTAAATATTTATTTTTATTCAAATTACATTACTCTTTGCCTGGTTTTCCTTAATTTTAAAAAGTTTTGAAATGGGAAGCCATGACATCAAGGCAGAAGAAAAAATAAACTAGAAAAGTAGACATATTAACAACATTCAGCAGAATCCAAGACAGTTGCACTACCTGGAGAAAAGATTTCTTGCATGTCCATCACAAATGATGGACTGTGCCAGGTTTAGGGTGGCCTAAACCTGCGTCTACCTTTTCAGAAAACAAAAATTCATAAATCATTTACGCATTGACAAAATCTATGTGCAGGATAGATTTTGCCGGATTATTTTTACCTTTGCGGAAACATATTAAAATTGAGTGGAAAATCACCCAAGGCATAAATAGGCTAAACTGCTAGAATTGATATTTCCCATTAAAAAAATATGAATTTCTTTCTTTCTTATAAACAGGCCACCAAGTGTTTATATTATGGATTACTTTAGATTCTACTCAAATTTAGCAATGTTATATACGTTGTGCTACTTTTTCACATTCAACCTCCAGGAGAGCGGTTTGTGGCTTTAAGTGAAATTTCACTCTCTGTCAACATTGACAATTTGTAATCCTTATACTGGTAGCATTACTAAATAGATGGAAAAGTATATAATTTACTTAGTTTTACACTTTTCAAAATGTTTTCAGTTATTTCTTGGTTTCCAGGCCTAAGCAAATCATGTCATACATTCCAGGAGTCTTCAGAGGGGAGGAGTTTTCCAAGCACACCCTTCTGCCTAAATGCCCGAGTTAAGGTCAGATGGATTCCAGGAAGTGCTGCATGAATCATCTGCCCTTACTCAAGATAGCCACAGCCAGAAATGCTAGGGGGCATTTTTCAAAATGAGTTCTCAGCAAAATAAAGCACGGAGACATGGATGGATAGATGAGTTTTGAATATTAAAAATGTATTAAATAATGTGTTTAGTTTGTAGTGATCAGATGTGTGCATTTCTGCTTTAAAATATACAGCATTTTCCAGTTACTAGTGAAATATGATGTTGCTATATAATTGCAAAGACTCCTCACAAATTTTTCATTTTCAGCATCAAGATCTCAACAATGTGTTATCTTAGTGAAGTGCATATTTGTTATGACAGCTCTGGCACCCTAATATAGTCTATGTGGAATTCCAGGGATTGAATTTGCATTTAGGCTTAAAGTGGTTGTAAAGGTAGGTGGTTTATCTTAATGCATTCTATGCATTAGGATAAACCTTCTGTGTGTAGCAGCCCCCCTCATCCCCCCCAATACTTACCTGAGCCCCATCTCTATCCAGCGATCTGCACAAGTGCCTGGGCTATCCGGACACGTACTCCCGATTGACTGAGACAAAGAGGTGGCATCATTGGATCTCACTGCTGTCATTTAAAGTCAGTTATCCAATCAGGAGAGAGAGGGCGGGGCATAACCGTGGCTCAGTGTCTGAATGGACACACCAAGCTGTGGCTTGGCCCAGGTACCTCATAGCAAGCTGCTTGCTGTGAGGGCACTCAACAGGAGGGAGGGGCTAGGAGCACAAATGAGGGACCCAAGAAGAGGAGAATCTGGGCTGCTCTGTGCAAAAACCACTGCACAGAACAGGTAAGTATGGAATGTTTTTTTTTATGGACTTTAGTATCACTTTAAGGCCCATACAAATGGGCTGATTATCAGTTAAAATCAGCAGGTACAGTAAATACTGTCCGACATTCGGCCGCCTCCTGTGGTTTTTAACATTTTGACACTTTTTTTGTGAAATGGTAGGGGTACAATGTACCCCTTACCAATTCACATATGGGGGGGCTGGGATCTGGAGGCCCCCTTTGGTAAAGGGGGCTTCCAGATTCCGATAAGCCCCCCACCCACAGACCCCCACAACCACTGGCAAGGGATGTGGGGATGAGACCCTTATCCCCATCAACATGGGGACATCCTCCCCATGTTGAGGGCATGTGGCCTGGTATGGTTCAGGAAGGGGGTGCTCCCTTGTCCCCCTCTTTCTGCAGCCTGCCAGGTTGCGTGCTAGGAAAAAGGGCCTGGTATAAAATTTTGGGGGGAACCCACGCCATTTTTTTTTATTTTGGCGTGGGGTTCCCCTTTAAATCCATACCAGACCTAAAGGGCCTGATATGAAATTTGGGGGGCCCCACGCTTTTTTTTGGTTCCCCTTAATATCCATACCAGACCCAAACGGCCTGGTAATGGACTGGGGCGGACCCCTGCCAATTTTTTCAATGACCTTTAACCACTTAAGGACCGCCTCCTGCATATATACGTCGGCAGAATGGCACGGCTGGGCACAAGCACGTACCTGTACGTCCTCTAAGTGTCCAGCCGTGGGTCGGGTCGCAGGTGTGCACCCGTGACCCGGTCCGAAGCTCTGTACCCGCTGACCCGATCTCCGCTGGAGTCCCGCGATCGTTCCCCGGAGCTGAAGAACGGGGAGAGCCGTCTTCACTGTGGCACTGTCATTGATCGTGTGTTCCCTGATATAGGGAAACACAATCAATGACGTCACACGTCCAGCCCCGCCCCCCTACAGTTAGAAACACAGATGAGGTCACACTTAACCCCTTCAGCGCCCCCTAGTGGTTAACTCCCAAACTGCAATTGTCATGTTCACAGTAAACAATGCATGTTTTGCTGAGAAAATGACAATGGTCCCAAAAATGTGTCCGCCATAATGTCGTTGTAATGTCGAAAAAAATCGTCGATTGCCGCCGTTAGTAGTAAAAAATATATATTTTTATAAAAATGCAATAAAACTATCCCCTATTTTGTAAACGCTATAAATTTTGCGCAAACCAATCGATAAACGCTTATTGCATTTTTTTTTACCAAAGATAGGTAGAAGAATACATATCGACCTAAACTGAGGAAAAAAATAAATTGTTATATATTTTTGGGGGATACTTATTATAGCAAAAAGTAAAAAATTATAGCGCAAAAAAAAAATGCAGAGGTGATCAAATACCACCAAAAGAAAGCTCTAGTTGTGGGAAAAAAAGGATGCCAATTTTGTTTGGAAGCCACGTTGCACGACCGGGCAAATGTCAGTTAAAGCGACGCAGTGCCGAATCGCAAAAACTGGCCAGGTCCTTTACCTGCCTAAAGGTCTGTTTCTTAAGTGGTTAAAATTATCATTTTTGATTTCTCCCATAGACTTTCCCATAGACTTTTAAAGGGTATTCCGCAGCTTTTAAAATTTGCCGCAAACACCCCAAATTGTTTGCTATTCGGCAAACAGGCAAACAGCCAATGTTCGACTCGAACATAAAGCTCATCCCTAGCCCTAACCTTCTATCTAGGCTTTGTAAATGTGCCTTTGAGAATGATCAGCCCTCTGGAATTCTCTTTCTGATATTCCTTCTCCTTATAAAGAGAATTCTTTTTCCAGGCCTTCCCAGCAAGACTGTCTCTGGATGATGAAGTCATACGGCATTGGACATGATATCATCCAGAGATGGTCCTGCTGGGAAGGCCCAGAAAGAGGATTCGCTTTATAAAGGGGGAGGAATATCCGTGGAGCATTCCAGAGGATTGATTATTCTCAAAGGAATATTTTACGCCTATAAGGTGAGGGCGTAACTGGTGGATGGAGCACAAGGATTTTGAGAATATACACAGAGGTGGATTTTGAAGAAACAGCTTCATCTACAATTTTTATTTTATTTTTCTATTGAAAAGCCTGTGGCGTGCAAAACACAACCCAAAAACTTCACCCGGTGCAGGAAAAATGTGCACACACAGAGTGAAACACAAAAAACTGCGACGGGTGCCATCGTCAATGGTCCTTCGAGAAGGACCCAGCTCTGATCCCCCGGGGCGTTAGGCTCCTGGCAGGGAAAAGAGTATAGGAGTCCAAGCAGCTGAAACCACTAGGACCCCACTAAGGCCCATGCAGCCGAAACCACATGGCCTAACATCCTCGGAGGGACTGCCGAAACAGAACCCTGCTCGGTGAGAGCAGGCGAACTAAGCCAGACTCTCAAGACTTTCAGAGCTGGCCCAAGGACCAGCACCCTTACTCGCCACACATAAAGTGCAAAGCACCAAACAAAAAAAGTGACAAAACAAGACAAACAGGGGGAAAAATAAAAAAGAAAGTGGGGGAAAAGGAAGGTGGGAAGGTGAGTGGAAAGTGGCCACCGTGCTATACGATGGCCGGCCCTCCGGCCAGGAACAAAAATTCCTCTGGTCCTAGCCAAAAGGCTCGGCCCTAGAGGCAGGTGTCCAAAAGGTGTATGTGGAGATATGTGACCTAAGGTGCCGCACGTTGAGTGCCCCTTTCAAACACTCTGGGCAATGTATGGCACCCCTGGACTGCCACTCCAGGGGCACTATCTCCACAGGCTTTTCAACGGACCCTGACCCCCGGTCCAGACCGGCAGCACCCTTCCCAGCCAGGAAGGTAGGAGAAGAGGTTGGGGAGAGCCCACCGCAGCAGGCAACTACCCACAACCCCCATCTCTCCCACCTAATTACATTCGGGAAGTACTACCCGCCTCTCCCCAAAAGGATTAGCAAAGGTTCCCTCGCCGAACCACTGACTGGGGCAGACACCACCAAATCCAGGCCAAAGGCCAGGATCCCGGCCTTTCAGCTTCAACCTCATGCCTCTCTGCCCCGATCAGAAGGCTTTCGCCTCTACACCAACAGGCTTAGCGTCCGTCCGACTGCCATCCCTTTCCCCCTCGCTGGGTACTGGGGACAGTCAGCTTAGCACCACCTATTGGCAACTGATAAGAACAGATACTACACTTGATCTTAGCCAAAAGGCCGAGAAGCGATCTACAATTGTTTATATTCACAAAATGGACTGGCATGCTGTCTTCACTATTGTTCTATTCATAAAAGGAGACTTTGTGAAGAATTTTTGCATATTGCACTTTAATTTATAATTGTTTATATCATTGCACTTTATATCTCAAATTGATATTCTTACATTTTATTCTGTGCTGCACTTATTTTGATACATTTTGTTCATTCACATTTTTAGGAAGTGTGGATAGTGCCACCAGCTTCCCCGGATTAGCATAGAAGCTCACAAGGATTTACATATTCACACTGTAGTACCAAAGGAGAAATTTACCTATTGAAATGTGGCTACCAATATGTTGCAGTACCACATGGGCATTAAATGACTGTATAGGTGAGAACTTAACTAACATACGTAAAGGTTTTAGGAAACACAGCCTCTCTAAACATTTTCCTCTTAAACACAATAATGACCCTTCCTCTTTGGAATAGAAAAATATAATTCTCACTGGCGAAGGAGCAAATTTAGGTGACAGAGACGTAAAACATGCTGGACACCATGGGGTCTTAACGTAGAATGGGATGTAAATTCATTTGTTACCAACTGTTGATTATAAGGTCATGTTGGTTTTTATATATTTGCTCATATATATTTGATTTACTTAATTTAAAAAATTATTAAAAATTTGAAAATTTACACATACATTTTATGTAGAATATAGGCATGCAATATATGTGTATGTATTAGTGGAATTGTATATCTGTGCCAGCATGTAACCCATTATTTTTATTTGGAATATTTTTACATATATAAATCGATTGAGGGTATCTGGATCGTTACAATCTGAAAGATCTTTTATCCCCTGTATACAAGACCATAATTGGTAATTGCATTTTGAAGCAAACAGCTGTGTTAGCATTCTTTATATTGCTTTGCCAATGTCTCCATCGCTATATATACACGAGTGACTGACGTTCCAGCTCCATCCTGCAACCCCAAATGATGCCTGTTACAAGGAAACGTGTTGAGCAATACAGGAGCTGTAACGTTACTACGTTGCTGATCATTTGGTGGAGTCCGCGGTCAAATCCTATACTTTATTGCTTGTTTTCATCTATTCTCTTGTAAGTGCGTTATACATATATTTTAACCACTTAAGGACCTTTCCTGTTTTTTCAGGTCTAGGGCTAGAATTATTGCTCTCGCTCTAACGATCGCGGTGATACCACACTTGTGTGGTTTGAATACCGTTTTCGTATGCGGGCGCTACTCACATATGCGTTGCTTCTGCCCGTGAGCTCGTCGGGGCGGGGCGCTTTAAAAAAGTTTTATTTTGTTTTATTATTTATTTTTATTTTATTAATTTTGACACACGAAAAAATAAAAATAAAAAAAATGGGTCA
The DNA here is from genome assembly GCA_029574335.1 of Rana kukunoris. NCBI lineage: Eukaryota > Metazoa > Chordata > Amphibia > Anura > Ranidae > Rana > Rana kukunoris. The sequence continues at coordinate 162,777,871 of CM056055.1, read as the reverse complement.
CTTTTATTCCTATTACAAGGAATGTAAACATCCCTTGTAATAGAAAAAAAGCATGACAGGTCCTCTTAAATATGAGATCTGGGGTCAAAAAGACCTCAGATCTCATATTCAGACTAAAATGCAAAAAAAAATAAAAAATTGTCATTTGAAAAAGTGACAACAAGAAAATATGCCTTTAAGAAGCATGGGCGGAAGTGACGTTTTGACGTTGCTTCCGCCCTGCTATGCTATGGAGACGGGTGGGGGCCATCTTGCCCTCACTCGTATCCCAGCCGAGCAGGAGAGAGGACCCCCACCGCTTCTCAACTTTAATGTGACATGTCATTCTCTTAGGGCCCCAGGGAGGTCAGGATCGGCACTGACTACAGACACGCTATAGGAATAATTGGAGTATGTTTTAGGGGGACAGTCAGACTGGAGAAACATTATGTGAGACTTCTAGAGATCACTAGTTACCAATTACCGGCCCTGCCAGAGTACTGCAGGTTGGGCACCGAAGATTTAGGGTCAAGGGGAAGGGGCCCTTATTGGGGACCCTTTTTTGTAAGGCAAGCATTTTTAAATACAGGTATCATTGCCAAGCATCGTTTACATATAAACACAAGTCCATAAAAGTCAGGGGCTCCCTAAATTGAATATATATATGTAACGGTCACCACCGTTTACGACCTTCCTGTCAGGAACTATTAGGATAAGTACTCACCGAGGCCGAGATGCCGAGGGCGGCTGCCTTTGCGGCTCTGTGCACTTCACCCCCTGGAGGTGGAGACAGCGGGGAAGGGCACAAAGGGGCACCGGCTACCAGCGGAAGGTGTTGTGCTGATAGGAGATCTCTGAAGGCTTGGCTTCTGATCACAGGACAGGATCACAGCGGGCGTGGATAGTAATTCTAGGAGCAATAACGTTTATCAGGCAGAGAGTCAGTTCAGGTCAAGACGGTAAGCAGGTCCGAGATGCAGGCCAATGGTTCAGGGATTGGAGAAGGCAGGAGGTCCAAGGTGCAAGCCGGAGGTCAAGGGGGTACAGACAGCAGCAGAAACGATGAGACAAGCCAAGGGTCAAGTGCAGGAGAAGGCGTAGAGAAGTCAGGTCCGATCCGGGTCAATAGGTCACAAGCTTTCAGGTAAACAAGGCACTAAGCAGGATAGCTGACAACAAACCAGCAACCCGCCATGCGTCTGGGGCTGGTTTAAATAGGCCGGGCTGGAACTTGATTGGTGGATGTGCGCGTGGATGCGCGCCGTGACGCAGAACCAGGCTGGAACGCAGAGGCGCGCATGCGCGCACCGCGCACGGGCATGCGTCGTGGCGCGGATCGGCCGCTGGAGCCACTGATACCCTGACACTTCCATCCACCCACGACAAGCTTATCTGACACACTCCGACAATACTGCATACACGATCCATATCATTTCCCATAATCAAGACGAGACTCAGCTCTGCACTTGGTTTCAAAGATATGAACACTTTAATGGTATCTTAGCTTGCTTTTTATACAGTACAAGATGTTACAGCCAATCACAGGACAATGCCATCTCCACCCCCCTATTCACACACTGAGGCTAATTATCTAATCCGTAGCTAGACATCTGGGCACCGCATCATCAATAGAGTTCAATTAACCTTGAATAATACACAATCACAGATAAACTTCACACATATCAGGAACCTCAATCACATTATCTAGACAGACAATTCGGCACCGATACTGACAGATACATTTCTTGAGATAATGACATCCTAATTCAGTACATCTGAATGGAGAATTTAACACATTGTTTTAGACACAATGAATCACACAATCAAAGGGTCGTTCAGGCCCTGATGCAATTAACACCTTTCAAAAGCATGTGTGCCCATATTGAATAGGCAACAGCTTGTGATATCTCAAGACATCCACTTTGTAATATTCCAGTCCTGCAATATGAATTATTATTAAAGCGGAGCTCCACCCGCATTTTTTTTTCAAAGTCGGCAGCTACTAACAGTGTAGCTGCTGACTTTGAATAAGGACACTTACCTGTCCTAGGCGCCCGCGCTGACGGCCCCCGCCGATACCGATCCTCGATCCCGGCACCGCCATCCACAGTCAGGGAAACAGGCAGTGAAGCCGTGCGGCTTCACTGCCCGTTTCCTACTGAGCATGTGCGAGCGACGCGGCACTTTGTGAATGGTCCGGCTGCTTTCTGGTATACACACAGTTCCCAGAATGCAGCGCGGCCCATTCACAAGAAGACACCGAGAAGAGGAGGAGGAAGAAAACAGCACCGTGGATCATGAGGGCAGATTCGGGACTTCCGCATAGCAACAGCCTATTTAGGGTGAGTATTTATTTTTATTTTTTTCCATTTCATTTAAAAAAAAAAATCAGGGTGGAGCTCCGCTTTAATATCCCATCTCATGTAATATATGAATTATGATTCTTTGTCACCCTATGGCCCTAGTGGACATAAGGTGACCCTAGACATAGGAGAATCTCAGTCTGTCACGGTTAATTCCGTTACTATATATATATATATATATATATATATATATATATATATATATATTAAAGTATGCAAAAAAATGTCACTAAAATTGTATTTCCCTATAGCTTGACCATAAAAGGTTTCATCAGATGGTATGCAAAATATTTCATACAATGGCAATTAAAAATAAATCTAAACAATGGTGGATTACTTCCACTAACATCACAATCTAATCACACAAAATTGAAAATTGTACATACATACATACACACACACACTATAGATACACCTTAAGGCATTTGATTGTAAGGTGCAACGGAACCTTTTGTAATCTTTCATCAGATGTAAACTGTGTGTACATGTGCGGTTTACATTTATGCCTAATATACTCTATTACATTTAGAAGGACAATGCAATCATAATCTTTATGCATGTGGTAAGGTTACATTATGCAATGCCCTTACATAATACACCATACCACCTGAACATAAGAAAACTTGAATAGGTAAAATCCTACAATGTATAGTGAACATTTTGGCACCCTCCCTAAAAAAAGTATTTCTGGCACTTGTACTTAGTATTCTTTGTCACATGTAGTTGAGTCAGACTGTAATCTGAATAATATTTTTCATAATTTTTTTAGTTTAACAGATGCAATTTGGCATTTTACAAACAAGTACCAGTAAAGATATCAACAGAATAAAGGATACGCTTATTAAAGTCAGCTAAGGATCATTTCTACATAAGGCAGGCAGTAAAAGAAGCATGAATGTGTTTACCTTTCCAGTGGCACTTGCACTATATTACCAAAAGTATTGGGACGCCTGCCTTTACAAGCACGTGAACTTTAATTGCGTCTTAGTCTGTAGGGTTCAATATTGAGTTGGCCCACCCATTGCCGCTATAACAGCTTCAACTCTTCTAGAAAGGCTGTCCACAAAGATTAGCCTGTTGGCCGAACAGAGAACAATTTGGGGTGTTCGCTGCAAATTCGAAAATCTGCAGAACACCCTGGAAAAGTCTATGGGAGACATCTATAGTGCTAATTTTAAAGGCTTATATATAAGTTGTTATCATAAAACGTGTTTGGGGACCTGGGTCCTGCCCCAGGGGACATGTATCAATGCAAAAAAAAAGTTTTAAAAAACTGCCATTTTTTTAGGAGCAGTGATTTTAATAATGCTTAATGTGAAACAATAAAAGTGAAATATTCCTTTAAATTTACCTGGAGGGTGTGTATAGTATGTCTGTAAAGCAGTGCTTGTTTACCGTGCTTAGAACTGTCCCTGCACAAAGTGTCATTTCTGAAGGATTTAAAAATCACTGCTACTCAAAAAAAAAATGTCATTTTAAAACTTGTTTGCATTGATACATATCCCCAGGTGCAGGACCCGGGTCCCCAAACCCTTTTTAGCCCAATAACTTGCATATTGGCCTTTAAAATTAGCACTTTAGATGTCAAATGTTAGAGTCCCATGGACTTTAATTGCATTCTAAAGTTCACACAAACTTTTGGCCTGTTCGCAGTTTCTGGTGCAAGTTCGATTTTTTTTTTTTAGCATATGAATTAGAGGTTTTGAAGGTGATGAAGCAACGCATACAGCTTAAAGCGATACTAAACAGTGAGAAGTGTCAATTGCCATAATTAATTCACATAAATCAGGCCACTGTACTTTGCTTTTTAAAGAAAAATCCTCTAAATAACTTATTCCCACAGCAGTGTTGTGTGGTTACATGATCTGTCCCTGTTCTTTGTCAAATGCACTCTTCAGGGCAAGATCTTTGGGAGAAGCTTCTATTACTGTGCCGATGTATGTTCTCTACAGCGCGAGTCTGTTTCTGGCCAGTCCAGATTAGTGCCGTGCTAGTCAAATGATTTAAATAAAAAGCAGTTTCAAAAGAGCAATTCAGATTAAATTATAAAATGTCAAATTACTGTTTTACAGCTTTTAATAAATCTTTATTGAACATCAGATATGGTGTAGGCAGAGTCAGAGATGATTGCATTAGCTTTCATTTTGTTGAGATGGCATCTGCATCCAAGGCATTTTTTGTTTTCTTTATAGTTATTAGCAATTGCATTAAGTATATTCAATACTGATTTATATTAAAATTAAGCATTCTTTGCGAGTCTTTTAGTGCATGTAATTAATCAGCATACTATATCCCACCTTCAAAGTGTTTAGCAATAGGAAGACATGGAGGAGGGAGGGGCATGTAATTTACCTCTGTGCATACGCCTACATGAGTGGCTTTATAGTCATGTGAGCTGCACAGATCAGAAAGAGGAAATGAAGAGCTTAGAAGGGAATTGCTATTGAGCATGCTCAGTAGAGGACACCAGATGGTATACACAATCTCAACCTGCAACGGGGACAGAGAATATGGGAGGGACAGCTGAAGACAGAATAAACCAGTATATTTAGTTCTACACAAAATGAATGATTTAGTGGCTTTGGCAGTATGCACATCCTGTTACTGTATATAGCATGCAATGAGAGTTTTTCACAATCTAGATTTAATGACAATTTAATGAACAGAACTATGGCAACAATTCAACATAACTTTTTACACTCCAATCTGAATGTTAACAATGACCATAATAATGTATAATCTTGGGGGCTTGTGCCCCATGGTGGTGAAAACCCCCCAAGATTATGCTGCAGCATATTTCTAGGCATGGATCGGTCCTTGATTTCTCTTTTGCTGTAATAAATGTCATAAAACTTTCCTTGCTTTTTTAGTTTTGCTATAATTATGAAATTCGAATGGTGATTAATGTAGGAGAGGGCAGAATTTTCACAAAAGACAAATTACAACCCATAATGTCAATTTAAGATAACACTTCCAGAACTATTAATAGAGCATTAAACTTAGAAAATATCAGTTTAAGTTTTTTTTGTGGCTTTGAAGGTTAAAAGGGGACATGTCATTGTGTTAATTGATTTTTTAAACTATTTTGCCACCCCTTCCACTGCAACATTTATTATCCCGAAAGGAAAAAGTAATAGACCCATTAAGCTCCTGTATTCATTTTGGGATGATCCTTACATTTACCAAGCCAAAGTGAACATGATGGAAATAAAGAGACTGTATGTGCAATGCAAAATAAAAAAGTTTATTCATTAACCACTCAACGATCAATTTAGAAATAATACTATTCACAACATATTTTACCTTGGAGAAGTAAATCAGTAAGAACAATTATTATGCATTTCAATAGATATTTGTTCTGACGACAAAAATCATGCAGCAGTTATTTTCTTGCATTTTATTGACACATTTCAAGATGTGTCCTCTAGTGGCCATTTGTCATGCAATGTAGTCATCCTTGCTATATAACTGGATTGATAAATTACTTATAACTTAAATTGTAAAATCTTGCTTTTTTTCAATAAAAATAACAAACATGTTATACTTGCCTCCTCTGTGCAGTGGATTTGTACAGTACAGTGCAGCCCAGATCCTTCTCGCTCTTCTGTGCTCGTTGGCCCTTCCCACCTGTGGAGTGCCCCCACAGCAAGCAGCTTGCTATGGGGGCACCTGAGCCGAGTCACAGCTCCCTGTGTCTATTCAGACAGGGAGCTGCAGCCCGGCCCTGCCCCCCTCTCTCTCCTGATCAGCTGATTGACAGCAGTGGGAGCCAATCAGGAGGGAGAGTCTTGAATGGCTGAGACACTAGTAGATATCACTGGAGAGAGAGAGAGATGGGGCTTAGGCAAGTATTAGGCCGCGTACACATGATGAGACATGTCCGCTCAAACATGTCCGACGGACCGTTTGCAGCGGACATGTCTCATCGGATTTTGGTCCGATGGCGTGTACACACCATCGGACGAAAATCCCCTCGGGCTGAGGACGCGGTGACGTGGCGGTGAGGTTGACGCCGCCATGTCACCAATCCAGGAAGTGAAATACTTCCACGCATGCGTCAAATCCATTCGACACATGCGCAGAGATTTCTGTCCGCTGGTTAGTGTACTAACCAGCGGACATATCCGACGGACATGTCTCCGGTGAACAAATTTCAAAGCATGCTTTGAAATTTGTCGGATGGGAAAACATGTCCGCTAGCCCATACACACGATCGGAGATGTCTGCTGAAACGGTCCGTCGGACCAGTTTCAGCAGATAAATTCTATCGTGTGTACGCGGCCTTAGAGGTTGCTGGGGTGGCTGCTGCACACAAGTTTTTTTTATCTTAATGCATAGAATGCATCAAGATACAAAAAGCTGTCTTTACAACTCCTTTAAGCCACCTAAACAGTTTTACTACAATGTTGATTGAACTAAGATAAAAAGATTTTCCTCAGTACCGCTTCAATTTCCAGTGAATCCCTTTCCAAATCCGGCTATACATGTATGGACATTTGGCCAGTTTAGCAGGGACTGGCCACATTTCAAACCATGTATGTGCTAGCTGGTTGTGCACAAGTCGATTAATCAACTTGTGTACAACCAACCAGTCATGTTTTCCCCAAATGATCAGTGCTGTTGGCTATTGCCGGCAACATGGATCATTGTATACTGCCTGCATGGAAGACTGCCCACCGGCAGAACAGAATAGCTCAGCAGGAAGGATTCATCCATTCACATTGGATATGCAGTTGGGGGGAATTGTCTTTTTGTATTTATTTGTTCAACCCACAGGTTGAACAAAAAAATAAATAAAAAATAATCATGTATTTAAGCCAGACATATTAAAAGATTTGTGCCCACTGAGCCAGCATTGAAAATGTTATCCTTATTTTCTCAGCAATAAACCCCACCCTTCACCATCACTGGTACTATACAGTAACATATTAACCTACCCATTAAAGCACAAACATGGGTCAATTATTTTCAGTCGCCCAGCTGAACAAATTTCCCCATCCAAATCTTCCTTCTGTGCCTTTGTATTCTGACAGTGGAGAGGCTCCCCACTATTGGCTGCAATGCCACTCAAACTATTACTATTGACTTCTCATTATTATGTAGGATTTCTATAGCTCCAACAGTTTGAGCAGCGCTTTACAACATGGGAGCAGACAGTACACTTACAATACAAATCAACAGGTGGATCAGAGGGCCCTGCTCATTAGAGCCTACAATCTATAAGGGAGGGACAAGTGGGACAAAAGGTAATAACTGTGGGGCATGAGCTAATGGATAAATTAAAATATTGTTGTTAGGTGTGGGTAGGGTAGGCTTCTCTGAAGAGAAGGGATTTCTGGGATTGTCTAAAAGCTTAGAGAGTAGAAGATAAATCGGACATATTGGAGTAATGCATTCCATATTGGAGAGGCTCTGGAAAAGTCCTGGAGGAGAGCATGGGAGGAGGTGACGAGCGAGCTAGAGAGCAGGAGGTTTTGAGAGGAACGAAGAGAATGAGTAGGTTGGTATTTAGAGACTAGGCTAGTGATGTAGCTGGGGGCTAAATCGTGGATTGCTTTGTAAGTATGGAAACAGCCATACCAGGATTGAAATTCGCCTGGTTCCTGCTGAACTGGAAACATTTTAATTATGTATGGCCACCTTTAGAAAGCAGCAACAGGATAAAGATTCTGCACATAGAACTGTTGCCGATGTGTCCAAATTATCAAAGTGAACTTAAGAGCACTGAGATGAACAATTCCTTTAACAGGGCCAGGATTTTCCGTGACGGAGCCTGTAGGCTCACATATTTTGGTGCCCAATGCAATATGCCTCTCCTAGGAACACTTCTATTGTACAAAACTTTTTTTGGTTTTGAATAGCAAACAAATTTTAAACAAGCGAATATGAAAGAACTACTTCTGTAGATATAGGGAAACATTTGTGACTTAACTGTACAGGGAAAAGTCACCCCTTGTCTCCGCTGCCTAAACAAGCACAAGTCTATTGTACTTGGAAGTAAATCAAGCCTTGACCTTTTACCTTCTAAAAGAGAACTACAGCAGGCTCCAACTACCCCATCATTTTCATGGGTCATTAGAGTACAAGAGTCAACACTTGGAGTTGCCAGATATTCCTTGCCTATAAGATCCTGGACTACAACTCCCTAGTAAAACTAAAGTAAGGCATTTCAATGTGTCATTTAAATAATATACTCGCAGAGATAAAAAAACTAAATATAATTATAATTTTATCGTATACATCATCCATTGAAATAAAAAATAGCCCTAATTCTCCCCACTAGCGTTTCCTGCATCCATTGTTTGCAGTGCACCAATGGCTGAAATTCGGCTCCCTTTATTATGGCATTTGCATACATATATCTGATCTATCCATACTTGATGACATGTCTTCAGGGTTACATTGTCATCTGAACAAGCCTGAAGTCAGAGGCTTCTTTTATTTTTTTATTTTTTTTAGAATCTCTGCCATCAGGAAAGAAAACAAATTATTATTCATTTTGGGCCCAACTTGATGCCAAGCTGAAGAAAAACAGTGTTTTCAAATACAGACAATCTGGTACATTGAAGTATGACCATTATATTTTATTTTACACATTTTTGGTCCAACGACAGTTCTGAGTAATTGATTCCCATAATGAGCCATGGTTCGTTAGTCAATTTAATTTATAATTGAATTGGATGGATGTAACTTTGTGTAAAACTGTCTCAGAAGAATCTGTTTTGCTCATCTGTTCAAGCTATGACAGAGAAGTAAGAAAATCTGAAATTATTCCCTCTTGTAAAAAGAAATCTTCAAACTCACAAAGTAGAGAACTATGAAATGTGTTTTTGCATTTATAGTGCTAATGGACCCAAGTTTTTTGAGGCAACTATAGCCATTTGGTAAATAGTGCAAGACAATACAGCAATATATAATAAATTGAATGGAATTATTTGGATATACAATGTTTCTTTCAAAACAAATTTTCAGGCTATGAATTCAAACAGGTTAAACAGGGCTATATAAGAATGTTAAGAAACACACCAAGCCACAAAAAGAAAAAAAAAAAGATAAATGTGTTAAAACGTTTGCATACATATACAGAAAATGGAGCAAGAAGGGTAGACATGAGTAGGGAGTGAAAAAGAAAAAAAAGTGACTGAAGCATTATATACATACACATTTACACAAGAAAAGGTTTAGCAGAGTGAAAAAGAAGAGAAGATAAAACAAGAGATTTAAAATTAGAGAGAGAGAGAGAAAAAGAGAGAGAGAAAAAGAGAGAGAGAGAAAAAGAGAGAGAGAGAAAAAGAGAGAGAGAGAGAAAAAGAGAGAGAGAGAAAAAGAGAAAAAGAGAGAGAGAAAAAAAGAGAGAGAGAGAAAAAGAGAAAAAGAGAGAGAAAGAGAAAAAGAGAGAGAGAGAGAAAAAGAGAGAGAGAGAGAAAAAGAGAGAGAGAGAGAAAAAGAGAGAGAGAAGAAGAGAGAGAAAAAGAGAAAGATATCCCTTAGCAAATTGAAGTGTACATCTTAAATACATCAACCTTGGGATGAAGATTTGGCCAGCAATGAAAAGATGTCAGAAAACACCAGGGACTTAGGGAGGAGGGTGGGTTAGTGCAGTACAGCTTGAAGGGTGGGGTGGGAGGTGTCCTTAAAAGCAAACCCTATAAAAAATAAATATTACATTAGATGCAGACTATTAGATTTGCTTAAACATACCGTTTAAATTCTCTTTAAGTGAACCCTGAAATCCAGGGTACTTATTACAGAAATCCAAATCTTAGGCCCCTTTCACACTGGGGCGGAAGTTGTGGTGGCGGTATAGCGCCACTAAAAATAGCGGCGCTATACCGTCGGAATTGCCGCGGGATTCGGCTGCTAGCGGTGCAGTATTAACCCCCCACTTGCAGCCGATAAAGGGTTAATACCGCCCGCAATGCGCCTCTGCAGAGGCGCATTGTGGGCGGTATTACCGCGGTTTCCCATAGTCTTAAACTGAAGGGAGCAGTATACATACTGCTCCCCTCACCGCTCCAAAGATGCTGCTTGCAAGAGATTTTTTTCTCTCCTGCCAGCACATCGCCTCAGTGTGAAAGCCCTGGGCTGAGCAGGCGTTTTTCAGGCAAAATTTAGGCGCTACTTTTAGCGCTGTACCACCTGAAAAACTCCTCAGTGTGAAAGGGGCCTTAGCCAAAGCTGACACATGGTTATGCAGGTTGGAGAAGCCAAAGTACCCAGTGGAAACCCATGCATGCAAACTCCCTAGGAGGTAGAATTGTGGTTGGGACTCAAATCAATGACCCTGGTGCTTCCAGGCAAACCTGCTAACCACTAAGGCCGCGTACACACGATCGGTCCAACCTGATGAAACTGGACTGAAGTCCAGGTTCATCGGTCCAAACCGACCATGTGTACGGCCCATCGGTCCGTCGGACCAAAGTTTTAAAACTTGCTTTAAAATCGGACTGATGGACGCCTGACCATCGGTCCAAACCGATGGCTAGTATGCAAAAGCATCGGTACAAAAACCTGTGCATGCTCAGAATCAAGTCGACGCATGCTTGGAAGCATTGAACTTCATTTTTTTAGCACATCGTTGTGTTTTACGTCACCGCGGTCTGACACGATCGGTTTTTGAACTGATGGTGTGTACGCACATCAGACCATCAGTCTGTGAACCGATGAAAACGGTTTGTCGGACCATTCTCATCGGGTTGGACCGATAATGTGTACGCGGCCTTAGTCACTATGCTGCCCTTATTTGTCACCGAGGACCAAATCCTTACACTTAACCACATACTTTCATATATCTGTGCATACTTGGTACAGTATCTCACAAATGTGAGTACATCCCTCACATTTTTGTAAATTTTTTATTATAACTTTCAATGTGATATTACTGAAGAAATGACACTATGCTACAATGTAAAGTAGTAAGTGTACAGCTTGTAGAACAGTGTACATTTTGTTGCCAGTGGTTTAGACATTCATGAGTTATTTTGAGGGGGCAGCAAATTTACACTGTTGTACACTCACTACTTTACATTTTATCAAAGTGTAATTTCTTCAGTGTTGTGTTCACAGCGTCTCCTCGCAGGGATGTAGTCCCAAGGGAGGGGGTGAGCACGCCGACTAACCCCCAGCTAGAATTGCTCGGATGATGGGGGCAAGCTTACCGAGGAGGTACAGGAAGTAAGAAATTCAGAAAAAGAATAAAAAAAAAATTAGAAGGGAAATCGAAGGAAAAGGTAAGCGAACCAACAATGCACTAGCTTAAAAGGTACCTATTTAGAAAATAAAAAACAAACCTTTACAACCCCTTTAAGCATACACCTGTGCAAGAACCAGGTTCTTCCATGGGTGCTACATGCATCTGCGTGCAGACATTCTTATTTATGACTATTAGGAGCCGCTATTCCCAATTTGACATCCATGTGGGTGCAGCTGTGTGTCCTCGAACACAGGCAGTGGGATATCAAAGACTCGCACCCACACAATGTCAAATTGGGAGCAGCAGCTCTGTCTGTGCAGCCACTGCTCCCAATAGACATGATCAGGACTGTCCATACACAGATGCATGGAACAAGCACTGTCCCCCCTCAGGTGTATTCTTGAGTATGTCCATGTGAGTAATGCAGTGTACACACAATCGTTTTTTCAAAGGAAAAAGTCAGATGGACTTTTTTCATCTGAAACACCGATTGTGTATGGGCCCCATCTGACTTTTTTCCATCGGTGTAAAAAATAGAACATGTTTTAAATTTTTCAGATAAAAAAAAACAAATGATAGTAAATTCCGATCAATGTGTTTTACGTCACAGCGTTTTGGCACGGTCGAAATTTAGTCTGATAGTGTGTATGCAAGACTGATGAAAGTCAGTTTCATTGGAATTCTGACAAAAAATTCCATAGGATTTTATTCCATCAGAAAGCCAATCATGTGTACGTGCCATTATAGAGGCATGAAGATTCGACGAAGCAGCTAAAAACATACGATCACTACGAGCAGACATTTACGGTCAAATGCTCTGCCCATAGGCTATAGAAGAATTCTAATGTTAGTTGACTAGTAATAATAATTAATAAATATAATTATTACTAGTCATCCAACATTAGAATTCTACTATAGGTTATGGGTAGAACATTCGACCAAAAATGTACAATTGCGGCGTCATACAGTTTAGCTTCTTCGTCAAATCTTCTTAGAACATTCGACAGACACCATAAGCCTTCAATTCACATATTCGACCTTAATTCATTCGGATTTTCGGGCGAATGCATTTTTTAACAAAACAAGATAAATGAAAATGAATTTCAGGAGTAACTAAATAAATGTATTTTTCTGAGACGAAAACAAAATTCTGAAACAAAATATTTCAGTCTGCACATGTCTAGTTCACACTGGTATGACATGACAGTCGTACTACTTTGGATCTGACTTTGCCCTGCGACTTGAAGTCCAACATGCGTCCAACTTTAATGAACAGGGATCCGACTTCAATTCCAGACAGACAATACCAGGCACTATGTCTGGTATGAATCTTTAGGAAGAACTCCACGCCAAAACAAAACAAAAAAAACAGCATGGGTTCCCTCTCAAAATCTAATCCAGACCGAAGGGTCTGGTATACTCCTAAAGGGGAGCCCCCTATGCCGAAAAAATGGCATGGGGTCCCCCAAAGTCCATACCAGACCCTTATCTGAGCATGCAGCCTGGCTGGTCAGGAATCGTACCAGGCTGCATGCCCTCAACATGGGGGGTGGGTGCTTGTCCCCATGTTGAAACCCCTAGGTGACACCTTTTCCTCATTTTGACAAGGGCCTCTTCACGACAACCCTGGCTGTCGGGGTCTGCGGGCGGGGGACTTATCAGAATATGTGGGCCCCCTTTAATAAGGGGGCCCCAGATCCTGGCCCCCTACCCTATGTGAATGAGTTTGTGGTATCCATTCACCTGAAAAAAGTTTCAAAAATAAAACACACTGCACAGGTTTTTAAAGTCATTTATTAGGCCACTCCAGGGGTCTCTTCCTACTTTCTCCTCTCTCCGGTTCTTCTCCCTCTGTCTTTTGCTGGGTCTCCTCTGCTATCTTCTGCTCTTTTGCCTGCTCTTTTGCACGCTCTTTCCGATCTTCTCCGCTGTCTTCTTCCTTCTGCTCTTCTCCTGATGTTGACATGATGCTCTCTCCCACTCGAATGCCCAGCGCATGGTGTGCTACTACTTATATAGACATGGGGCAGTAGAGAGAGTTGTGCCAACATTAAAAGAAGAGCAGAGGGAAGAAGACAGCGGAAGAAACCGGGCAAGAGCGAGCAAAATCAAAAGAATGTGAAAAAGAGCAGAAGAAAGTGGAGGAGACCCGGCAGAAGATGCCGGACACAGGTAGAAGAACCAGAGAGAGAGAGCAGAGAAGAGCTGGAGAGAGAGAGAGAGAGAGAGAGAGAGAGGAGAAGAGCCAGAGTGGGGAGAAGAAATCGTAAGAGACCCCCGGAGCTGCCTAATAATTTATTTAAAAAACCTGTGAAGTGGGTTTAATTTTTGACAAAGGTTAGGGGTGGGATATGGGGGCCCCCTTATTAAAGGGGGCTCCCAGATTACAATGAGTCCCCCACCCACATCCCCGGCAATTCAATGGCCAGGGTTGTCGGAAAGAGGCCCTTGTCCTCATCAACATGGGGATGAGGTGCTTTGGGGTGGGGGGCCGAGGGGCCCCATGCCCCAAAGCACCCACCCCCATGTTGAGGGAATGCGCCCTGGTATGGTTCAGGGCTGGGCACTCGTTTGTCCCCACCCCCTTTCCTGACCAGCCAGACTGCTTGCTCGGATAAGGGTCTGGTATGGATTTTGGGGGGACCCCCACACCATCTTTTCGGGCTTAAAATCCATACCAGACTGAAGGCGTGGAGTTCTTCCTAAAGTTTCATACCAGACAGTGCCTGGTATTGTCGGGATCAAACTTGGATCCTTGTTCATTGAAGTCGGACGCATGTCAGACTTCAAGTCGCAGGGCAAAGTCAGATCCAAAGTAGTACAACTGTCATGTCCTACCAGTGTGAACCCAGCCTGAATTAACTCTTTGGGAGTTTTAACTGAAACGTATGATTTTTTTTCTCCATTGAAATGGTTGTGGATTTTCTAAAATTGCACTGGGATAGCTACACCAGTTTAGATGGAAATTATCCTCAACAGAGTTGTTCATTTAATAGGGTCTTTTTGCAAATGTTTGCACATATAGGAGAAATACAAGTAGGCATACAGTAGTATGCATTTATTTATTGAGAAACTTGAATGAGAAAGACATTGATATCACATAGTTTGTGGACCCGTATAACTTAAACAGCTAAGGAATAATTTCTTCCATTCGGCACAAATGAATGAGGCTAGGCTTTGACTTGTTGGATAATGAGTAGCTATTACCAAATATAGAGGGCAATATATAATCTCCGTTTCGGTCGAGTTTATGGATGACTTTTAGTAGTCTTAGTTTAACTCAAATTACATGTAGGTTTTGCAAGGAAAATGCTTCAGGTACACAGTTGATTTAATTAACCAGCCTGTCTATTATATAAATATATCTGGGATTTTCACAAAATGTTGCTTGTGTTTTTATAGCCAGCTTTTAAGCTGAACTCTGATCAGGTCAGATCTAAAAAAAAAAAACCCACACTGAAAAAAGCATGACTGCAGTTACACACTCAAATACGCAATTTATTGTATTTTTAGCCGATTGCCGACCAGGTGCCGCAGTTTTACGGCTCGGCTGCACAAAATCACGCTCGTTACAGAGCGTGAACCTGGAGCTGTGTGTGTAAACACACAGCTCCCGCTCCTGTCAGGGAGAGAAATGAGTGTTCGTCTGTTCATACAATGTATGAACAGCGATCTGTCATTTCCCCTAGTCAGTCCCACCCCCCCATTTAGTTAGAACACACTTAGGGAACATAATTAACCCCTCCCTCACCCCCTAGTGTTAACCCCTTCCCTGCCAGTGTCATTTTTACAGTAACCAATGAATTTTTATAGCACTGATCGCTATAAAAATGCCAATGGTCCCAAAAATGTGTCAAAAGTGTCCGCCATAAGGTCGCAGTACCAAGAAAAATGGCTGGTCGCCGCCATTACTAGTAAAAAAATATTAATAAAAATGCCATAAAACTATGCCCTATTTTGTAGACGCTATAACTTTTGCGCAAACCAATCAACCGCTTATTGCGATTTTCTTTACATAAAAAATGTAGAAGAATACGCATCGCCCTAAACTGAGGACATTTTTTTTTTTTATATTTTTGGGGGATATTTATTACAGCAAAAAGTAAAAAATATTAATTTTTTTTTTTTAATTGTCGCTCTATTTTTGTTAATAGCGCAAAAAATAAAAGCCTCAGAGGTGATCAAATACCACCAAAAGAAAGCTCTATTTGTGAAAAAAAAAAAAAAAGGACACCAATTTTGTTTGGGAGCCACGTCGCATGACCGCCACAATTGTCAGTTGAAGCGACGCAGTGCCGAATCGCAAAAAGTGGCCCAGTCATTGACCAGCAAAATGGTCCGGGGGCTGAAGTGGTTAGGCACAAAAAGTACCTGACTTTATTTTGAGATTGGTCTTAATTGTCTGTGCAGCAAAACTCAGTCTAGGAGACGGAATGGCTGCTCTAAGAGTCAATCAAATGTGCTATTAACCACAAACGCTGACTAGAACATGCTGGCAGGGGGAGAGAGTATGAACTAATCAGTTACTGGGGGCAGGGTGGTGACCCAGCAGTAATCGTTGTATACGGTAAAGGAAAGTCAGGTCACCAACCTTGCTCTGCTGTCTAGCAGGGCTGTGTAAATCTCAGGAAGGGATGGCCATATATACAAATGTTGGCAGGTAAAAATCACTGTCATATGTTTCAACGGTGTATATTAGTTTACATGAAGGTCTGCTTAAACTATGACATTTCTGAAAATGTTATTGTTGCACTTTTTCAAGACCTCAACGAAGCACAATTTAAACTTGTAATAAGTGTGATCTTGTCATAATAAATGCTAGAACTGCTGTCATCTGTCAAAAAAGGAAGTAAATACTTACCATTCTCCCTAAGAGGTGTTACCCAATTTTCTATTTTGTAAGGGAAAAGTGGAAAAGCCATTTGGTGTTGACGATTTTATTGTACTGCTAGCCTAATTTTGATTTAATCTTGATGTAAATTATGATTCCATAAAATACATTGTGTTTCTGTAAAACAATATTTGTAGCTCCTATGGAACTTAGTAACAGAACAGAATATGACCTGTTCAAAGAAAAGTAGTAAAAGAAATAAAGGAAAACAGAGTTGACTTCATCACCTTGCTTGCAGCAGCTGGTAAATATTCCTTTTACCCAACTAAAGCCAATGTCCTATTGAGAAATGCCCAATATCAAAAAATGCTTCTGATGGGTCCAGGACTGACAACTCATGGGGCCCCCAGGCAATAGATTATGGGGCCACACAGTATACACATACAGACACACAATATACACACAGTATACATACACACAGAATACAAATACACATATAGAAAAGGAGAGGAGCTGGAGAGGCAGGGCAGCTATTATCTTGGGATTTAAAAAACAAAAAAATGATTTTTACATACTGTCCCTGGTTTTACTGAGGCTGGCAACCCTAATGGGGCCCCTAGTGGCATGGGGCCCTCGGGCAGTGCCTGAGTGCCCGAATGGTCAGTATGCCCCTGGATGGGTCTGTGTATCCTATGATCTGCTAAGCGCCGAGGGAGAATGTAAATGGCAGATTGGCTCACTGTTGTGGGGCGGGTTGTGGGCATGTTGACAAAATCCGCCATTTAACATACTCAAGCCCCTGTGTAACAGACAGAAAATACGCCATTCAATACAGCCAAAGCCTGCCCTGCAACAGAGGCAAAATCTGACAATTTAATTTTCTCTCCGCGCTTAGCAGATTGACAGATACTGCCTCAGATAATCTGCACATGCGCCGTCAACATATCAACATATCAGCTGAGTGATGCTGCGTACAGCGCATGCGCAGACCCATCGGAGTCATTTTTAGATGGAGGACAATCCCCGATAGAACACCGGCCATTCTTTCTTGCAATCATAGGTTGCAGAATAGAACAATGCTTGATTCCCACCCATGGAGCCATTGTATTCTCCCAGCGTGGGAAGCCTCCCATGGTTGGAGAACAGAATAATTCTTGCTAGCAACTTTAACAGTCATTAATTGCATGTAAAATCAGACTGGCTAGTTGTACCCAAGTTGATTAAACAATAAACTTGGGTACATTCAGCCTACCCATACATGGTTCAAATCTTGGCTGGTTCCTGCTGAACCAACAGAGATTCAAACTGTCTACGGCCAGCATTAGGAGATGAAACTATTTTTGAAAAGTCCTAAATACAAGAAACTATATACAAAAACATCATACATTCTCTTTAGATATTGCTAAACCAGCTAATTTTTTTTAAAATTCTTTATTAAAGTTGGGCGAACAGTTAAAGCCCACCAAGAGTTCAGTCAGAACATCGCCTGTTCGGCAAATAAATTTGTGCTGCACAGTGCATTCTAAGCCCTGATTGGGCAAAGTTTTTGAAAAGCTGGTTAGGTGCGGGAAGCTGGCCGCGGTGCCCTTAAGAACAGATGAACGCTGAATGAAAAAAATAAATGAATATATATATATATATATATATATATATATATATATATATATATAGGCTGTGCAAATTAACTTTTAATTAATCGATTAATCTTTAATTTTTTTGATCGATCAAAATCTTCTTGATCGATTCAAATTCTTTTGATTGGTACTCACCTCTCCGCAAGCTTCTGGGCCTTCAGAGAGTTCTGTCGGAGATCCGGTAATGTCACGGACACCGGTGGGGGTTGCCGTGTCCATCTGAAGGGCTCCTTTGCTGTGTCTTCATATCTGCATGCCAGCGGGACCTTACTATCTGCCACATGCAAGGGCTGTTACACTTCCCTCTATCAACCTGGGATTCTACAGCCATCCACTGGGAGTTGTGATGGTTCCCTTCACGGGACATCTACATGCCGAACTGATGTTAACCTCTCCTCATCTGGATTCAGCAGTGGTATCTTTGTACACATTTTTATACCAGTATCATACTTAGCTACATGTTTTTATGGTTGCTTTTGGTACCGTTTGGTATTACTCACACAATTTTTAGAGTTTATGTAGCTACATCGATTTTATCTCCAGTGCAATGTTTATTTTGTTACCTACTTGAAGACTATAAAAGTTTTAATGCTATTCCCATCGAGCGCTGTCTTTGTGTGTTTTTTTAATCCTGTTATCCATTTTTCCAGTGGTTGGTAGCTGCACTGGGAATCAGCCTGCAAGGAGATCCGCTAAAAGTAGTTGGATCTGTATGTGCGTTAGAATTAATCGAAATTAGTCGATTAATCGATTAAAAAAAAAAACGATTAATCGAACACAAAAATTTTGATCAGTAACAGCCCTAATATATATATTATATATATATATATATATATATGGAAATAGAAAAAAATAAACTGTGTAGAGGTCCACCCGAACTCATAACAAGTCCTTACTACCAGCATGTAGCAGGAATGGGGGGGTAACAGTTCCACAATGGTAGATAGAAGATTCAACATGACGTTGACAATAGCGATCTGTCTCTATGGTCGAATGTGCCTAACCTAACTATTAGTCCAAGATTATTTGACATAGAGAGAAAAGGTTAGACATTATAGAGAAATGAAGATTCAACGAAGCAGCCAAAAACATACAATCGCTGCGAGCGGACATTTGTGGTCAAATGCTCCGCCCATAGGCTATAGAAGAATTCTAAAGTTTGACTAGTAATAATAATAATAAATCATTACTCGTCCAACAACAGAATTCTACTATATCTTATGGGCGGAAATGACCGGAAATGTACGATCGCAGCATCGTATAGTTTAGCTGCTTTGTCAAATCTTCTTTGAACATCCGACCATTACCATAAGCCTTCAATTGACAGATTCATGCTCAATTCATTTGGATTTTAGTACAAATTTTTATTTTTATAAAAAATAAAGATTCAGGAGTAACTAAATAAATGTATTTTCTGGATGAAACAAAATATTTCACATGTCTATTCTATACACGGTACAGATGAACCACTGTACAGGCAGACTAAGGGGACCCCCCCCCCCCAGGCACTATATTTAAAGGAAATTTTTTTTTTTATTGCTTCACTTTAAGCAGCATTAAATCGCTCCTGTAAAAACAACCTTTTTAAAAACATTTTTTGCAGCGAAACATGTCCCCCAGGGCAGTACACGTGCCCCTCTACCCTTTTTCTGGCCAATAACTTGCATATAAACCTTCAGAATAGGGACTTTAATAGGGTTCATGTCCTGCAACCTACTGAAGGGAAAAGTGAGGCACATATTCGTAATCTCCGCACACCACAGAGATAGAAAAAATTTAGTGACACCATGGGGTTGATTTACTAAAGGCAAATCCACTTTGCACTACAAGTACACTTGGAAGTGTAGAAGCTTCGAAATGACGGGAAGCTTTGCCGATTTTATCATCCAATCATGTACAAGCAAAAGTGCTGGCTTTTTTCCTTGAATGACCCCTTTAGATCTACAGCGACTGCACTTCCAAGTGCAAAGTGGATTTGTCTTTAGTAAGTAAACCCCCATGAGCATATACATTTGGGTATTACAGCTTTTGTCTGTGTTTTTATAACCATATGCAACATGGCTAGCTCTAATGCCGCGTACACACGATCATTTTTTGTGATGAAAAAAAACGACGTTTTCTGTGAAGTAAAAAACGACGTTTTTGAAACGTCACTTTTCAAAGACGATGTTGCATACACACCATCGTTTTTTCACAAAAAGCGAGGTTACGTTCACCACTCTTTTCCATTGAAGCTCGCTTCATAACTAGCTTCTGGGCATGCGCGGGTTGAAAAACGTTGTTTTAAACAATGTTTTTGCTACACACGGTGACTTTTTGTGAAACAAAAAACGAGGTTTTGAAAAACGACACAAAAAATTCAAGCATGTTGGAATTTTTTTTTGGTCATTTTTTTGAAGACAAAAAAGTACCAGTTACAATTACCGGTAACAGATTTTCTAGGAAATCTTCCAGGACGGCACACCTGAGATGATGGTCTCACCTGACAGGAAACACAATCAACAACAGAGTTTAAAAGGCCCCACCCTTCCCTCTGCCCCTCAGTTATGACAAAGTATAGACCAACACCAGTGTCAGAGGGAACCTTCTGTGAACACAAACGTCACCAACATTTAAGGGTGGGAAGTAGGCCTGCCGTCCTGGAAGATTTCCTAGAAAATCCGTTACCGGTAAGTGTAACTGGTACTTTTCTCCAGTCATCTTCCAGGACGGCACACCTGAGATGATGAGCAAGAAGTTCAGGCCTACCTTAGGGTGGGATCACCGTCTGTAGGACCTTCCTGCCGAATGCCAAGTCCTGAGGGGACAACAGCTCCACTCTGTAGTGCCTCAGGAAAGTATTTTGGCTCGTCCACGTTGCTGCTTTGCAGATCTGATCAATTGAAGCGCCTGCCCTCTCTGCCCAGGAGGTAGCCAGAGATCTGGTTGAGTGAGCTTTAATGTGGACTGGAACGGGCCTTTCTGCCTGTTCATAAGCTATTGTGATAGTTTGCCTTATCCACCTGGCTATAGTAGTTTTAGCAGCTTGAAGCCCTTTGTTCAGGCCGGAGAAATTAATTAATAAATGATTAGACCTCCTAAATTCGCTCACTCTGTCCAAGTACCAGGGATAGATCCCAAGGGGGAACCGGATTGTTTTTACCGGGGTCACTCTCTCCCTGGCCAAAATAAATCTTTTTATCAGAGGGCTCAGAGCCAGTCTCTGGTCAAAGAAAACAGACAAGGCCGCTATCTGAACCCTAAGGGTACTAACTGTTAAGCCCTTGTCAACCCCATCTTGGAGAAAATCCAGGACTGTCGTGATTGTTTGGAAAGGACCTTCTCTAGGCTGAGCCCAGCGAGAGAAGACTTTCCAGACCTTTGCGTATATTTTTCTAGTGACTGGTTTTCTACTCTGCAGGAGTGTGTCAATCACTTTCTCCGAGCATCCCCTACGCCTGAGGATCTCCCTCTCAAAAACCATGCCGTCAGGCAAAGGAAACCTGGGTCGGGATGTAACACAGGTCCCTGAGAGAGGAGATCGCGTCTGGACGGGAGACGCAACGGAGGAACCATCGACCACCTCGTCAGAATGGGGAACCAAGTTCTCTTGGGCCACCAAGGTGTGATCAGAATCAGGTGTCCATTTGACCTGGCCAACTTCTGTACCACCCTGGGGATGAGAGTCAGAGGAGGGAAGGCATAAGCTAGGGAGAATTCCCATCTCTGTGACAGAGCATCTATTCCACAAGCTTCCTGCTCTCTGGTGAGGGAAAAGTAACGGAGTACCTTCCTGTTTCTTTTGCAAGCAAATAAATCTATCTGGTCTGCCAAAATGTTGACTTATCAGAGCGAACACTTTGTTGTTCAGTTCCCATTCTCCCTGAAGAATGGGCTGCCTGCTGAGGAAATCTGCTTGTATGTTGAGAGACCCCTTCACATGTATCGCTGACACTGACAGAATGTTTTTCTCCAGTTTCCCTAGGATATCCTGGGTTAGTTTCATCAGTCTGCAGGATCTTGTGCCCAACTGATGATTTATGTAGGACACTGCCACTACATTGTCCGAAAGGACCTGAACCTCTCTTCCTTGGAGCTGGTCCTTGAAGTTCAGAGCCTTCCCGACTGCTCACAGTTCTCTGTAATTGGAGAAAGCCTTGCTCTGCTGTTGGTCCCAAGAGCCATGGGCAAAGAGGTCTCCTATATGAGCTCCCCAGCCCCAAGCACTTGCGTCCGTGGTCAGAACCACTGGATTTTGTTGGGTCCAGGCCCGACCTACTGAAAGGTTGTCTGCGTTGAGCCACCAACCTAGGGATTCCCTTGCCTTCTCTGAGAGTGCCACAGATCTGTCTAGGGATTCTCTTTTCTTGTCCTAAGAGGAGAGAAGGAAATTCTGGAGTTCCCTGGAGTGGAGTAGGCCCATAGAACTGCAGGGATGCTTGAGGACATAAGCCCTAGAACTCTCATGAATGTCCTCAAAGAAGACTCCTGGGTCTCGAGCAGAGACATGACTGCTCCTTGAACCTTGGGGATTTTTTCTTTGGGTAGAAAAATCCTTTGGTTCACTGAGTCAACCCGATACCCCAGAAAAATCTTGGATTGCGCGGGATCTAGAGAGGACTTTTCTTTGCTGACTAACCATCCAAGGAATTCTAGTGTGGTCAGCACCCTGTTTTGATCTGCGTGCAGTTGCTCCAGGGACGGACTGAAAATTAGCATGTCGTCCAAATAGGGGATCAGTGCTATCCCCTGAAGGTGTAAGAATGACACCACCTCGGCCAGAACTTTGGTGAAAATTCTTGGACTGGCCGCCAAGCCAGAGGGGAGAGCCCTGAACTGCCAGTGTTGAACGCCCTGCTTCGTCTGCACTGCAAATCTCAGGAATTTTTTATGTTTTTGGGAAATGGGAACATGAAGGTAAGCATCCTTCAGGTCCAAGGTTACCATATAGACTACCTCCTGAAGGTGTCTCCTGACTGTATAGATGCTTTCCATCCTGAACCTTTTGTAAAACCAGGAACTGGTTTAGGTTTCGCAGATTTATGATCAAACGAAACTTCCCGGATGGCTTTGGTACCACGAAAATGTGGGAATAAAATCCCTGGCCAATTTGATCTATCGGAACCGGAATGATGACCTGCTATTCCGCTAGATCCTGAACACTCGCCAATAGGCCTCCCGCTTTTAACGGGTCTTTGGGGAGATGGGTCAGAACAAAGTTTGGTGGAGGGGGGGACAGGAATTCTAGTTTGTACCCTCTTTTTATCAGACTCAGAATATAAGGACTCTGCGTGATACTTTCCCACTGGGGGAGAAACCACGAGAGCCTTCCGCCAACCTTTATGTTGGCGTCACTTGGAGTCCTTATTGGAAGTAGAAGCTCCTGGGAAAAAGGATTCCGCCTTTTTCTGTGCTTTTACCAAATCCCCATCTTTTCTTTTGCTCCTTCTTCCCCTGAAAGCGTTTTTTTTGGTAGGGGGGCCTCGAAAAAATGTTTTCCCTTTTTCTTTTCTGGATTTAGCTGGAAACTTCTTCCCCTTCTCAGTGGAACGGGACAAAACCTGCTCTAAATTTGAACCAAAGAGCAGTGACCCTTCAAAAAGGAATCCCACAGAGGCGTGACTTGAATGTAAAATCCCCATCCCATGTCTTTACCCAGAGGGCCCTTCTGGCAGAATTAAGGAGTGCTGCTGACTTGGCAGTAGTTCTGACAGTTTCTACTGCGGCATCAGCTAAATAGGCAACTGCCTTACTAATCAACTCCAAGGAATCTAACACCTTTGGGGATTTATTTCTTTCTCGTACATCACGGGACACAGAGCGGCATATTCATTACTATATGGGTTATATGGAGTACCTTCAGGTGTGGACACTGGCAATCTCAAACAAACAGGAAGTCCCTCCCTATATAACCCCCTCCCCTAGAGGGAGTCCCTCAGTTTTTTCGCCAGTGTCTTAGGTGTTGGTCATGGAATAGCTTTGCTCCACATCCTTGGGATTAAGGGCGGGCTAACCGGATCTGTCCAAGGAGCCTCAGTGCCAAAGTGGACAGTACCCGGGCCCCAAACCGTGGGGTTTTGCCTATAATGCTCCTCTTTGGAGGGCTGGACCCTGGGCCCAGGACTTGGAGTTTGTAAAGACCATAAGTTCCTGTTTGCCAGGGTGCTATATAGGTCCAGGACAGTGGGTACCTTCATAGGACCCCAGGGCCTGAAGGTCTACTACGCTACCCACGGAGATGGGAGAAGATTGGACCGTTTTGCAAAACGTCCTGCTGCATGGAGCAGGTAAGAGGGGAGCCTGCGGGACTTGGTTCGACAGCAGGCTCTCCAGGGGAGATCTTAAGGGGGGTAGCCTGAGTATGCTCTGCATTGGCACCATGGTCACTATGTCTGATAGACAGGATGCCCTGAAATGTTTCCCCCCATAACTTGATCCCCCTACCTATCTATGTATGTTTGCTAGCTACCTGCTGCTCGCTGGTTGAAGATCTTTTAAAAAAAAAAAAGATCTGTCTCTAGGCTAAAGGGACTCCTTAGGGGCCTGTGTTAGCCTTACCTTGCCGGGATTCAAATCTGCCGCCTGATGCGTCCTCCAACCTGCATTTCTGGGCTCCAGAGTGCGTCTCCTCCTGGGCTCTCCTCCCCCGACAGTCGCGCGCGCGTGCACGTGCGCATGCATATAGAAAATTTTTGCACCGTTCGGGAGGGGGGGGGCGGGGAGTGTGACTGCAGTGTAGAGTGGGCGTGCCTTTAATTGCTGTTATACACAGCAGGCGCGTTCTTAGCTCAGTTCAGAGCTGAGCTGGAGAGAGAGAGGACGTAGAGCTGGCAGCACAGTGACTCCCGGTGGCGAGAAGGGGTACTACATACTGGAGTCAGCTCCAATACTTTTTGTTAAGCCAAAATCCCCTTGGCAACAGGTTGAATGCTGGCAAACATGTTGGGGGTGGGGCTGTATGTGGTGAATAATATATAAAAGAAAACATACTGAGCCCCACCGGTTTTGGGGCATTAGTGATCCTATTGTCCCCTAAACCTTATTTTTTTTGTACTCCTGGCTATAACAGATAACAGTCTGTTGTTGTAAGCGGAGTCCTTCGGTTTTGTATTATGGCTTCCAAGGGTTCAGGATCAAAAAAAAATAAAAATAATAAAAATAAAGAGAAAGGCAAAGACAAAGGGGTTCCTCCTCTGGTTCTGATAATATGCCAATACTTTCCCCACAGGTTATTCCTATAGGGGTCACCCTGGATAAGCCATTAAGGGGGTCTGGTGCTGAGGCTGGCCCAGGTCGGCCCAACCCTGTGTTATCACAGAGGAGATGCTAGCCGTCACCCTAGGGGGGCTAGAGAAAAGAGGTTAACAGCTATGATCGCTGGCTCTTTTTCTGGCAAGAAGCGGACTAGATCCCCATCGCCAAAAGGGACAGAACCTAGAGGATCTACCACTGTAGAATCGTTTTCAGCCTCCCAGGCGGAGAGTCTGTGGGTCCAGTCTTTGACAGACATGGCCCGCTTGGCATTCAATTTGCCATTTCCAGAGCCTCAGGTTCCTGCGGTATCCTTTTTGGGTTCTTTTAAAAGCGCCTTTAAGCAACGCAGC
This sequence comes from Rana kukunoris, assembly GCA_029574335.1. Lineage (NCBI taxonomy): Eukaryota > Metazoa > Chordata > Amphibia > Anura > Ranidae > Rana > Rana kukunoris. The sequence goes on along the minus strand of CM056055.1, from coordinate 162,752,288 downwards.
TTTTCTGGCCCATCCTCTGTTAGAGGAATTGGTTTTTCCAGGATTGGGATGACCGGACAGAATTTTTTCTGCCGCCTAAAGCTGACGAGAAGGTAGTCTTTATGCACGTCTGCCAGGAAATATTTGTGCTTGCAGGCACTCTTTCCCCTGACCAAGTGCTCTTTAAAAGGGGCCCGGATGGCTCAGTTGGTAGAGCATCGGACTTTTGATCTGAGGGTCCAGGGTTCAGGTCCCGGTTCGGGCACTGCTTTTCAACTACCCGTGAGGTCCTTGAGGCCGCATCTCCCGGAAAGCGCCCGATCTCGTCTGAGCTCGGAGGCTAAGCAGGGTAGGGCCTGGTTAGTGCCTGGATGGGAGACCACCTGGAAGGTTTTCTGTTATTTACCCTATGGAAAAGACATTTTTCTAAAGAAAGGGGGCGCTCCCAACGGTGGACGCAGCCATCTCATGGGTGAATAAATCATTAACTGGCCTAAGGGGAAACATACAAATGTTTAAGGTCCCGGTCGACAATTGGAGTTTTTTTTTTCAGGCATTAAGGAACCAGACAAAACAGATGCTTAGACATCCCTGCCCGATAGGCAGAGGAGTTATTGGATATTCCCAGAGCTCTGTGCTTTGCGGTAGAGGCTATAAAAAGACTCCATCCAGCAGGCGTCTCGTTGTCACTATTTTTAGTGCATATGAGAAGGCTCTTTTGGTTGAAGAACTGGGCGGCCGAGCCCCATGTAAAAGACTGCTGGCAGGTTTGCCCTTCCATGGAAAGATCTGGATAAATACATTCAGACTGTTTCAAGTGGCAAAAGTACCCTTTTACCAGTCAAAGGAAGTTCCGGGGTCCTGCGTTGAAAAGGGCAGCTCCCCCCGGTTCCAGGGCCCTCAAATTTCAGGCAGTACGGTCCTCATGCGCGATCAAACTTTTAACAATGGATCGCAAGGACAGGCCTCTGGGGATCGGTCCCCGACAGAAGGGGTCCGATCATCTGTGGCCGCAGGCTACAGATTAGAATTTCTAAAATTTCCTCCACAAGGAAGGCCTCAATGCGGGCAGCATTGGATCACCTGCTTTACCAGGGCATAAGGGTAGAGGTACCAGCCCAAGAACAGGGGCTAGGTTCTATTCCAATCTGTTTGTCATACCAAGGCTCATCGGCAATGTCAGACCAATTTTGAACCTAAAAGGTTTAAATGCTTACCTAAGGGTTCGCTCTTTCCGGATAGAATCCGTTTGGCCAGCAGCCGCCACACTCCAGAAGGATCGGGCTTCTATAGACATAAAGGAGGGTTACCTTCATGTACCAGGTCTTTCAGCCACATCAAATATTTTTGTTTTTACGCTTCGCAGTGATACAGCGTCACTTCCAATTTGTGGCGCCCCCCTTCGGGCTGGCTACGGCCCCCGGGTATTCACGAAGGTCCTAGCTCCTATTCTAGTCAGTCCAAAGGATCCAAGTGATCTCGGTCCTAGCATACCTGGACGACCTCTTAATCATAAGATCACTCGCTTCCTTGGTGGAATGCGTAGTAGCCCTCATGGTTCAGTACCTCGAGAGGTTCGGCTGAGTCCTAAACCGGGGAAAGATCAGCATTTCAACCTACAAAGCAGTTGGAATATCTCGGCACGAGATTAGACACAGAACAGAAGATGGATGTTCCTGCCCCTGGTAAAGGTTGAGGCTATCAAGAGATCGATTCAGTTGGTTCTAAGCAAAAAAGAGCCAACTATTCGCTTATGTATGCGATGGCCATGTTCGAGGCAATACCACACGCTTCCACGCTCGTGTCCTACAGGCAGCAATTTTAGCAGCTTGGTTCTGCCCAGTGGTCTGGAAGGCTGGAGAGCGGTCTTGAACAAGTTCACTCGCCAAGGAACTTGGGCAGAGGCGGAGAGGCAGCTGCCCATCAAGGTCTGGGAGTTCTGAGCGGCTCGGCTAGCCCTCCTGGCATAGACATCCAGATTACAGGGGTCCTCGGTGAGAAGTCATTCAGACAATGCCACAGCGGTGGCATATAGGTGAACCACCAAAGGGGGAACCAAGAGTCAAGCCACTCAGAGTGAGAGGAGCTTGGTTTTTCGGTGGGCAGAGGTTTATGTACCCTGCATATCGGCGACATTCATTCCCGAGGTGGACAACCGGCAGGCGTACTTCCTAAGTCGCCAAACCCTGTCGCCGGGGGAGTGGTCTCTGCATCCACAAGTTTTTTTTCAGACAATCTGCCAGAAGTGGGGAGTGCCAGACGGTGGAGGTCATGGCATCAGGATTCAACAAGAAGCTAGACAGGTTCATGTCTCGAACGAGGGACCCTATGGCCTGCGGAACCGATGTGTTGGTTTGCCCTTGGCATCAATCATAACTTCTATATGCATTTCCCCCACTGCAGTTACTACCCCGCCTGTGGCGCAGGATCATAGCACAGGCCGGTTATCCTGGTAGCCCAAGCTTGGTACCGGAGGGCATGGTACTCACTAGTCCTGAAATTGGCAGCGGGAGGCCCTTGGACTCTTCCTCTAGGGCCAGACCTACTCTCACAAGGCCCGATCCTCCACCCTGCATTACGGCATCTAAATTTGATGGCCTGGCGGCTGAATCCCTGATTCTCAGGGGTAGAGGTCTGTCTAGGCAGGTAATCCCTACCCTCATTAAGGCTAGAAAGCCGGCCTCCAGGGTAATTTTGTTACAGGGTTTGGAGGGCCTACGTAGGCTGGTGTGAGGCTAAGAGATGGGTTTCCCGCAAGGATACCATTGATAGAGTATTAAGTTTTCTCCAGCTAGGAGTGGATAAAGGCCTGGCATTAAGCACGATCTAGGGACAGATTTCAGCCTTATCAGTGTGGTTTCAGAGGCCGCTGGCCGCCCACTCGCTGGTTAAGATCTTCGTACAGGGAGTCTTACGTGTTAATCCTCCAGTCAAATCACCACTTTGTCCATGGGACTTAAATCTTGTTCTGTCAACTCTACAGAAACAACCCCTTGAGCCGTTGGCTGAGGTACCTTTGGTTTTACTGACTGGAAAGTCGGTATTTCTGATCACCATAGTTTCGGCCAGGAGAGTATCGGAATTGGCAGCCTTATCTTGTAAGGAACCATATCTCATTTTACATAAGGACAGGGCGGGGTTCCGTCCTCATTCTTCCTTTCTACCAAAGGTTATATCCAGTTTCCACCTGAACCAGGATGTGGTACTTCCACCTCTAGAAAGGAGGGGTTGCTGCATACGTTGGATATTGTCAGGGCCATAAAGGCCTATCTTAAAGCTACAGAGAAGGTTCGGAAAACAGATGTGGTGTTCGTTTTACCGGAAGGGCCCAAGATGGGTCAGGCAGCTGCTTGATCCACCATCGCAAGATGGATTAAACAATTAATCGTTCAGGCCTGCGGTTTGAAGAGGTTGCCTCCTCCTTTGTCGGCAAAGGCCCATTCTACCAGGGCCATGGGCACCTCCTGGGCAGCACACCATCATCAGATCTCTATGGCTCGAATATGCAAGGCAGCAACGTGGTCGTCAGTCCACATGTTTACAAAATTTTATCAAATGGACGTAAGAAGGAATGCGGATACAGCCTTTGGGCAGTCAGTACTACAGGCCGCGATTCAAGCTCCTCAGGATCTGAGGGGGCTCCCTTGATTTGATTTGAGATTTACATTTCTCGTTTAAGTTGGATTTACTAGTATCTGAGTATACCTCTAAATTAAATCCTTCTTTGGAAGATGTCTCCCTCCCCTCATTAAAGCATTGCTTTCGGACATCCCATATAGTAATGAATATGCCGCTCTGTGTCCCGTGATGTACGAGAAAGAAAAAGGGATTTTTAAATACAGCTTACCTGTAAAATCCTTTTCTTGGAGTACATCACGGGACACAGAGCTCCCACCCCTCTTTTTGGGAACATTTTGGGAGGCATACTGCTTGCTACAAAACTGAGGGACTCCCTCTAGGGGAGGGGGTTATATAGGGAGGGACTTCCTGTTTGTTTGAGATTGCCAGTGTCCACACCTGAAGGTACTCCATATAACCCATATAGTAATGAATATGCCGCTCTGTGTCCCGTGATGTACTCCAAGAAAAGGATTTTACAGGTAAGCTGTATTTAAAAATCCCTTTTTTCTTGCGCAACATGGTCCCGTAATCTACGGAGCCATGCATCCGTATTTCTGGCAACGCACGCGGAGGCCAATGCCGGACCCATAGCGGCTGCATTGGCATCCCAGGCTCTGCGTAGCAAGGTTTCGGATTTTTTATCCATCGGGTCCCGGATGTTGCCGGAGTCCTCGAATGATAAATCTGAATGTTTGGAGACCTGAGCCAATGAGGCATCCAAACGTGGAATTTTAAAGAACTTATCTTCCTCTTCTGTTTTAAAGGGGCACCTACGCTTCCAGGTTTTAAGTCTAAGGACCCCACGTTCCGGTTCCTTCCACTCTCTTTGAATAATATCTTTGAGAGATTGATGAACAGGCAGGGATTTGGTTTGAGCTCTACCTAATCCCCTGTATAGTTTGTCTTGAACAGAGACCTGCGTGGCTGGAAGCTGGATGTCCTCAGAAGCATAAATCGCTTTGAGGAGATCCTCCATTTCTTCCTCAGAGAAGAGATAACCCCCTGGTCTAGAATCTTCTGGGCTATCCTGATCTGAATCCTCACCTTCTTCCTGAGAACTTTGGGCTGAGGAATCCAACTCTAAGTCTGAACATGTTAGAGATGGTCCCTGAGACCCCTCGGTGATACTGGTTTGAGTCTCTATTAAGGAAGAAGAGGAATCCTCTGTACCTAGCGGAGCTACCTCTCTATTAGCTACCGAGGTTTTAAAGGATTGGAGTGCAGCGAGCATTTCAGTTTGCAAAGCTCTGCATTCCTTCATGGTTTGCGCTGTCTCCTTGCCTGCGAGTTTGTAAATGCATTTGTAGCAAAAGGGCTTGGTATGATCCTGGGGGAGTTTATCCCCGCAGTACCCACAGCGCTTAGACTTATTGGAGGATTTACCCTTAGATTTACTGGGGATCTCCTGGGCAGGGCATTCAGTTTCTGAAACAAAAAACAGACATTACCCTTAAACCCGTAGGTACCCCCTAAGGGTGGGGGGGGGTAAATAGGGCCACCCCACATGCTTCCCCCCCCTCTTTTCAGCAAACAAAATGGTCACTCACCCCCTGTGATGACCTGTGTAGCTGGCGCCAGTCCCTCCTCCATTGCTGGAGCATGTGCGTCCTATAACTGGAGTGTCCCGCTTCTTAGGTAGTTCCTTTGCCAGTCAGGGGGATGCCGGACCGGGGACCCCTGCTCCTCTGGATGCTGAGCCGCACGTGTCTCCGCTTGCCGCCGCTTCAATAACTTTCAGGACACGGCTGTGACGTCACCCCCCCGCACCGCTTCAGTCTCCAGACATGCACACTGAGTGTCTAAGGACGCCGGAGCCTGAGAGCAGCGAGGAAGCCGTGAGTCAGCCGGGGGGTGCCGCTACCTTGGGATGAGAAGCAGCAGACGTCAGCGCGGGTCCTCCTGACCATCAGCCACCGTCAGGTAGGAGGACAAGAGCAGGATTAGTAATGGTCACTGGATAGCCTAGACCCACTCACCGGGTCCAGCTACCAGTATTCTCAGGGAATCTTCAGGCTAGGCCCTCTTCTCAGCTACACTATCACCCTGAGAATGTTTCTATGGGGAAACCCCCTGGTAAAAAAGGCAAAAGCCAAATTCTGCCTTTGCAGTCCCCACTGACTGCTCTTAGGCTAGAAATACCAGGGGGAAGACCTTTGTCCCAGACCTTAGTCTACTTTAAAAAAATAAACTGTTTCGCTGCCATCTGTTGGGAAACACAATCAATAACTGAGGGGCAGAGGGAAGGGTGGGGCCTTTTAAACTCTGTTGTTGATTGTGTTTCCTGTCAGGTGAGACCATCATCTCAGGTGTGCCATCCTGGAAGATGACTGGAGAAAACAACGTTTTGCCCACACACGATCAATTTAAATGACGTTTTAAAAAACAACGTTTTTTTTCATCGCAAAAAACGACCGTGTGTACGCGGCATTAGACTGAGAACTGAGTGATCACGATTGCTGATCAGTCCGTTCTCCATCTTCTCAGAGAAGTGACCATGAGTCACTCCTCTCAGCTCTGCCCCTCCAGTGCTCACCGACGTGGGGATCTTGGCCATATAGGGAATTTACTTAAGGAAGGTAGGCTTATCACTTTGCAAGGGGAGTTGCACTATGGATGGGAAGTTTCCCAGAGCTTAGCAAACATGGTAAAATTTCACTTTGCAAAAAAATACCCAATCATGTGCAAGGAAAATAAAAAACATTTTTTCTTGAATATGATTCAATAAAGGAAGTCACCCCATTCACAAACCTCTGAAAAAAAAATCATGTAATTTTCCTTGCAACGTACAACTTCCCTTGCAAACTGAACAGCTCATTTTCCTTTAGTAAATCAACCCCATAGTATCCCCATTGCCTGTCTGTTGCCCACTTATTGTTATGATTACTTTTATGTCGTCATGATAGCCTTTTTTTTTTCACCAAAATAATTTATTAGAATTTTCAATAAACAGACAACAGCATAAAGTACTTGGGATACAGGTTCCACATAACATTATCATTGAGATAGAATAAAAATCAACTCCGGAAGGACCCATATAAACAATACAAACAGTGCGCAAGGCGCAAACTTACAGTGTCCGCTCTACTAGACACATGTCACAGGTCCGGTTGGACTGCTACTACTACTGATGCATCTTTGAACCGCCGTAAGGGCCTATTTGTCCAAGCACTATATTTCCCAAATATCCCTCCAAGGGGGAGCCACATAGCGATCAGGACCAACCCACCCAGTCAGCCAGCCCCAATCACCACGTCCCCTATCCACAAGGACACAAAAAACACCCAGAAAAGAAAGAGCAGAAAAAGAAAGAATAAGAAAGAAAAGAGAAAAGAAGAGAAAAAACAGGGGGGGGGGGGGAAGGAACGGAAAAAACCAAGGCGGGCCAGACAAAGGGGGGTGGGGTCTCACCTGCTACCCCCTCCATCCATTATCTCCAATCTACATCTACAGGGTCTTCCGCAGTCTCGGGAAAGACCCTCCAAAGTCATCTTATGTCAAGACCGTGAGGTTACACGGTGTGCTGTAACAAGTTCTGAAATTATTGAGATTTTTTATACGTATTCCACGCCTCCCAGATTTCTGAGGATGACATTTTATCCTGTGCCGTGAATATCAGCTCCTGCATCGTCGCTACACGGTCAACACGTGTCACCCACTCCTTCATTGAGGGCAACCGTGCGGATTTCCAATGTACCGACAAGCACATCCTAGCAGCATTGATCAGATGCATGGCAATTGATCCAAAATAAATTTTTGGGGGGATCTTAGACAAATGCAGGAGATACTGTGCTGGTGAGAATTCCAATGGGAGCGAGGATATGTCAGTTGTCACCTCATGTACCTTACGCCAATAATGATAGCCTTTTTTTAGCTCACATGTAGTCATGATTGCCAGTTATGATTGCCTTTCTGTTTCTTCAATAAAGTAACTGTCCATTTGTTGGTGGCATATTATCAAATGGGTGCATTACCCGTATATTATCACAATTTGCGGTTTCCTGCCAATGTATTGCAACAATTGCTTATTTTCTGCCTGCATACCAACAGTTGATTGATTGTTAGCCGTGTCGTGTATACAATTGCCCACTTGGAGCCCATGTATTGTCAGAATAGCCATTTTTTTTCAAAGGTATTTGAAATCAGCTGTATATAGAATTTTGTTACTATCATTTAATCCCCTGTAGACCTATAACTATAAGAGCACATCACTATTATACTTGTGTTTTTCCAAGGTGAACTATGCAAGCCTCTATTAAATCCTTGAATTCTACTTTATTTCATTTAGCATACTGATATTATCCCCATTTCCCCATGGTGCACACAGTGTGCCACTGTTAAACCTTAGATTTTATTTTATTTTGGATGCAGTTATCCCCATGTTGCCCCACAGTGCACATAGTGTGCCACTATTCGAACCTTGGATTTTTTAGGTTATTCAGTACATGGATAATATGTTTTTGCTGCATGGCACTTTGTACACCACTGTAAAGGCTTACATGTATTTTTTTTGCAAACATAATGATTTAGAAAGCAATCACATAAGGAAAATGTGCACTATTTACATTTTTCCGCTCATTATTAGTGTTTAGTTTCATCAAAATAATTTTAATGTAAAGAGTAGCACTTGGAAGGGGGGGCTATATAAAAAAAAAATAATCTTCTTTGGGCGTCAGCTATGCTAGGTATAGCACTGAAGGGCGTCCACCTTTTTTGGGGCAGGGGGGCAAAAGCTATTAGTTTGCCTAGGGCTTGTTTGGTCCCAATGATTAAAAAAATAGACATAATAATAATAATAAAAAAAAAATAGGAATGGATTAGGACCAGCTAAAAGTTTAACTAAGGGGTTAAATGGGTAGACTTAATTTAAAAGACAAACTCTTGATAAAAGTTGAAACGTTTTAGAACCCACACGCTTCTCTGAGTATTCATTGCACATTGCACTTGGCCCCATTCAAATTTATACTGAGGTTTTCAAATACATTTTTATTTTTTAATGTTTTCAGTCCTAGCTGTAGCTCCACCCCAAGCTCAAGCCCACATTATGGGTGTTCCTATGGGGGGTTACAGCCAACACCTTACAGTGCACAGAGCCCACAAAACCCCAGACTCCTCCTCTAAAAGCTAATGAGATTAGTCAGATGAGAAGGGAAAATTTGCAACCCTGCCATCCAATAGTATTAGCCCTGTACTTCTCTGCAGTCATCTTTTTTTTTTAAAGAAAGCTACTCATTACAGGCCAAAATGCTCACCCACCAGCCTGTTATTGTGATGGACCATGCTGGAGAGCAGCACAGTCACTCACAAAAACCCCAACCCACAACAAACTATGCCAACTACTAGATTAGACCAGTGTAGTAGCTGGCAGCGGTTTTAAGCTGTGTTTTTGTGAATGACCGCACTGCTCTCCTAACACTACCAACAGTTATGCATTTGCATACAATATTATGCTCCTTAGCAAACCTTGCACAGATTTGAATGGGACCAAGTGCAATATGAACTAGTTTCCATTGGGGATCCAACAAGTTTTCTCATCTGTTGAGGATACACCTTTGATCTACAAATAATAAGATAATAAATACAATTAAATACTACAATTGAAGTCTGCAAGTGTAATTTTACAAATAAATTGAAATCTTATTGATTGTTGCTCTTTGGCCTTGTTTTAAAAATTGCCTTTAATCGTGCAACGGTTTGATTTAATTTTTATATTACGCAATATGTTGGCAACTTACTTTGTGAAAAGTGTTTTTGATGTAAAACACAACAGATACTAATTGAGCAAATTATTTTTTTACAGGACATTTCTATGTACAGGGTTTAAAGCCAAAGTAAAATGAGTTTAGGATTAACAACACAAAGAAATCTAAAGTGTCAGCTTTATAATCTGCTTTCAACACCTAGTAATAAAGAGTATTACAACTAAACATTTATATTCTAAATGTTTGATTTGTATAAATACATATTTACTACAATGTATCATTAAGATTTGAACAGTATTTCTACTTCTTTCCATAGTGATCACAGCTCTATTCCAAAATATTAGATTTGTATATTAGTTTTGTTATAAAAGCCACAGAAGAGCAATAACGAATGCTTAAATCTAAATAAAACCTTAAACCAGACATCAATCATCTCAACATAAAACAGAGTGTGCAATGAGGGCAAACTTTAGGTTTAGATAAGAGGTGTCACCATAACTTATGTTCTCAGGCAGTGGTATCTGTTGTGATCAATCACTTAGTAGCCATTGAAAGTTACATTGTGACTGTGTTCCATTAGAAAAAAAACAAACATCACATTAAGTAAAACACACTTTCAATTTACTTACCGGTAAAAACAAAACAAAACACCAAGTTTGTTATTTTGAAATAAATCTACATTATTCAGTGTGCTGCCCAGTTAAAACAATGCAAGGTCCAAGACCACTACAACCAATCAGAATTCATCTTGCCTTGGTCTGGTTTCAGTTAAGTGAATTCTACTTATAATCGCACTATTCTCTTTGAAATTCTGACCAAAAGAAAAAAATGTATGATGGTGCCTTGGATATTTGTTCTTACTAGGGTATATGCTATTAAATTGAGCCTAAAGAAACAGTCTTAAACTAGTGGAAATAGAAAATATTCTACAATAACCGCATAATGACACCTGAGGAAGAGGAGAGAAGTACGACATCACCAGACAGGCCTGAAGACTACAAAAAAATAGAAAAAAGAAGGATGTATAAAGGGATTAAAAAATATATAGCTGTTGAAGAAAGAGGACATAAGAAATCTGAAGTTGGATTGTAAAGGAAACCTGCAGGCTGCTATGCCGACCTCTCTATTTGAAAATTCTACTTCTGGCTGTTGTGACTAACAATTTAGGTTATTGACCCGATCAAATATGCAGAAAAGAACTTTAACTTCTCTCACGTTTGTATACCCTTTGGAGTTGTGAGAACTTATCTTTGGTCTGGGCTAAGCTTTTGACCTAAGTTGGCTAGAAAACCAATCACTAACTTAATCAAGGTTTATTATTCTCACCTTTCAAGAGCTTCCTAGATTCTTGAAAAGATTGATACATACCCTATGTGTACAGTAGCTATGCAGTGGGTAACATCTTACTGATAGAAGTCAATGTCTGTACCATTTACACAAATTATTTTGAGGATGGATGCTATTATACTAATGGAACTAATTTTTCATACGATTCAGGAATCCAAACCCTGTTTCAATGCCAAGTGGGACCCTTGGTTTGTGTATCGTCTTCCTTCTGAAGACTGACCCTGCGACTTTTCAAGTAGTTGCTTTTCGTTTCATTATTACTGTCTTTAGTTTATACCATGTATATTCTACATACTTGTATATGATGTCCTATGTATTGAATTCACCCGGATTTACTGTATTTTATTTTCCTAAAATTTTGGGAGTATTTTCTATGGTTTGCATTTATAAGATACAATGGCATTGTATTGAAGCAAGTATTAAGATCACGCCTTTTCCACATGCATAAATTTAAATTTTAAACCAAAAAGAAAACCACTAGGTCGACCTTTAAAGGCAGATTGGACCACAATATTTATATAAAAAAAAAAAAATGTATGGTGAATTTTCCATAATCCAACTGTACATGCAGTGATTTCTGGCTCGATGTTGGCAAACTGATACAAAACTAATACTATCTGGCTGTTGCTCAAGTTTTTACAGTCCGTATCTGTTGGTGCCCATATACCTTCTTCAATGCAGCTATGTTTTTATTATTTTTTCGTCAGGGCAATATATGCACCCTCTGAAAATGTATCTCATTTTAATATAAACTTTCTTATTATATCAGATGACGTGGGATATGCTTTGGACAGTTATTCCATGCAGGGAGACTTTTTATGCATGCGTATTCATTTTTAGGCAAGTAAGGATATTTTTTTTCTATACTTAACCCTTTGTGTGTTCTGAGGAAGCGGACCAGCAAAATGCATTAACCCACAGGGTCTCACTTACCTGAAATCATGTAACACAAACTATAGTTTGTAAGTATCCGGCCATTGTTGGCCGATTGTGTACATATGTAAATACATGTTTTTAAATAAAATGTTGTTTTCTTTATTTATGCAGATGCCTTTAATATTTTTTTTTTTGTATAAATATTGTGATCCAACGTGCCTTAAAGTCCAACCTAGTAGTTTTCATTTTGGTTTAAAAATGTATTGTTTGATGCTGTTTCTGATGCAATTCTTTTGATTGTATTAACAAACTTTGGCGTTTTTGTATGTATCTTTTTGTACCACTTGCAATAAAAGTTTGTAAACAAAAAGTACTTTAACAATGCTATAAATCTTCTAAAGTGGAAACTTTTTCCCATGACAAATGTTTATGAGCGCATTTCCCTTTTATTGGAAAGATATCTTCTCGCTTCCTGTTTAGTCTACAGGACATACAGTAATGGAAACTTTACCTAATGAGACACAGACTGTAGTAAAATCTAAACCTACTGAGAGCAAAAAAGGAGAGAAATCTAAAAAAAAAAAAAAAATCATGGTAATGCATAATTCTAGCAGTTTTTTTCTGATAAATGTTAGTAAAAACCTTGCGGTGATCTGTTGTCCCACATTTCTCAACCAAGAACTGTCACGTCTACCCTAATGCAGGTGGTCAGACACTATAGCTGGCTACTGTATTCTTCACCTATAGCAGCCCCCTTTCCCATATGGCAAGCACACCTACCTGTACTCAGTTTCCCCAGGTCGTATACTCAATGCTATAGTGCCTGGCTACCATGCCAGGGCAGCCTTAAACTGAGTAAAAAGTAAGCAGGCAGTGGGGTTCTATGAAGTCCAGGGAATAGTCCAAAATCTGGTCCAAGGCTATTGCGACAGGGGCTACATTGGGTGGGGGGTTTGTGCAACTCAGCTTACCTTGGAGAGCTCTGGAAACTCCATGTCCAGCTTCCCCGACCCCTCTTATGGGTAAATTACCCTGTGTCTCAATAGGGGCACAGTGTGAATGAAAACCCCACTATGATCTGTGCTAGTCAGACTCAATGCTGTATATATGCAATATTGTGTGCTGTCTCGTGCTGTTGTGTACCATTTGCTGTGATGGTTTGGGATGTGACTAATCTATTGTGGCTGTCTGCCTCAACTATTATGGCATGTGTACGTGTGTTTGATGTGAGGAAAGAGGGAGGGGGTTCCTCCAGCAGCCTCTGCTGATAAGACTGTTTACTGATGAGAAGTTTGAACACACCTGACCTGTGTGTCCATTAACAGACAGTTAAACCCACCCTGTTTTCCAAGGGTGGGGGGGAGTGTTTTGAAGTTGGATCGGTATAACATGTGCTTGAATAAAGGAGTCTGCTGGTTTTTACCCTACACTGAAGTATGGCTGGTGACTGGGGGGGCTAAAAAGTCTTGGATAGTGCTGGTTCTGGACAGAGGAAGCATTTACGGCAGACCAAGTTTTGTTTGAGGACAAGGGTTCGTCATACACGGGGAGATCCAATATAGCAGAGCAGACAGACAGTGGGCTTGATCAGGAATTACATGGAGAAAGAGAGAAAGAGAGAAAGAGAGAGAAAGAGAGAAAGAGAAAAAAAGAGAGAAAGAGAAAAAGAGATGCTCCCCAGGTAGACCACTCTCACATGGCCTAGCAGCGGGAATGATGTACGGACAGTATGAGAACAGTCTCTGCCACAGATCGTCTGAGAACGAAAGATGGACAGCCAGTCCCGAACTTCCTGCCTTACGGACTGCAAGACGGGCGGACTGTAAGACAAATTGAGTATTGGATCCCTTTCATAGCGAAGTCACCAGGCCTATCCCAAGACATTAGCTTGCTTTGCTTGGTCTCCTCCAGGGAATCATAGCTGGGCCTACTCCATGAAAATGCGACCTCAGACCAACATGGTCCTGAGGTCAAAATCACACACACGTGCCTCGCGCCAGGAGGGCCACAAGGCGAAGGACCCCAAAAAACGGCGTCTGCCCCTTAAGTACCCATTCCAAGTATGCACAGCGGTGCACCAATCCCACTGGGCTACTGCCGAGAAGGGTCACTTAAACCATGGTTCACTTGTGTTCCAACATGGGCCTGAGGTGGTAACACCATCTACAGGCAAAAGGGGAAAATCCTACCAAGCATAACGATAGCCAGAACAGAGGCTGATTTCACTGAAATTAAACAAAAGTCTGAGCCCACTATTGGCTCAGACGCCCTCTAAACTTAGAATAGCGTCCCAATCATTGGGAGCTACACACATGTATCGCTCTCTATCACAAGCATGTGAGTGAGTGTTTGGCTGACTTATAACAGGTTTGGTTTCCACCCAGACACTGGCCATATTAATCACCTTGCAAGTGGACAGACCAGGAGAGTGCCATAGCCAAAACTCAGATGCTAGAATGAGGTGTATAAGCACTAGGTGCTCCTGACAGGATAATCCATTATTGAAAACTTGATAAAAAAGGTAGAAAAACCCAAAACCCCAGAATTTTAAATTAAACATTTGAACAATGGGAGGAATAACCATATTGGCTCCATAAATAATGAGCAAGGACATCTGGTTACAAAAGGAAGGGAAGATGGCAAAGGTATAGAATCTATTGTTCTCCTCAGTCTTTACAAGGGAATGGGGGGGGGGGGGCTTCAGTAATCAAAAATGCAATGCCTATCCTCATGACACATCACAGGAAGCACCATCATGGTTAACAGAGGACAGAATTAAAATTAGACTTGTGAAACTTAACATTAATAAATCACTGGGAGCAGATGGCTTGCACCCACGGGTACTTAGGGAACTCAGTTAAGTAACTGCCTGACCATTGTTCCTAATTTTTACTGACAGTCTGACTGGAATGGCACCAATTGATTGGAGAAAAGCCAATGTAGCACCAATATTTAAAGAGGGCCCAAAATACATCCCTGGGAATTAAAGACCAGTTAGCCCAACATCAAATGTAAGCTCTTGGAAGGCATGATAAGGGACTATATACAAGATTTTCGTAATGCAAACGGTATCATTAGCAGTAATCAGCATGGATTCGTGAGGAATCTTTCTTGCCAAACCAATCTTTTAACCTTCTATGAGGTGGTGAGTTGCCATCTAGATAAAGAAAGGCCCGTAGACGTGGTGTACCTAAATTTTGCAAAAGCATTTGACACAGTTCCCCATTAATGTTTACTGTACAACATAAGGTCCATTGGCATGAAACATAGGGTGAGCACATGGATTGAAAACTGGCTACAAGGGCGAGTCCAGAGGGTGGTAATAAATGGGCAGTACTCAGAATAGTCAGGGGTGGGTAGTGGGGTCCCTCAGGGTTCTGTGCTGGAACCAATCCTGTTTAATTTGTTCATTAATGACCTGGAGGATGGGGTAAACAGTTCAATCTCTATTTGCGGACGATACCAAGCTAAGCACGGCAGTCAATTCTCTGCAGGATGTGGAAACCTTGCAAAAAGATCTGAACAATTTAATGGGGTGGACATCTACATGGAAAATGAGGTTCAATGTGGAAAAATGTAAAATAATGCATTTGAGTGGCAAAGATACAAATGCAATCTATACACTGAGGGAAGAACCTCTGGGGTAATCTAGGATGGAAAAGGACCTGGGGGGTCCTAGTAGATGATAGGCTCAGCAATGGCATGCAATGCCAAGCTGCTGCTAACAAAGCAAACAGAATATTGGCATGCATTAAAAAGGGGATTAACTCCAGAGATAAAACGATAATTCTCCTGCTCTACAAGACTCTGGTCTGGCCGCACCTTGAGTATGCTCTCCAGTTCTGGGCACCAGTCCTCAGGAAGAATGTAACAAAAAGGATCATTATCTCAGGACTAGAGAAATGCCTTACTTTAATAGAAAATTGGATGATGAAGACTTACCTTAAACTCAACGGTTCAAAAACAGAACTTCTCCTGTTTCACGCCAACCGAAAGAGACGTCCCGCAACAACATGGACAACCCCTGCCCATTCTGGGAAAAACCATCACCCCTAGCACCAAAGTCAAATGTCTCAGAGTCATTTTTGACACCTACATGACAATGGATGCACAAATAGGGTCTGTAATTAGCGTATCGCACCATCTGCTACGTAGACTCATTCCCTTTATCCCGAAAGAAGACATAGCAGTCGTGGTGGGCACAATTATCAACTCCAGACTCGACTATGCAAATAACCTTTATCTCGGACTCCCAAAGTACCAAATCACTTGTCTGCAAGTCGTTGAAAATACAGCCACTCGATTTGTGACTGTGAAAAAGCCATGGCAATCAATCTCACCTTCACTGAGATCCCTTCATTGGTTGCCAGTAAAAGACAATCACTTTCAAGGCACTCTGTCTGACACAAAAGTGTGTTCACATAAGTGTGTTCAAGGACATTCCCCCCAATATTTATGCAAAAAATTAAAAGCTCACAACCCCAATCGCATTCTGCGATCCACCAACCAAAATCTACTCCAGATACCCAAAGCCAGATACAAGTCCAAAGGAGAACGAAGATTTGCAGTCCAAGGACCTAAACTATGGAACACTCTACCAACCAGCATCCGATCGGAGGTGAATTACCTGGCTTTCAGAAAAAAAATCAAAACCCATCTTTTCTGAGGGCAAAAGTTCAGTTAGGGAAAGGATACCAAGCGCCCAGAGGCGATTTAGTTTGCATGTGTTGCGCTATATAAGTTTCTCACTCACTCAGAATGTACTGGAAATGGAGCGAGTACAAAGAAGGGAAACAAAGCTAATAAAGGGTCTGGAGGATATTAGTTATGAGGAAAGGTTGCGAGCACTGAACTTATTCTCTTTGGAGAAGAGACGCTTGAGAGGGTATATGATTTGAATTTACAAATGCCATACTGGCGACCGCACAATAGGAATAACAATTTTAAGCAGAAAGGAGTTTAACAAGACACGTGGCCACTCATTAAAGTTAGAAGAAAAGAGGTTTAACCTTAAACTACGTAGAAGGTTCTTTACTGTAAGAGCGGCCAAGATGTGGCTTCCACGGCCAGGCGGTGGTTTCAGCAGGGGGGCATCAATGGTTTCAAGAAACTATTCGATAAGCACCTGAACAACCACAACATACAGGGATATACAATGTTATACTGACATATAATCACACACATAGGTTGTACTTAAGTCTTTTTTTCAACCTCACCTACTATGTAACAATGTGATAAACTACTAGTGAGATTTTTCATTGTTACACAAACCTTAAGTAAACCTCCAGGTTTTAACTACTCAGAAGCAAGATTGGCTTGCATTAACCACCTATGCAAGTAAACATTTTCCCTACAAAACATACCCTTCATACTTATACACTGTATGTTATAATCCTATTTACTGTACAATTTGACCTACAGTATAACATTGACAAACCAAAATCAAAGTCAATGTAGTTTGCATTGATAAACCGTAAGTGCCCAGAGAAACATGCAGCTTATAATTAAAAAAGACGCCTTGTAGTACAATTGTGTCTCAGCTGAAAGTAGAAAGTCTATAGAGTGTGGTTGAAAATGTTGACAGAATTACAAAATACAGTGGAATCTCGGATTGCGAGCAACGCGGTTAACGAGTGGCTCGCAATAAGAGCACTACATTTCCTAAAATCCTAACTCGGTTTGCGAGTGTTGTCCCGCAACACGAGGAGGATTCAGGCCAAAGCGGTGTGCAGTACCACGTTTGTCCTAAGGTGGGGGGCACCTTGTAATCCAAGGTTCAACTATAGTCTATGTCTAAGGTTCTTAAGCTTTATACGAGAAGAGACTCCCAATGGATTGCCCAAAATGATACTATAAACCATTCACCGAACTGTGGAAATCATCATCACCAATCCTATTTGGTACCAGTGTATTTTATAAGCTGTCAATAGCTTGGTTTTACTATACTTATGAATAGCCATTTATTTTTTTCATATTTGTTGCTATAAAAACAAAAACAAATGCACAGGTTAACAATTGAGATTTTCACAGTTTTTGTGCAATCAAAACATTGAATTAGGATACAGTTACTGACATCTGTCCTCTGATACATGAAGTTACTTTCTCTACTTTGAATTCAGTTTCAACAATGCAGAATATAGTTTAACAGAGATAAGTGATTGTGAAAGAAACTAAAATGTCAAAGAAATATCCAATATCCGTACACTACAATGTCTTGATATCCAGTCCAGTTGTGATCCAATTGCTCAATGTTTAGCGGTCTGATGGTCATTGCGTTATTTGGACCCTTTCACACTGGGTCGTTTTGCAGGCGCTATTGCGCTAAAAAGCGCCTGCAAACCGACCTGAAACAGCCGCTGCTGTGTCTCCAGTGTGAAAGCCCCGTGGGCTTTCGCACGGGTGTGGTGTGCTAGCAGGATGGTAAAAAAAGCTCTGCTAGCCGCATCTTTGGAGTGGTGAAAGAGCGGTGTGTACATCGCTCCTGCTCATTGAAATGAATGCGACACCGCTGCTATACCGCCGGCAATGTTCCTCTGCAGAGGCGCATTGCAGTGGTTTTTAACCCTTTCTCGGCCAGTATTGGCCGAATAGCCCCGCAAAATTGGCCCAGTATGGAAGGGGCCTTAGAGATCCAGTCCTATATCCTAAAGGGGTATGGATACACAGGATTAGGAAACCCTGGTATATGTGATAGTTAGGTAAAAAAGGATTTTACAAAAAAAAAGTCTGTGTGCACTGAACAATCAATGTGTTAAGTTGATGAGGGGATCTTTAGAAATTATATTCATTCTTAAAAAGCACAGTAAATTGACATCTTACAAATTAAGAAAAAAATGTTGTGTTTAGGAGTACATAATAAAGTGTCTATCACAGTGGGGAATAAGGTATGGGAAATTGCAGTTAATCTACTTAAATTTGAATACAGAATTTTAGCTACTCTGTTTTCCCATTTAAAAACAAATACCAACAGTGGATCTGATTCCGCTGATATAGTAGTAGAAATGGTAGCCAATGTTTAATTCTTAAGACATACCACATGTAATAGCTTACTCTATCCAGACAGACTTCAGATCCAGAGTGTAGTGATGGATCAGTGCCTCAAATCAACAAACATTCATCCTAAGTCAAGAAGGACAATCAATTCCTCAGCTCAAAAGAACTCACAAACCAGAGGCAATGTTTCACACCGCATAAAAATCCAAGTGTGTGGGTGGCCACTCTTTGCTTTTATTCACTGAAATACATCATAACATTCACATCCTTTTATACATTTTTCGCTTATGAACATTTGTGGAAAAGTTGGTTATACTACAACTGTAAACAGGTCAATTATTGTAGACAACTAAAGCTTACATAAAACATGGGCATGATGAAAAGGAATTCCTTTTCAATATTAAAATCCAGGATAATATTTTAAGTATTTAATCTTGATTTCTGAATGAAAGCATAGGCAGAAAAGACAGGCAACCAGACACACAAAAAACAGTTAAAATAACTGCAACAGAAAAACTGCCTACTCTGGTTTACATTTATGTGAAGCCACATAAGGCATGCAGAACAAGGCCTACTGCAAAAGCCATATTATGCTATGATTTTTATGTTGTTGAATTTCATTTTTATGGCATTCAAAAAAAAAATTACAAAAATGAATATACAAAATATACAGAATAGACACGTCATTCATAGATAGTTCAAACTGACATATACCTTCACTTGAGGTTGGTCAACACAACGTACCTTCAGCATTGTTTAATTCAGAGTTTCTCAACTCCTCGAGGCCCCCCAACAGGTCATGTTTTCAGACTTTTCCTCAGATAAAACAGCTGTGGTAATTACTAAGGCAGTGAAATTGATCAAATCACCTGTGCAAAATAATGGAAAGCCTGAAAAACATGACCTGTTGGGGCGCCTCGAGGACTGGAGATGAGAAACACTGGTTTAATTCATGAACTTAATTAACTATTTCAAAGGTGGACCAATCACCAATTTAAATAAGCAGCCAAAATTCCCCTGTGCTCTTTTGTGAAGCTCCAAAAAAACAGATACATAAGACATGACATGTGTGAAATCCCCTTGCGTTAGAATTTATCCAGAACATTGACTTGATATGTGTAAACATAGCAGACCATAGAGTCCATCCAAATTCTTCTTTCTGCCCACTGGTCAGAGATTTGCAGGTCTTTAGTCTATAAGTGTCAGTACTAGTACCAGTATATATAAAAAAAAAAAGGTACAACAACTTTAGAGTATTCCAGTGCAGAAAAATGTATACACTGGATGATGTTTTATTATAGACCTCTGTACCTCTTACAAAAAGGTGTAACTAGAACCTTCAGGGCCCTGATGCAAGAAACCACTAGGGCTAGGGCCCTTCCCTCCTGTCGCAGGGTTCTTTATTGCAGTCCCATAGTGGGACCCTTTCACATGTTCTGCAGTGGGCCACCTTCCTGCTGTCTTGGGCCCCCCACGGTGGGAGAATGCCAGGGCACAGTTGCAAGGATGACCACCTAGCCTGGCAGTTCCGCCACTGGTGCCAGTAGTTTTTTGTTTTATTTTTTTATCTACTGTAGTGGCAGCAGGACCTAGGTCAGTCACCTTAGACGTGAGTTTCACAACTTTCATTTGACGCCCTATAAGTATTATTCCAATCCAATCCAATAGTTGGTGGTCGGGTGTAGTTATTACTTTGTTTACCCTCATGGGCTCCTCTGCCCCTGCCCTAGTCTGGCCTTGTCTGGATCCCCTACCCCATAAGAGGTCCTCTCTCCCCCCTACTGATGGGTGTATGGCTCAGAAACAGGAAGGCAGGGCCAGCTTAGTGATGGGGATGGATTTACCCATCTCTAATCCATTTTCCAATGACAGGTCCTCTTTACCCCTCCCACTGGCCAGTGAAATGTTCAGGGACAGGAGGATGGATCAGGTTCAGTGACAGGGGGCGTGGTTACCAGTTTCAAATCCCTGGGGGCAGGTCCTATATACCCCTCCCACCGATTGGTAGAAGGCTCAGGGACAGGAGAGAGCGTGGGTTCAGTGACAGGGGGGCAGGATTACTAGTCTCTTAATCCCCTCCCCAATGACAGGTCCTCTCTTCCCCTCCCACTGATTGGTATACAGCTCAGGGACATGGCACGGGGTTACAATCAACATACCGGTCTGGCTCATACATGCTCCAGCCATGCTGTCACTGTCCAGGGGGGACAGGGGGGCTGCTGTCTGCTCTTCTCCCACACTACCACACCTTCATATCTCACTCTCCCCTTCCCGCCCCACCCCCTTTGATGCTTCTTAGTACCATGCTGGGTACTATAGACTTCGGCACAGTGGAGCCGCATGGTCCCCTTGGAACATGGGGCCCAGTCACAATTGATACCCCTGAAACCGATATAGCTACACCCCTGCCTCTGTAGATTTTCAAAATAAATTCAAGGGCTTACAGTTCTATCCCATTGCTCTACTCTGTACTTGCTCCAGCCATCACGTCAAACTAAACTATATTAGTATACAAGGGGCTACTTGACACTGGTGTTATGGGGTACACAATGTCAGGTATTTACATGGCAAGTAAAGGGTCACATATTCCTTCTCTGGTGTAATGCATGACAGAAAACAGACTTCTTTTCCATGATATAAATACTACTGGCTACTGACCCATATAGTAATACAAGACTTCTCAGGTAGAGCCATCCTATACCAGCGCCATGTAAATCTAAAGATCCTCCAATCTCTGAACTTCCTGTCATTGGAAGTGTGTGACAAAGTGTAATTTGCGCCTTTCTTACACTTCTAAAAAACAGCATGCAATTCACACTATCCTTTATATCCAAACTTTGCCGCACTACAAAATTCTGCCCCCTTAGGGGCCAATATTTACATGTGATTTAACATGTCTGGTATTAGAGCAGCCTTAAATGCACTACAAATATAAATAGAATTGCTTGACCAAGGGAAGTGTGGCAATATCAAAACAGGATTTTGTAACCAACTGCAACCCACCAAAATAGGGTTTTGTTTTGAACCTGGCAAAAATGTGCAGCAGTGCACAGTTCTGCAATGATGAAGCTATAGCATACAATCCTTTTTACAGAGCTCAGTAGCTCTATCAACTCCACTTTTCCCATTTGAAATTTCTCTCCACAAAGTTTCAAAAAGGAACCAAATGTCAAAAAAGGAAACAGTCTTTGCTCTGGTCAACTTTAGCTTATTGCGACTCCCAACTTATTGGGATATATTTATGACATAAATTTAACATTCACAGGACATTCCCTGAAGGTAAATCTTTCTGGTGCATGCGTTTTATACTTTAGTGATCATTTCACTTGCAGTGAATATTTGATAATTGTCACATTCACTCTTTTATAAATTGCCCCCCAGGAATTCTGTGTCGTTGGTGCAACTTACATTCCCCAATTTACTTCTAAAATAAAGTGTGTGTGTAAAAATCAGTTTATACATAAGGAAAAAAAAAACTGACAAACCAACAGGTACATTCACAACACCACCGTTTAAAGATCTGTAAAAAAATAAATATATATATATCAAAAAGTTGATGCTTTGACTATGGCAACCAGATTCTAGCCATAAATGTTAATTTTCCAACTTTTCCCACATACAGCAAGTACCTCCTAATGGGGGGGGGGGGGGGGGGGGCTGTATTTATTTCCTTCCTCTATCTAAAAGTATATTCCATTATTGAGCATTTGTCCTAAAGTCAGAATGATTTACTTTGTTTTTTTAACTATTTAGATACATTTGTTCTAAATATATGCAGAGTAACACTGAATATATTACACACAAATCCAATGCTGCATCTGAAGAGCCAGTGCTTCTGGCTGGCTAAATTTCTTAGATTTGACTGATAAAGAAATAAAACATATGCATTAAAATATATATTACTAGAGGACCCGGACCCCCTCTCTATGCTTTTTATACCTGATCACAAATCAACCCTTACTGAATGATCTTTGCTTTAACATTTACCTTTTTAACAAAATGCATGAAATCTTGTTTAACCGCTTGCAGACCAGCGCACAATGATATATGTTGGCACAATGGCATGGCTGGGCAAATGAGTGTACCTGTACGTCCCCTTTAAATCACGGCATTGTGGGGCGCGTGCTGCCACGTTTTTCGTGATCATGCCCACAGGTCCCGGGGACTCGATGTCCGCCGGGGGCCCGCGATCGTGTCACAGTGCGGCAGAACGGGTAGATGCCCATTTAAACAAGGTATTTCCTTGTTCTGCTTAGTGACAGGACACATATACTGCTCACTGTCATCGAGAGCAGTGATCTCTGTCATGTTCAAGTGAGACCATCCCCCCCCACAGTTAGAATCACACCACCTAGGACACACTCGCCCCCTAGTGTTTAACCCCTTCCCTGGCAGTGTAATTTATAAATGACAATGGTCCCAACATAGTGTCAAATGTGTCCGATGTGTCCACCATAATGTCGTAGTTGCAATAAAAAAAAAAAGTTTTTTTGTTGATAGCGCAAAAAAATAAAAACCGCAGGAGGTGAATACCACCAAAAGAAAGCTGTATTTGTGGGGAATAAAAAGGACATAAATTTTGTTGCAACGGCCGATAAAGTGAAGCAGTGCCGTATTATAAAAAGTGCTCTGGTCAGGAAGGGGGTAAATCCTTTCAGGGCTGAAGTGGTTAACCGAGCCTTTTTCTGAGGATTAGTGTTTACAAGTTGAAAACTTTTTTTTGCTAGAAAATTACTTAGAACCCACAAATAATATATATATATATATATATATATATATATATATATATATATATATATATATATATATATATATATATATATATATATATATACACACATACACACACACACATACACACACCTATATATAAAATTCAATAAAAATAAAATGTAATGTCATTTAAAAATAATACAAAAAATTCCCTTTAAGAGCATTGGACAGAAGTGACATTTTGATGTTGCTTCCACCCTGCAATGATATGGAGACGGGTGGGGGCCATCTTCCCCTCACTCGTCTCCATGTCAGCCTAGGAAGAGGATGGCTATCATTACAGATGGCTCCTGTAAGCGGCGGAGGGCACCTCCCGCTGCCGATAAAAGTAATCTTGCTGCAAATCTTATCTTATCTTGAAGCGGACCGCCCGTTCTTGGAGAATACCGGGGTTTATCTTAGCTAGCTGCTGCTATAACAACAGTATTTCTCTTCAAAGTAGTGACCTAAAACGAAGGTAGGCGGTCCGGAAGTGGTTACTGTATTTATCGGCGTATAACACGCACAGGCGTATAACACGCACTCTAACTTTAAGAGGGAAGTTTTTAGGTGGAAAAAAACTTTCTACAGCCCCCTGCGTATAACACACCGGCACAGTTTACCCTCTATTTTCAGGGTAAAAAAGTTAGTGTTATACACCAATAAATACAGTAATTATTTTCTAGATTATGTGCTGCTGATCTTCAGCCTTCTTGTAGCCATTTCCTGTCTACTGTACACACACTTCAGCAGTGACTGCATGACACTTCCTGGGTTAAAAAAAGAATAAACTGCCGACATCCTGCCCATTTGCATGTCGGTCTGTCCAACAGAAGCCAGGCCATTCAGTCAGTTTCTGTCGAGCGTGCATGCTAGAAAACCAGCAGCTGACCGCCTCCAGATCAGCGCCCTCAGCCAATGGCAGAGAGCACTAATCAGTGTTCTGTCAAAACACAGCAGCTCAGCAGGGGGGGGATCGCTGGACTAACCTTGCATGGCTAGTATGCTGGGTCACACAAAAATAAACTGTTCATGTGTACCTGGCTTTAGAGGCCCCATTTTGCATTAATCTGTATATAAATTCAGTGCAACTAACCCTTTTTTGCAGCCGCCCTAACCTTCCCAATCCATTTTTCTTCAAAGAAATCTGAAGGTTTTTTTGAAACAACATTCACATAAAATGTATATAAAAGTTTTAGCTTTGTGCTTAGTTCCTCCAAATAATATACACAAATAGGTATAACATTTCATCCTGTCTACATTATAAAAGCATCCAAACAATTTATATTATTACATATATAAACTCATATTTTACACCACTTTACAAAAAAATGATTGCCATCCGCAGCACATTATCTCCATTATGGTCTATGCTGTTTATTTGTAAATATCTGCGGAAAGACGAAAGATTGATTTCCAAGAGCTTGGCAAATGCAAATACAACCAATTTGTGACAAATTGGAAGAATTCCTCTCCTAGCTCTTTCAGCATAATGAAGAATGCTCATTTCTACTAAAAAATAAAAAAACGAAAACGCTGCCGAGAATTATGGCTACAGACAGGAGTTGAAAAGTGGCCATAATTTTTTTTTTTTTTTTACTTTTTCATCCAGGGAAAAACAGCATTGCAAATATGTATTTGAAGGGATGTGATGATTTTTGTACAGCATCCTTGATCATTATTTCAGGAATATTGTGATGCATGCTGTTGTAGTAAGCAGTCATTTAATGCAGAAAAAGCGAATGTATACATTTAAACTACTACTAGTATTTTATTTTTATGACTCCGTGCAAGGTTAAATATTTTTTAATAGCTGGATTTTTAAAGTGGGTCTGTCACCATCCACAAAAAAAAAACATTGCTGTTGACAGACTTTCACTAGCTCCAATTTGCTGTGGTGGGCTGTTTAAAACTTTCTGGTGTAGCACTACCCCCAAAGGAGCGGCTGGTTTGTTTTGGGTGGCATGTTACCTCATGGCTCTTCCGCCGTCCTAGGGGTGTATGGTGCATATAGCAGTAACGGAATGTTCATGACAGGTGTCTTTTGCTGTGCTCTTTATTACCCAGCCGGGTAAAAACATTAAAACTTGTGATGAAGAGTAGAGGTGAAATGAAAGAAGAAGTAGCAGACTCAGGTGCAACAATAGGAAAACAGTCCAGCTCCCAACAATGCTTTGGATTCTCCGCAACTCTAGCCAGAGTGGGTATAGCGTACATGAACAGGCCCACTCTCACTGACCTGGCAGCCAGGGTTTTGCTTGAACCTGAAGGAAAAG
This sequence comes from Rana kukunoris, assembly GCA_029574335.1. NCBI lineage: Eukaryota > Metazoa > Chordata > Amphibia > Anura > Ranidae > Rana > Rana kukunoris. The sequence continues at coordinate 162,726,745 of CM056055.1, read as the reverse complement.
TCTCTGCCACAGAGCCTACTGAAATGGACTCTGGGAAAAGCCTCTGCCACAGGCCCTTTTTGATTGTGATTACGGAGATGATCCTCCTTGATAAAATTGTGTCTGGATCTCCTTCGGATAATTTTCAGGTACCGACTGAGAGGTGACCAGTCTCTCAGTGTCCGGCTACCTTGATGCCCGGTGGTTTGTCGAGACCCTATTGGATCGCCAGCCTCCCATTGGCTCTCCTCAGATGGACTCCCCACCGAACAGCTACCTTGCTTGGGATCTTCAGGATTGGGAACCCAGTCGACTACTGGGCTCCCTGCCACAGCTCAAATGTTTAAGACCAACATGGTCCCGGAACCAGTAATACCACGTGGCACACGCACCCTGGCTTGGAAGGCCATTACGCAGGGCGCCGTGATGCGCAGTCACCCCAAAGGTGGGTGCCGCACTCCGAAGAACCACCCAGACTAATGGCATCTGCCCCATAAATACCCTTCCCCAGCATGCACAGTGGGGAATGCCCTCCTGATTAGATGCTAGGAAAGAGCACCCAAACCTTGACTCCACTGCTGCCACCTACTGTCCTGGGGTAGGAACTACACCCCAGCAACAATAGACAGCCCACAGCACAGCCAAGCAGAGACAGAGACCAGTTTTGATAATTTGATAATTGGATCAGAGTCAGTTAACACTCTGATCCCTCTCTAAATTTAACACCAGTACTTTTTAAGTAACCAGGCGCTACACAGGTATAACCTCCCATGCATATTCTTATTGGTTAGTAAGGCAGCCGATTACGGTAATGGGCAAAAAGGCATGTGTGGGAGCGAGAAGCAGCAGACAAGCTTCCACAGTACCAGTGTCAGTTTTGACTAAACATGATTGCTGGTTATATCAGCCCATGCACTGAAAGCTGCAATTACAGATAGCCAGGCCTTTAGTGTTACTCGCCACCAGTTGCCCCAGCAAACCTTACCCTGCACCACCCCTAAACATGCCCTGGTAAATTATCTCATGATATGATACTTCAATGTTTCATGCAGAATGAAGTTACAAAAATAAATATTAACATCTTTATCAGTGCCCATCAATGCAGCCTCACCAGTGCCCAATGCAATGCAACCAGTGCCCATCAATGCAGCATTGGTCAGTGCCCATCAGTGCAGCATGACCAGTGCCCATCAATGCAGATGCACAGTATCTTACAAAAGTGAGTACACAACATTTGTCTTTTTTAATATCCTTTTATGTGACACTGAAGAAATTATACTTTGCTACAATGCAATGTAGTGAGTGTACAGCTTGTATATCCTTGATAATTTGCTGTTCGCTCAAAATAACTCAGTACACATCCATTAATGTCTAAACCACTGAAAACAAAAGTGAGTACACCCCTAAGTGAAAATGTCAAAATTGGGCCTAAAGTGTCAATATCTTCTACTCCATGACATCACAGAGCTGGTGGATGTTAGAGACCTTGCGCTCCTCCACCTTCTGTTTTAGGGTGCCCCACAGATGCCAAATATGGTTTAGGTCTGGAGACATGCTTGGCCAGTCCATCACCTTTACCCTCAACTTATTTAGCAAGGCAGTGGTTGTCTTAAGGGTGTGTTTGGGGCGTTATGTTGAAATACTGCCCTGCGGCCCAGTCTCTGAAGGGGGGGGGGGGTCATGCTCAGCTTCAATATGTCACAGTACATGTTGGAATTCATGGTTCCCCTTAATGAACTGTAGCTCCCCAGTGCCAGCAGCACTCTTGCATTCCCAGACCATGATACTTCCACCACCATGATTGACTGTAGGCAAGACACACTTGTTATTGTACTCCTCACCTAGTTGCCGCCACACACGCTTGACACCATCTGAACCAAATAAGTTTATCTTGGTTTAATCAGACCACAGGACATTGTTCCAGTAATCCATGTCCTTAGTCCGCTTGTTTTCAGCAAATTGTTTGCGGGCTTTCTTGTGCATCATCTTATGAAGAGGGAAAAATAAACAATCGCTAGAATAGTGATTGATGGTCGGACTTTGAGGCAAGACGGAAGTATATATAAAAAATATATGTTTATTACAAAGTAGAAAAATATACAGCAGTAATAGAGATAGATAAAACCAGAGTAATAGTAATAGAGAATTAAATATGGACAAATCCTTTGAAGTTGTCTACGCGTTTCGCCGTTGGGCTTCCTCAGGGCAAGAAAAAGGAATTTTTGACAATGTACACACACCTTTACTTTAAGAGGGATGTTTCTGTTTTTTTTTTTTTTTTTGAAGATCTGTGAAGCAAAATAAGGGTCAGTGCCCATGAATGCAGCCTAAGCAGTGTCCATCTGCAATCTCCCCATTGCCATGAGTGCAGCCTGATCCATGCCCATCTGCAGCCTCGGAGGGGACAGGGAGGGGTGGGACGAGCGCCAACAGATTACTTACAGGAGAATCTCCTGTTTTCTCAGCGGTCTCTTTAATACAAAGTGCCACCTCCTATGATAGACAGAACAGTTGTCCAATGCCAGCCCAGGAGATAAGACTTCCTAGTACAGATGCCACTGAGTAAACAGGAGATTCTCCTATATGTAATCTGACAGCACTCGTTCTGCCCCCTCCCTGTAGCGCCCATAAAAAGTATATATCTTTAGTGGCCCAGGGGGCCGCAAAAGATATATATATATATATATATCCAAATTACCAGGGGGGCCACATTACCCACTTAAGGACCGCTGCACGATATACGTCGACAGAATGGCACGGGTGGGCACATGGGTGTACATGTATGTCCCTGCCTTCCCGGGGGTGGGGGGTCCAATTAGTGCCTGCGGCGGTCCGTTTTGCTTCAGGAGCGGCCATTGATTTCTGGCCACCTCCTCACGATCGCTCCTGGCGAATGTGATGCTTCCCCTGCCTGTGTAATGTAAACACAGGCAGAAGGAAGTGATGTCACTCTCCACGAGGCGGCCTTTTTGACCGGAGCTCGAGGAGAGGACATCTGAAAGTGAGTTGCACAACACTATACTGACACCAGGACACATAGGCACACTTTCACCCCCAGATCACCCCCCCCCCCCCCCGATCACCCTCCAGTCACAGTGTCACTGATTGCAGTGTTAATTTATTTACTGATTATTGCATTTAGTGTCATCTGTGACAGTAAAAAGTTGCGGGGGAATTAGCTTTAGGCCCCTTTAGGTCCAGGGTATCCCCCCACCTTTCACCCCCTATAACCAGTGTCACGAAACGATAGTTCTTCCGATCGCTGCTAAAATAACTGGTGCCGCTAGGTAGCCAGTTATTTTTTTAGGTTCGCCACCAGGTTTTATATCCCGATTGACCCTAGAATTAACCCTTTCAACAGTTATCACTGTATAAGTGTCACTGGTGACACTGCTTAGCCAGTTATTTAGGTTCCCTGTCAGGTTTTTATATAGCGCCAGGTTCCCCCATATATTACCTAATAAAGGTTTTAACCCCCTGATTGCCCCTAGTTAACCCTTTCACCAGTGATCACCGTATAAGTGTTAGGGTGACGCTGGTTGGTTAGTTTGCTTTTTATAGCATCAGGGCACCTGCCGTATATAACCCAATAAAAGGTTTAACCCCCTGATCGCCCGGCGGGTGATATCAATTAGGTTTTAGTGTCAGATAGGGTCTGCGACGCCCCAGGAAGCATCAGGTTAGTGCCAGTAGCGCCAACACCCACGTGCAAAGCATACATCTCCCTTAGTGGTATAATATCTGAACAGATCAATATCTGATCTGATCTATACTAGCGTTCCCAGCAGTTTAGGGTTCCCAAAAATGCATTGTTAGCGGGATCAGCCCAGATACTTGCTAGCACCTGCGTTTTGCCCCTCCGCCCAGCCAAGTGCAGTATCGATCGATCACTGTCGCTTACAAAACGCCACACAACTACAGCATTCGCAGTTCACAGGCCTGATCCCTGCGATCGCTAACAGGTTTTTTTTGGTAGCGCTTTATACATTTGCTGACATTCAGCTGCTTTACCTGTGAATCCTTACTAGTGTACTAATAAATTTAGAGCCCACAATGGCAAACCAAAGGTACACTAGTAAAAAGGCCTACAAGTTTTTGAGGATGACAGATAGTGGAGAGGAGGTCACGCATCTGTCAGATTCGGGCTCAGAATACAATCCAGTAGAAGACAGCGGCTTCATGTCAGATAGCTCTGACGACGAAGATGAGGTCCCTGCCAAGGTCAAATGTACCCAACTCCATTCTGCTGTTGAGGTGCAAGAACCGCAGGTCCCTCGTATGGAGCAGAGTACCAGTACTAGCGTCGCTATTCCTTCTGGTGAACTGGCAAGCACCAGCGGCCTAGTACACCCTGGTCGTTCATCCAGCACTGCAGTAACAATTGGTGACGTGGCGAGTGCCATAAGTGCAGTTCAAGCTGGTGAGGTGGCAAGCACAAGTAGTGTCCCGCTGCCACCAAGAAGACAAATACAGGCCTGTCGTGCCCATCCTGATTGGGTCCCCACCACTTCTGCAGCACCCGTACTTCCCCCATTCACTGGCCAACCCAGTATTCAGGTGGAAACAGCAAATTTTACATCACTTGATTTTTATTTGCCGTTTTTCTCTGAAGATCTCTACAGATCTATTGTGGACCAAACTAATTTGTATGCTGGTCATTTCATCGCCACTTGTCCCCAGTCCGCCATTGCCAGAGAATGGAAACCAGTTACAGTTTCCGAATTTAAGATCTTTCTGAGCCTTTCCCTCAACATGGGCATACATAAATTCCCAAAGTTGCGGACATATTGGTCCACACTTCCATATGCCCGTGTTCTCTGCCTCCATGGCCAGGAAACGATACAAGACGATCTTGCGGTTCATGCGCTTCAACGACAATGAACTTTGTCATCCTTTTGGACACCCTGAATATGATCGGCGCAAAGGCGAACTCAAGCATTGGCCTGGCATCATATGTAAACAGCAATTGCACAATGCATGCAAGGTATCACCACAAAGGTTAGATCGATGGCAGTATTTGTAGGAGTAGACCCCCTCTGTAAATCTAATGTGGTAACCTGTAAAGGCTTTTAAAAATGTATGTAGTTTGTCGCCACTGCGGGTTTGTGCGCAATTTTAAAGCATGTCGTGTTTGGTATCCATGTACTCGGCCTAAGATCATTTTTTTTATTTCTTCAACCATTTAGGTAATATAGTGTGTTTTAGTGCATTAAAATTAAAAAAAGTGTATTTTTTCCCAAAAAATTTGTTTGAAAAATCGCTGTGCAAATACTGTGTGGTAAAAAAAATACAACACCTACCATTTTAATCTGTAGGGCCTTTGCTTTAATATATAAAGTTTGGGGGGTTCAACTTGATTTTCTTGCCAAAAAGAAATATGTTTTCATGTAAACAAAAAGTGTCAGAATGGGCTTTGTCTTCAAGTGGTTAGAAGAGTGGGTGATGTGTGACATAAGCTTCTAAATGTTGTGCATAAAATGCCAGGACAGTTCAACCCCCCCCCCCCCCCAAATTGAAAACTGAAAAAAGAAAGAAGAAAAAAATGATTTTCTTTATTAAATTTTCAAAAACAAATGAGAGCTGTAAAATACTCACCATGCCTCTTAGCAAATAGCTTGGGGTTTCTACTTTTCAAAATGGGGTCATTTGGGGGGGTTTTGGGCTATCTTGGCATTTTATGGCCTTCGAAACTGTGATACAGTGGGTAGCAAGGAGTGAAATCAAAAATGTATACCCTTAGAAATCTTTAGGGCGGTTCTTGGTTTTCGGGGGCCCGTACGTGGCTAGGCTCCCAAAAAGTCCCACACATGTGGCATCCCTGTACTCAAGAGAAGCAGCAAATTGTATTTTGGGGTGCAATTCCATATATAACCATGGCATGTGTGAGCAATATATGATTTAGTGACAACTTTTTGTAAAAAAAAAAATTAATCACTATTCAATCACTTGGCACAAAAAAAAAAACATTCAATGGGCTCAACATGCCTCTCAGCAATTTCCTTGGGGTGTCTTCTTTCCAAAATGGGGTCATTTAGGGGGGGGTTGTACTGCCCTGCCATTTCAGCACCTTAAGAAATGAAATAGGCAGTCATAAATTAAAAGCAAATTCCAGAAAATGTACCCTAGTTTGTAGACACTATAAAACGTTTGCGCAAACCAATATATGCTTATTGACATTTTTTTTACTAAAGACATGTGGCTGAATACATTTTGGTCTAAATGTATGACTCAAATTGAGTTTATTTGCTATTTCTTATAACAAAAAGTAGACCTTATCTTTTTTTTCCCCACAAAATTTTCTGTCTTTCTCTGTTTATATCGCAAAAAATTAAAATCGCAGAGCCAATCAAAATATCAATAAAAGAAAGCTCTATTTGTGAGAAGAAAAGGACACAAATTTGGTTTGGGTACAACAATGCATGACCTCAACAATGCATTACCAGTTAAAGCAACGCAGTGCCAAATTGTAAAAAACACCTCTGGTCTTTAAGCTGCATAATGGTCCTGGTCTTAAGTGGTTAAACAGAAACAAGGGCCGCAATTGGCCCGCGGGCTGGACTTTGGACATGCCTGTCCTATAGCCTAGGCCAGTGATGGTGAACCTTGGCACCCCAGATGTTTTAGAACTACATTTTCCATGATGCTCCACTACACTGCTGAGTGCATGAGCATCAAGGGAAATGTAGTTCTAAAACATCTGGGGTGCCAAGGTTCGCCATCACTGGCCTATGCCATCTTTATCTAGAGCAACATTTATTTTTTTCAGATCCTCCGAGTTTTTTTCCCATGGGGTACCGTTTTGAATTTCCTGTGAGTAATGACACCAAATTTAACTCACCTGCTCCCCATTCACACCTGAGACCTTGTAACTAATGAGTCACATGACCCTGGGGAGGGAAAATGGCTAAATGGGCCCAATTTGAACATTTTCACTTAGGGGTGTAGTCATTTTTTGTTGCCAGGGGTTTAGACATTAATGGCGTGTTGTTATTTTGAGGGGACAGCAAATTTACACTGTTATACAAACTGTACACTCACTACTTTACAGTAGAGTTGACCCTTTACAAATGGAATCAGGGGGCCCAAGTAAGATTTATTTTACACATTTTTACCCAATCCTATTTTCTGTGAAGTTTAAAGTTTGCCCATATCTAAGCTGTTCGGTTGTTCTAGGTAATACTGGATTTCTAGAAAAAAAAATAATAGCTTGAAAATAAATTAAAAAAAACCCTTGGTAATAAAAATTAGGTTGACCGCCATTATCAAAGCTGTCAGAGCTCAACAAGTTTGTCGATTCACAATACACAAAATTACCACCTTACAAGAAATGGTGAGGGCTCAGGTACTTTGACGTTTAACATTTTTATTTGAAACATTCAACTCAAACCCACCTTTGCAGGAATAGATCTATTAGTCTAACCCATAGTTAGCACATCAAATATACAATATGGAACCATTTAGACTTAAAAGACCAATCTGATCCTTTGTTTGGAAAGTGTGATACAATTCAAAGAGGACAGAGGTTTATGGATACAAATTATAGGGAAAAGTAAAAAACTCAAAGTGACTATTTAAACTGACAGTTCTAGTACAACTAATACCATGCGTTTTTCTGTTTAATTGTAAGGCAAAAAAGGTGTTTTCATATGTGATTATTAAACATTTTCATAAAATCTTTTATTTTGATGCTTCTCAAGGATTTGTCACCCTAAATTAAATTTGCAATGAACATCATACAAAAATGGTCTGGAAAGTTTGAAAAAATTCATATGGAACAGGCATTTATGTATATAAATTATAGGTAAAAAAGCACAGAACTGAAAGAAACTATTCAAGATTTAAAATAGTACAATCTCTAAGAGCATTAATGTTATGTTTATTTGTAAATTTGCATTTGTGTATGGAAACAATGTGGTAATTACTTTTACTGGGTAAACCGAGTGCAAATTAAAGCGAATTTCATCATTTTTTCCTAATTTTGGGTAAAAGTGTAGAAGGTTAAACCAACGTCAGGTTTTTACTGCTATTGGGCTGATGTTAAATCCACCTTCTGTTTTATGTCCTTACATGTATCCTGATTCCAGCTGATAAAATGTTACTAGACAATAAGTGAGGTGAACTTTCCAACAGCAACAGACAGAAATAAACACCTCTCTCAGTCTATGCAAATAATAATTAAAAAAAATAAAAATTATTAACAAAGGACATGCGCTTTAAGGCTAATGCTGTAGAAAAAAAAAAGCCACAAAAAAGCGAATTTCCGCAAATATTCGCAAACGGGCGAACCACCATAGACCTCAATAGGCAGGCGAATTTTAAAACCCACAGGGACTCTTTCTGGCCACAATAGTGATGGAAAAGTTGTTTCAAGGGGACCAACACCTGGACTGTGGCATGCCGGAGGGGGATCCATGGCAAAACTCCCATGAAAATTTACATAGTTGACGCAAAGTCGGGTTTTAATCCATAAAGGGCATAAATCACCAATATTCCTAAATTGTTTGGAATCATGTGACACGCTGGCAGGCAACTGACTGCAATTCTATTACAGTCAATTATTTTTTTTATGTAATCTACTGTGACACCAGATATGAGTGGAGGCACTGGGCAAGTGGGCACAGTATACGCCGTGAGCCTGACACACATGCTGGCAGGCAACTGCAATTAGATTACAGAGGAAAAAAAACAGACTGATGTACTAGCCCTAAAAAGGGCTTTTTTGGGGTGCTGTCAGGACGTTGTCCTTGCAGCAGAGATCAGATGAGTCTTTCAGGACTGGAGTGGACACTGAATACACTGGCCTAGCTATCGATTTCCCTATTAAATTAGCAGCAGCTACACTGTCCCTCCTCTCACTAAGACTGCAGCTTCCGAATTAATCTAAAATAGATGCTGTCCAGGAGGTGGGAGGGTCTGGGAGGGAGGGTATGCTGCCAATTGGCTAGAATGTGTCTGCTGACTGAGGTACAGAGTCAAAGTTTGCTCATTAATGAGGAATAGGGGGCGGATCAAACATTGCATATGTTTGCCCGCCGCAGCGAACGCAAACAAGCTATGTTCGCCGGGAACTATTCACCGGCGAATAGTTCGGGACATCTCTACTGTTAACAGGGCCTGGAGGATCAGAGAATTGCTGAAATCAGAATTAAACCCACTATGGACTCATACAACTATGGACTTAACCTGAGCAGGTATTATGGGGCAGTAGCAAGCCTTAGCTAGGGAATATGTATGTTAGGAATGCTTTGTACTTATTTTGGATGGTCATTGTCATCATGTTAATTTATTAAAAGTAAAGCTTTAAAACTTTGCCTGGTCTGAAGTTACTCAAGGGGTATCATGCAAGTAACTGGTACACAAAGTCTACATTATGGGCAAGATAAAGCACACTGGGATACAAAGACAGCTTGGTAAAAGTTAAACACAGAGGGAATCCAAGCAAGTTGGAGGATGTGACAACCACCTTGTCACACCATCACCTGCCCTACAAGAATGCAGAAATTTCACCAAAAAGAAGACGGAAGCCAAGGTGGTGAGCAAAAAACACAAATTGGAAAACATGATAATCAGTATCACAGGAAAATAAAATGTAGGCAAGAAACACAAAACTTTCTGGTGATATCCTGCATTCTGAAGAAAAAATGGTATTGTCTAAAAATTCAGTTGGCTAAACACAACCAGGTATAATCAGAACAAAATCTGGTGGTATTAGCCAATGATATGTCTTAAGTAAAAACTTCAGCATTACACCAACAGTCCTGATCAGTGACACTACATTCCCTGTTCACAGTTATAAATGCTTTTAACTTTTGATGTTACAGTTGTACCATCCAAAGACTGGATATAGGCCATGCTATGAACCAGGTCAAGCAGTAAAGCATTTACTAGGGTTCAGGCCATACAAATGGAGAAGGTGTCAGTGGTGTTTTTATCAGAACCTACTAGCTAAGCCTACTAGTTTTAGCAAAGTCTCTGGGAAAAAGTCAAGCATTACAGCAGAGTTTTGCACATTTTTAACAATTTAAAAAGCTGTGCCAAAAAGGCAGTCTGGCGGTGTCCTGTACCAACGATCTGGTAGCGTAGCACAGCACTTTACAACATGAGGGCAGACAATACAGTCACAATACAATTAAATACAGGAGGAATCAGATAGCCCTGCTCTATTTACATATTTTACAAATAAATATTTTATGCAGTGTGCTTACATGACATTAGTGTCACGTAGTATTAAAAGATTTATAAAAAAGCGAGAAGCACTGTGTTTTCAAACTGCCCTTCATTAATTGAAAGCCTGTATAATGCTGTACAGGTATATGAGCAAAATGTATACCTGCCTCTAACCTGATCTGTTTGATTCTTTAGTAAACACTGTTGCAAAAGGAGACTTATGCATGACATTCATAGATAAATGTAGTGAATGCTCTGCACTAGAGATGTGCAAATAAAAAACAGCATTTTAGCTTGCACATGATTGGATAATAAAATTAGCAGAGCTTCCCCTCATTGCAGATCTACCCCTCAGATTTACAGCGACTGCACTTCCAAGTGCAAAGTGGATTATCTTTTCGTAAATAACCCTCATGGTCATTGTGTGTGTGTGTGCGTGTGTTAACCCCTTAAGGACCGCCTCCTGGACATATACGTCAGCAGAATGGCACGGCTGGGCACGTACCTGTACGTCCTCTTAAAAAGTGCCCAGCCGTGGGTCACGGGCACGCCCTGGTCCGAATCACCGTGGCCGCGGGACCCACGGACCCGATTGCAGCCGGAGTCCCGCAATTGGTCCCCGGAGCTGAAGAACGGGGAGAGCTGTGTGTAAACACAGCTTCCCCACAACTCTCAAACTGCAATTGTCATTTTCACAGTAAACAATGCATTTTTATAGCATTTTTTGCTGTGAAAATGACAATGGTCCCAAAAATGTGTCAAAATTGTCCGAAGTGTCCGCCATAATTCTGCAGTCATGAAAAAAATCAGTGATCGCCGCCATTAATAGTAAAAAAAAAATGTTAATAAAAATGCAAGAAAACTATCCCCTATTTTGTAAACCAATCGATAAAACGTTTATTGCGATTTTTTTTTACCAAAAATATGTACAAGAATACGCATCGGCCTAAACTGAGAAAAAAATAAGTTTTTTTATATCTTTTTTGGGGGTATTTATTATAACAAAACATAAAAAATAGTCACTTTATTTTTGTTTATAGCGCAAACAATAAAAACCGCAGAGGTGATCAAATAACACCAAAATAAAGCTCTATTTGTGGGAAAAAAAGGACGCCAATTTTGTTTAGGAGCCACATCGCCCGACCGCGCAATATTCAGTTAAGACGACGCAGTGCCGAACCGCAAAAACTGGCCAGGTCCTTTACCTGCGTAATGGTCCGGGTCTTAAGTGGTTAATGGATTTAATAAACACATGACTTTTAGAATTATGATTCGTTATCACAAATTATATATATATATATATAGATATATATATCTATATATACACACATATACACACACATATATATATACACATAAATAACAAGTTATTCAAAAATGAAACAAACTAAATTAATTGATTCCTTATAACGAATATCTATACCCTACAGAAATAACCAATTAGCTGAAAACTAATGTAACATAACAAATGTAACAAAACTAAATTATGTATTTTACGAATGAAAACCAAATGAAATTTTCTGTTGTGCACAAGTCTACTCTGCACTGTATTGATATAAAAGCAAATGCAGAGAAGATTATGTTTGATTTTCTATCAATGCATTTTGTAACCCAGTACTTAGTGCAGAGCTTTCACTACAAATTATAATGCTGTGCAGAGCAGAGACAGAAGTGAGGAATGAGGGAGAGAATGTTTTCTTTTTACAGAAGTCAATAGCTCAAGCTTAAAATTACAAACTTTCTGCAAAGCCTTTATATTATCCCAGCAAGCTTAGAATTCCACTGCTTGCTGCCAATAGGTATATACAGTATATGCAGTGCAAAAAAGATTTTAGAAAATAAAGCATAATACATACAAAACGCTAAACGTTCTTTTAACAAAAACGCTTTGATTCCTTCAAAAACATAACTGCTCTGTTGTGAGCCAATCTTCAGACTAACAATTAATTACCTCACTACTCACTCGCCAACATTTAACATGAGATAGATAAACTTAACTACATATTAACAGCATGTTAAAACTGCAGTGTAATGACTTACACAAATCTGTAAACGATAAATACAAAGTGATAATCTCCTGTGGAATTAACCCCTCAAGAACCAGAAGGCAGGTAGACGTATCACTGCAGGTACACACAACCGTCTGCTATACAGCTGTTTCCGAACGCTATCCTCCCTCATTATACCCAAGCAGCCAGCTGCTGGCCAGACCTGCTGGATTATGCTTTCGTCTCTAATGACAGTAAAGGGCATTAAATTAAATGTAAATTAGCATCAGGGGTATAGGATGAATTACTACCCAATTTACTGTGCTAGAATAACAAATTAATATACAGGTCCGCTTAAAGAAGAAAAAAAAAAAAGAAGGGGGCCAGAGACTTGATGCTGGAGATTAACAGCTACATGTTTATTTGCTTGGAGAATTTAGGCTGTGTTGGCCTGTCTCATTACTCCAAGCAAAATTATTGGCAGAACACATTCCCTGCTAGTTATGGCACCCTTGACATTTTGTGCAAGACTTCCTTAAGGTGCGATGTTGAAAGCATATCATTCAGGGCAAATGAAAACAACATTACCTCAGAAAATGGGGAACCAGCATTCCTGGAAGCACGCTTAACAGATGTAAACATTCACACAGAGAGATAAATAAAAAACAGAACCGAGCGGATTCTGTTATGGAAAAGAAATATGGCTTTCTACCCGCTTTTTTCAGTGCTTAATTTTAAGAAAAAGAAAAACACTACAGGAAAACTCAATATGGTTTAGTTAAGGGTTTAAAAAAGTTGCCAAATGTTGCTTTTTTTTCTCAAGTTCATTTTTAAAGTAGTAATGTAGTTCAAATCAACTCTGATGAAATCTAGGGTAGCAGTCTCTACTGGGGACTAAAGACCTTAAATAAGAATTCCAGGTATAAATAAATTTTACATTGGTTCATTAGTGCAGCTTGAACTGATGTAACTATTTACAGTATCTCACAAAATTGATTACACCCCCTTACATTTTGTAAATATTTTATTATATCTTTTCATGACAACACTGAAGAAATTACACTTTGCTACAATGTAAAGTTGTGGGTGCACAGCTTGTATAAGGCCCCTTTCACGCAGGCAGCTGTTCTGCCATTGTTAAAAGCACATTTTGTTATTTTGAAATTTCAAGACTCAAGGAACAGCGATCACTTGCATTTGTACATTGCGATTATCTGTGTTTACTTGCGTTTACATGCGGCTGCATTTAGCCGAGTTGGAACATTCTTGCCATTTCTGATGTGCTTCCTGTTTTTCTTTCCTTGTTGCCGCTATCTGAAGATGAAGTAGTACACTGCGATTACCTGCAGTTATGTGCAGATAGCTGCAATAAATTGGTTCTGGAAATTTATTTTTCCTAACCGCACCTAACCACATGAAACCAAACTGTTGCTAAATGCAGTTTGTTAAAGGGGCCATAGAAAAACATTGTCTGAGTTTAGCTGCGGTACATAACTTGATCTATCCACAGCTAAAAGCTGAATTCTATCCACCCATGTGAAAGGGCCCCAAATAGAATTTGCTTTCCCCTCAAAATAACACACAGCCATGTCTAAACCGCTGGCAACAAAAGTGAGTACACCCCCCAATTGAAAAATTCCAAATTGGGCCCAAAGTGTCAATATTTTGTGTGGCAACCATTATTTTCCAGCACTGTCTTAACCCTCTTGGGAACCAAAGCTTCACAGGTTGCCACTGGAGTCCTCTTCCACTCATCCATGATGACATCACAGAGCAGGTGGATGTTAGGGACCTTACGCTCCTCCACCTTCCATTTGAGCAGGGGCGGACTGACCATTAAGGCACTCGGGCACTGCCCGAGGGCCCCAAGCCACTAGGAGGCCCCATCAGGGTTGCCAGGCTCAGTAAAACCAGGGACAATATGTAAAAATCTGAGTTTTTTTTTTACATCTGTCCCTGATATGTCCAAAACCAACATGCTTTTGATGTGAAAATCTAGAGATTTTAGCTGCTCCACCTCTGTACTGCCTCCTGGCTTGGTGGCCATCTGTCAGCCCGGGGGCCCCATAATCTTCTATTGCCGGGGGCCCCATGAGTTGTCAGTCCGCCTCTGCATTTCAGGAAGGGTTTAGGTCTGGAGACATGCTTGGCCAGTCCATCACCTTTACCATCAGCTTCTTTAGCAAGGCAATGGTCACCTTGGAGGTGTGTTTGGGTTGTTGGACGTTGGAATACTGCCCTGCAGCCCAGACTCCACAGGGAGGGTGATCATGCTCTGCTTCAGTATGTCACAGTACATGTTGCCATTAATAGTTCCCTCAATGAATTGTAGCCCAAGATCATGACACTCCCACCACCATGCTTGAATGAATGAATGAAAAACTTATATAGCGCGGCACATGCGAACTGAATCGCCTCTGGGCGCTTGTTGTTCCTGTCTCCTTTGGTATCAAAAGAGATGAGTCTTGATCTTTCTCCTGAATGCTAAGTGGTTCTCCTCCAACCGAATGCTGGTTGGTAAAGCGTTCCATAGTCTGGGACCTTGGACCGCGAATCTCCTTTCTCCCTTGGACTTGTAACTGGCTTTCGGTATCTGGAGTAGATTTTGATTGGTGGATCGCAGAACGCGATTGGGATTATGAGCTTTTATTTTTTCGCATAGATAATGGGGAGCATTCCCATGGATACATCTATGCATTAGACAGAGTGCTTTAAAAGTGATTCTGTCTTTTACTGGTAACCGGTGAAGGGATCTCAGTGAAGGTGAGATTGATTCCCAGGGTTTTTTCCCAGTCACAAATCTGGCGGCCGTATTTTGAACGACTTGTAGACGAGCGATTTGGTACTTGGGGAGTCCGAGGTAAAGGGCGTTTGCATAGTCCAATCTGGAGTTAACAATTGCTCCCACCACGACCGCTATGTCTACATTGGAAATAAAAGGAATAAGTCTGCGTAGTAGGCGCAGCAGATGGTGAGATCCGCTGACTACTGACCCTATTTGTGCGTCCATTGTCATGTAGGAGTCGAAGATGACCCCGAGACTTTTGACTTTGGCGCTAGGGGTGATGATTTTGCCCAGAATGGGCAGGGGGGTCCAATTTGTTGCCGGTTGATTCCTACGCTTGGCGTGAAACAGAAGAAGTTCTGTTTTCGCTCCGTTGAGTTTAAGATAACTCTTTGTCATCCAGTCCTCTATCAAAGAGAGGCATGTCTCTAGATTGAGGTGGTGATCCTTCTTATTGCAAATGCGGAAATACAGTTGTGTATCATCAGCATATGAATGATAGAGCAGTTTCTGACTGCTAATGATTTCCAAAAGAGGACGAAGATAGATGTTGAATAACACAGGTGACAGTGGGGACCCTAGAGCGACTCCACAAGACACCGTGTGTCTTTCAGAAGTGAAGGGTCCTAACTTCACTATTTGCGATCGGTTTTCCAAAAAAGAGGAGAACCAAGATTGATCGCCTTCTGCGACTTTGGCTACTTCGGCTAGCCGGGTCAATAGAAGCTTATGGTCTACTGTGTCGAAGGCGGCGCTTAGGTCCAACAGAACCAGAAGACAAGATTCTCCCTCGTC
Source organism: Rana kukunoris (assembly GCA_029574335.1). Classification (NCBI taxonomy): domain Eukaryota; kingdom Metazoa; phylum Chordata; class Amphibia; order Anura; family Ranidae; genus Rana; species Rana kukunoris. The sequence goes on along the minus strand of CM056055.1, from coordinate 162,711,031 downwards.
TGCGGCCTCGAGAACGTCGTCCCATATTGTGAGCAATGCTGTTTCCGTCCCGTGTCCGGGTCGGAAACCTGATTGAAATGGATCAAGTAGATTGTGGGTATCTAGATGCTGTTGCAACTGTTGTACCACTACTTTTTCCATTACCTTGGAGAGTACATTTAGGCCTGTTATGGGACGGCGGTGGAGTGAATCCTTGGGATCCAGGGAGGGTTTCTTCAGGATGGGTCGGATTATGCCCTCCTTTAGCTGGGAGGGCACTATGCCTTCCCTGAAGGATTGGTTAATCAGCTGCGTGATAGGGGGTGCCAGGATGTCGGCGCATTCCTTCAGCAGTTTAGTGGGGATGATATCATTTGGCGCAGTGCTGTTACGCAGAGCGCCGATGATATTTTTAGTGGCTTGGAAAGAGATGGGTTCCAGTGTAAACTCACCTGGTTGTGGTGAGTTGCTGCGAGTGTGGTGTAAATCATTGCTGGGAGGGGTAGGTGGGGAATTGTTTTGCGGAATGCTTTGCCGGATGCCCTCAATTTTATTAATGAAGTAATCCGATAACTCATTGCAAAATTCTTGTGAATCCGAATTGGGGGCTTCAAGACATCCTGGATTCATGGTCTGAATGACCAACTTGAAGAGTTCGCGGGGGCGATTTAGGGCACTATTAATAGCCTCAGAAAAATAGTTTTTCTTGGCCTTGAATATTTCTTTGTGGTATTTTCTAGTTGTTGCATTGTAGATGGTGAGGTTCTCATCTGAAGAGCTTCTTTTCCAGGCGGCTTCCACCCTTCTACGTTCTTGCTTCAGTGACGACAGTTGGTTGATGTGGGTTTTACGTTTCGGCGCTCAGTTGACTGTAATAGGGCTGTGTTTATGGCAACCAGTGTTTCTTCAGCTGTTTGATGCGGCTGATTTGTTTTTATTTTTTTCCTTAATGTGGCTTTGAAGTGTTCCGAGTGGAGCTTCTTCTGACATCTGGTCCAGTGTGTGGTCACTGGATTTGATGTTTTTGTTAAGGAAGGGAAGTCGGAAATAATGAATTTAATTGCATGGTGATCTGTCCATGGCAATGGTTCATTTTCCAGGATTTTTATTTCCAGCGCTTGTCTGAAAATAAGATCGAGTGTGTGCCCTGAAGCATGTGTGGGCCCACATACTAGTTGTTGTAGTCCTAATCCTTTCAGGTGGTCGATGCAGGCGTTGGCAACTGGGTCTTGTGGGGAGTTGGCCCAGAGGTTGAAATCCCCGAGCAGCAAAAGGTGTTTGTTAAGGGTATAGGTGGAGATAAAGTCCGTCAATGATAGTAATAGCTGCGATTTTGGCCCGGGTGGCCTGTAGCAGAGTAGAAGTTTGTTTGTAGTTGCAGCGTAAGTGTTTCCATGAATGGAAGAGGGTTTTGAAGGACCGGTTTAGTGATTGCAAGATGGGTCTTGTGGATCACCGCCAGTCCTCCTACTCTTTGCCCTATTCTGTTTTCCGTTATGATACGGTAATTTTCTGGCACCAGTTCTCCAAGAATGGTGTTACAGTCGGCTGTCAACCAGCTCTCTGTAATAAAAAGGCAATCTAAATCGTATTGCAATATGAAATCATGGATTTCCAATCAGTGTTTTACTGCCAATCTTGTGTTGATGGGATACATGGGATACATGGCTGCGATTTTTGATAGTCGATCTTCGATCGTTTCTCAAAAATTGCAGACTTCTTAGGGCTTTTTTGGTGACGGCAGGTAACGTTGCGACAAATCGCCTCAGATCCCAAATGGTTTCCGCGGAATATTGCCGATTAACCATGGTCGCCAAACCCCGTGGAGGTGGGGGGGTGGTGATTCAAGGATTCAGTGAATCCTCTCTCATTGACTAGGTCCAGAGGAAGGCAAAAAAAAACCTGGCAGTGCTACGCCAATATCCTGCATTAGGGACAAAAAATTCCTTCCTGACCCCTTGAGAGGCGATCGGACAAACCCTGGATCAAGTATTAATGGTTTTGGGACGGCGGAGAATGGGGCTGGGTGTAGCAAGATGGCTGCCTATGCTGCAGCAAGGTCCAGGAAGGGGGCTGGGATCCTAAATGGGTCAGTGCTGCTGTGGAAAGACTGGGACGATAATCGGGGAGAGCAGGTACTCTTATGGGGTAGGGGGGGTTTGCTGGGCAACTTAGGGTGATTAAAGAGTGATTGCAGGGGGTGTGGAGCGGTGCGCCGGTAGGCCGCGGGTGAAGCCGCGGCCTTTCCTAGTTCGCGGCTGCCGCGATTGTGACCAGGCTGGCGCGGTTAAGAAAAAAAAATCGCCCAGAGGCCACGGAAATTGCGGGGAACAATGGTGGAAGGATTCCTTATGTGGGGGATGATGTGGGGAATGATGGTATGGAATAGGGGATACGGAGCACGGGGGCCGCTGCTGCGTCTTGTCCTGAAAAGGACATGCGGGGTGGAAGAAAATGCCCAGTGCCCTGTGTCAGGGGCTCCGGTGATTCCTGGATGGAGGGGAGAGCCAGGGGAGGAGGATCGTGAGCCAGAGCAGGGGTCTGACAGCAGAGGTGAGGGGAGGAAAACCCTGCCTGTCTGGCTCCTGGAGCCGTACGTCCTATTGCTAGGAGCGCACGCCGATAACTACAGGAGCTCAGTTCTAGCCCTGGGGAGGAGTCACTCTCTCAGACTCAATGATTGACTGTAGACAAGTGTGTCTTGCCTTTGTACTCACCTGGTTGCTGTGACACACGCTTGACACCATCTGTACCAAATACGTTTATCTTGGTCTCATCAGACCACAGGACATGGTACCAGTAATCCATGTCCTTATTCTGCTTGTCTTCATCAAACTGTTTGCAGGCTTTCTTGTGCATCATCTTTAGAAGAGGCTTCCTTCTGGGATGACAGCCATGCAGATAAATTTGATGCAGTGTGAGGCATATGTCTGAGCACCGACAGGCTGACCCCCTACCCCTTCAACCTCTCCAGCAATGCTGGCAGCACTCATACATCTATTTCCCAAAGGTAACCTCTGCAGCTCAGTTTTAGGATCTTGGCAATATTCTTATAGCCTAGTCCATCTTAATGTAGAAATGTAATCCATTCAGAGAACACTTTGCATTTTCTCAATGAATGCAAAAGTGTTCTCTGACATCACCACCCCTGCCTCTCTACCTTGTCCAGTCAGAGAATGCTTTGCACTCATGAAATGCATTAAGGTAAACCTTGAGCCTATAGAACCAAGTGGGAACTTCCGCTCATCCGATTCCTCCCCCCTCCGGTGCCACAGTTGGCACCTTTCAGGGGGAGGGGGGACAGGTTACCTGTCTGACAGGGACATGGAAACTGGTCAGAGTTAATGGGAAGATGGATGGAGCCAAATACAGGGCAATTTTGGAAGAAAACCTGTTTGAGTCTACAAAAGACTTGAGACTGGGGTGGAGGTTCACCACCCAGCATACAATCTGACAGAGCTTTAGCTATTTTGCACTCTCTAGATGTGCAAAGCTGGTAGAGACATACCCAAAAGGTGTGCAGCTGTAATTACAGAGAAATGTGGTTTTACAAAGTATTAACGGTGGGGCTGAATGCAAATGCACGCCACACTTTACATATTTATTTGTAAAAAAATTGAAAACCATTTATAACTTTCCTTTCATTTCACAATTATGTGCCAAGTTGTGTTGGTCCATCACAAACTCCCAATAAAGTTTTTGGTTGCAACATGACAAAATGTGGAACATTTAAAAGGGGTATGAATAATTTTTCAAGGCAATATAGCCACTCTAGAACAGGAAATGTGTAACAGGATTAGCAGGTGAAAAAAAAAAAAAAAAGGAAAAGATAAAACGAATGAAGCCACCACATCTAAGGATTGGGTAAGCGAATATAAATACATTTTTTGTTCTTGAGTTCAGATTGACTTTACGCTGCAAATTGCTTTAATGCATAGTATTCATGACAGCAATCATAACTGTTTTTTTGTGGATACTTGTTAAACCATCAGTATTCACATTTCTAGGTATTAAGGAAAGATTTTTTTGAATCTAAGGAACTATACCAACCTCTGAGAGGTCAGGAAGTTCTGCAAGTAAGATTGTTGTCTTAAAATTATACTGTGCCTATTTTACAACTTAACTGTGCTTAGTGGAAATGTTATCTAGATGTAATATATAGCTCTTTACAGATTTACATTTAAATTACCTATTAATGAACTATGTTCTCCTGGATTTTCAATTATTAATTTAATAGTTAAAAAAAAAAAAAGTTTTGTTTTCTTTTAAGGAAGATACAAAGCAAATAAAAAAAGGCCTTCAGTTAACTTATCAGCGTCAGAACTGAAAGAGTTACGGAACTCTCTAGAGCAGCTCAATGTTACACTTCACTGATTCTCCCCTTCCTACCCCTGTTCCTGACATGTTTACAACCCCTTGGGATACTGATGACACCAATAGTCTAAATACAGCCTTGTTCATGGGTAATGATTGTGATGGGTGAGCTGTATTCCCAACTCAAGGATGAACGCACACCCAGAGCACCTGTGGACTTGTTACTGTTCTCAAGGGCGGATTTAAACTGTTCACATCACTTCATCTCTGGCTACCGAGTTTTAATTCACTCTTTCTGAATGTTTAAAAACAGAGAAAATGCTGAATGTTAAGAGTTTTTCAAAGCCATCATAACTTATACCCACACATTTTGGGGAGAGAGAGAGAGAGAGAGAGAGAGAGAGAGAGAGAGAGAGAGAGAGAGAGAGAGATTATATGTCAAACCCGCATAGCCTCAATAGATCCAAGTATGTTTTAGAAGTTGTAAAGGCAGAAGTTTTTTTATCTTAATGCATTCTATTCCATTCTATAGCAGCCCCCCCCCCCCCAATGACCTACCTGAGCTCCTCTCTCCAGCGATGTCCAAGATCCCCTCAGCCATCCAGTACATTCTCCCTGATTGGCTGAGACAGAAAAGCAGCGCTATTGGCTCCCGCAGCTGTCAAAGTCAGTCAGCCAATCAGGGGAGAGAGGGGGTGGGGCTTTGTGTCTAAATGGATACACGGAGCTCTGACTTGGCTTGGGTGCCCCCTGCAGCAAGCAGCTGGCCAATAGGGGCAATAAAAGGTGGAAGGAACTAGGAGCAGCAAAAGAGGGACACGAGAAGAGGAGGATCCAGTCTGCTCTGTGCAAACTGCAATTACTTTACAATCACTTTAAGCCTTATTAAATATTTTATACAGCCATAAAGGTATTGGTGGGATGGTGCAAGAATTAAAGTGATTGTAAAGTCTTGTTTTAAAAAAACAAAAATGTTATACTTGCCCCCTCTATGCAGTTGGTTTTGCACACAGCAGCCGGATCCTCCTCTTCTCAGGTCCCTCTTTGCTGCTCCTGGCCCCTCCCTTCTTTGAGTGCCCCCTCACCCACAAGCTCTCTATGGGGCACCCGAGCCAAGTCGGAGCTTTGTGTATCCATTCAGACACAGAGCCCCGACCAGGCACTGCCCCCTCTCTTCCCTAATTTTCTGACTGAATTTGATTGACAGCCAAGGGAGCAAATGGCACCACTGCTGTGTCTCAGCCAATCAGGAGGTGTGTCCTGGATGGCTTTGACACTCGTGGACATCGCTGGAGAGAGATGGGGCTTAGGTAAGCAATTCGGGGGTGCAGATGAGGCCGCCACACACAATGCATTAAGATAAAAAAAAACTTCTATTAAAACTCCTTTAATTTTGTAATTTATTTTATTAGTCTCTTAACATGGAAGGTACAGTTTCCTATGCAGTACTATTGAATTAATTCACTAAAGGCAAATACTATGTTCACTTTGAAAGAGAAGTAGCACTTTGCAAGAGAATTTTCCCCAGAGCTTAGCTAATGTGGAGATTCAAATAGCTGCAAGCAAAATTCAAATAGCTGCAAGCAAAAAAAAAAAAAAAAAATCTTGAATTTGATTGGCGAAATTTCACCACAATTACCAAGCTCTAGTTTTACACTCATTTATCCCAGAACCTCCCCTCCTATCCCCCAAAGATGTCCTAGAAACCCCTTTTATTACTCTGTGTCAACGCATCACCAAAATGTACAATTGTATGTAGGTGCAGTTACTGGCAGCTCAGTTCCTACAGAGATAGGCAGGCCCTAAAACTACACAGCCCTTTTTCTTCACATGGTGGGATTGATTTTTACAAAAGTATATAAAAAAAAATTCACTTGACAACGTTAATTTACACTTAGGCCGCGTACACACGAGGGGATATGTCCGCTGAAAACGGTCCGATGGACCGTTTCAGCAGACATCTCCGCTCGTGTGTATGGGCTAGCGGACAGATTTCTCCACCCGACAGATTTCAAAGCAAGCTTTGAAATCTATCCAGTGGGAATCTGTCCGCCCGACAGATCTGCTGGTTAGTACACTTACCAGCAGACATGTCGGCCCCCACCGCCGCCGCGCCGCTGCCGAATGGATTCGGCGCATGCGCGGAAGTGTTTTACTTCCTGGTGCGGTGACGTGGCGGTGACGCGGCGGCGTCAACGTCACCGCCGCGTCACCGCCACGTCACCGCGCCGTCCGGCGGCGGGGAATTTGATCCGATGGTGTGTACACGCCATCGGATCAAACTCCCGATCGGACATATCCGATGGAAATGGTCCGCGGACCGTTTTCATCGGATAAGTCCGATGGTGTGTACGAGGCCTTAGTGAATGATGTGAAGCCCGTTGAATAAGGTGAAGTATGAGACAAAATGCTTTCCGTTTTTTTTACACGCAGTTTGGTTAAAAAATTACTTTTCAATTCACCTCTTTTACTAAGCAAAGTAAAAAAAAAAAAAACAGTGTGTACGTGCAGCCTCCTAAGTTATAAGGCAGCAGCATTGTTTGGCCAGACAAGAAAACAAAGGGTTTAGATTACTTTACTAAAGGTAAATAGGCTTCTACCTTTGCAAGGGAATTTTAACTGTACAATGGCATTTTTTCTTAGCTCAGTGAATGTGATGCTGACTTATATCATCCAGTCATGTGCAAGAAGCAAAAATACGTTTTTTAATTTCCTTGCATATAGATAGGTATCCTTTGCAAATTGCATTTTTACAAATTTCACTAAGCTTAGCGATAATTCCCATGTAAAGTACAAAGTGCACAGCCTATTTGCCTTTAGTCAACCCAACATATGCATGTTGACAGAGGATTGGTCAGAAAGGCAAGGTACCGTCGCTGAACATGAAGGATTGACAATATTGGTTTGCGTTACAGTGCAGCCAGACACTGTGTTGTCAGGATAAATATCTCTAAAAATATATAAAAAAAAACATTTTTATTCCTCAGTTTAGGTCGATACATATTCTTCTACATATTTTTGGTAAAACAAAAAAAAAAACGCAATAAGCACTCATTGATCGGTTTGGGCAAAAGTTATAGCGTCTAAAAAATAGGGAATAGTTTTAAGGCATTTTTATTAGGGCTGTTACTGATTAAAATGTTTGTGTTCGATTAATCGATTCATTTTGATTAATTATAATGCACATACAGATCCAACTACTTTTAGCTGATCTCCTTGCAGGCTGATTCCCAGTGCAGCTACCAACCACTGGAAAAATGGATAGCAGGATACAAAAAACACACAAAGGCAGCGCTCGATGGGAATAGCGTAAACCTTTTATAATCTTCAAGTAGGTAACAAAATAAGTATTGCACTGGAGATAAAATCGATGTAGCTACATAAACTGTAAAAATGGTGCAAGTAATACCAAACGGTAGCAAAAGCAGTCATAAAAACATGTACCCAAGTATGATACTGGTATAAAAATGTGTACAATCATGCCACTGCTGAATCCAGATGAGGGGTTAACATCAGTCTGTCGGCAGGGAACCATCACAACCCCCAGTGGATGGCTGTAGAATCCCAGGTTGATAGAGGGAAGTGATAGACTAGGAAGTGTAACAGCCCTTGCAAGTGGCAGATAGTAAGGTCCCGTCGGCATGCAGATATGAAGGCACAGCAAAGGAGCCCTTCAGTTGGACTCGGCAAGGCCCTCCGGTGTCCGTGACGTCACTGGATCTCCGACGGGAACTCCCTGAAGGCCCGGAAGCCGGCGGAGAGGGGAGTACCGATCAAAATAATTTTGATCGATCAAAAAAATTAAAAATTGATGAATAGTTAATTTCCCCAGCCCTAATTTTTATATATTTTTTTAATAATTATGGCGACGAGCAGCGATTTTTATCATGACTGCGACATTATGGCGGACACAGACAATTTTTTTTTTAAATATATTTTTATTGACATTTTTACAAAACCAACAATACAACACATACAAAAATTAAACAACACAGAACAGACAACAAAACTCGTTTGCTCCTCAATCACAGTACACCATTATAAACAGCATATGTATATTGAAAGTATAATGCCGCGTACACACGAACATTTTTTGTGATGAAAAAAAACGAAGTTTTCTGTAAAGTAAAAAACAACGTTTTTGAAACGTCACTTTTCAAAGACGATGTTGCCTACACACCATCATTTTTTTCACAAAAAGCGAGGTTACGTTCACCACTCTTTTCCATTGAAGCTCGCTTCATAACTAGCTTCTGGGCATGCGCGGGTTGAAAAACGTAATTTTAAACAACGTTTTTGCTACACACGGTGACTTTTTGTGAAACAAAAAACGACGTTTTGAAAAACGACACAAAAAATTCCAGCATGTTGGAATTTTTTTTGGTTGTTTTTTTGAAGACAAAAAACGACGTTTTGCCCACACACGATCAATTTAAATGACGTTTTAAAAAACAACGTTTTTTTTTTCATCGCAAAAAACGACCGTGTGTACGCGGCATAAGACAGAGTAGAACGCTGCATACAAACAGAGTAGAAAGGCAGTATTGCCACCTTGTGGGACTGCATATTAAGGTTATTCTATCAAGTGGATACCACACCACCAACATCATTTTTACGGCTGTGTAGGAGATAGGGTCAGGGGGCTAGCCAGCCACCTGCCCCAGATCTTATCGAATGACTTGTTTCTTTTTCTAATTTCAAAGGTAAGCTTGTAGAGCGGGAGGGCGTCATTAACTAGTTTTAACCATAGGCTCCTTGTCGGGGTCGCTCCCTTCCAGGTCAAGAGGATGGATTTCTTAGCATAGAAATATAGGATTCAAAGTAATTTTTTGACCTGGGAGGGAACGGCGAGATCCACAAAGACCCCCCAGCAGACAGTTTTTGGGGTCCAGTATATTGGGGAGCCCCAAGGCGGAAGAGAGGAAGGATCCTATACTTCTCCAGAAGTCTTCTACAATGGGGCAATTCCAAAAGCAATGGATAAAATCAGCCACCTGCCCGCAGCCGCGGAAACAATCCGCCGAGGTCAGTATGCCCATTCTGTGCATCCTGGCCAGGGTCAAGTGTGATTGGTGGAAAATCTTTAGTTGAATCACCCTGTCTCTGGAGGCTATAACAGAGGTCTTAAAAGTGTCACAGAACTCAGTCCAGTCATCTTCCGTCATAGTAATGTCTAAGGATTCCCATTTGCTCTGCGCTGCCTTAAATCTAGGATTAGAGTTCACCATTAAGGCTAAATAATAGTTAAAGATGAGTTTCGTTCTGTCCGGGGAACGCAAAAGCTTTTCTAGGTCAGGAATCGCAAGTGGACTATCTAAGGAACCAAACTGGGCTCGCGCGACATGTCTTAGCTGGTAATAAAAGAATAAATAGTTGGGGGAAGATTAAAGTCATCTTTCAACTGGGAAAAGGATTTAAGGCCTTCTGCAGTAAATAGGTGGCATAGGTATTTAATCCCCTTGGATATCCATCTCTGAGTGTCAGGTAAAGAATTAAATTCTGGAAGTGACGTGTTGAACCATAGCGGATTATTTGGAGAGGTCACCCAGGAACCCGGGGCATGTTTGAGAGTCACTGTTTTAAACAGGGATAGTGACGTCTGCAGTACAGTCAGTCCCAGTCCTGGGGGGGTACGCCCACGGTATATAATGTTGTGTAGTGTCTCAAACGAAGTGACCACCAGTGGTGGTGCACGCATTATTGGGGTCAGGGTGTATCCAGTCATGAATATTCACCAGTTGGGAAGCTTGGTAATAAAAGGTAGAAGTCAGGGAAAGCCAGTCCTGCCAAATGGGAGGGAAGTCTAAGCGTTTCCAGAGCTATTCTAGGGGCCTTACCATTCCACAGAAATGTTATACAGATCGAGTCAATGCTCCTAAACAATGCTTTTGGGATTTTGCATGGGGCATTAGCTAGGACATACAGTAACTTAGGTAGGTATATCATCTTTCAAACATTGGCTCTTCCCATCAGATCCAGAGGTAAGTCTTTCCACTGCTTAGTCTGAGACTGCAGCTGTAGCAGCACAGGGCTCAGATTGTTGGTAATGTACAGGGACAGTGGCATCTGAACCACTACTCCCAAATATCTAAACGAGGTGGCCACTAACAATTTAGAGTCTGAATGGATTTGAGGGGTGGGTGATTGATCTATGGGGTAGATAATAGATTTCTCCCAATTCACTCTGAATCCTGAGAAGTCCCCAAAGTCAGACACCATTTTTAACACATTAGCTAGTGAGTCCTGGGCATCTGCCAAATACACCAGTGTATCGTCAGCATACAGCGAGATTCGCTCCTCCATACCATTGATGGGCAACCCCTTAAGTAGTGGGGAGATGTGTATCCCGATAGCGAGAGGTTCCATGGCCAGGGCGAAAAGCAGGGGTGACAACGGACACCCCTGTCTGGTTCCCCTAGTAATTCGTAAGGTCTCTGTAATTTGCGAGTTGATACGAATACGAGCAAGTGGCATGGTATAGAGGAGTCTAATCCAGGCAACCATACGAGGGCCAAAACCATACATTTGCAAGACCCGGAACAGGTATGGCCATTCCACACTGTCAAAGGCCTTACAAGTGTCCAATGACACCACGACCCGTGTCGGGAGGCAGTCAAGTACATAGGACAAGTTATGAAACAGTCTACGTATATTCATTCTAGTTGACCTGCCCGGGATGAAGCCACCCTGATCACACCCCACTAAGCGAGCAACCACTTTGTTCAGGCGATTCGCCAGGGCCTTAGCCAGAATATTTGCATCCACGTTTATGAGGGATATAGGGCGGTAGGAGTCACATTTCAAGGGGTCTTTTCTGGGCTTAAGGAGTAGAACAATCAATGCTTCCCTCATCGAGGGGGGTAGCACCCCCTCCTTCAAAGCTGCATTATAAGTCTTAAGTAATAGAGGGGCAAGTAGATTTTGGAACTGCCTATACCATTCCATTGGAAACCCGTCTAATCCTGGCAATTTATGAGCCGGCATCTGTGAGATTGCGAGTAACAGTTCCTCCACAGACAGCGGCTCATCCAATTCCTCGCGCACCCTGTCCGTCAGTGTTGGAAGAGGTACCTGGATCAAGTAGTCATCAAGCTGCACGTCTGAGTAGTCAGCCCTGGAGGTGTAAAGGTCGCGGTAAAAGGAAAGAAAGGCCTCTGTTATTTCCTGAGGGACATCACTAATATGGTTTGCTACAGTTAATATCCTAGGAATAGAGATAGGGGTACTCTCCGCTCTTGTAATATACGCGAGCAGGCGACCCGCCTTGTTACCATGTTCAAATGTCTTTTGTGTAACATAGAGCATGCGTTTTTTAGTCAGGTCTAACAGCCTAAGTTCGTAATTCCTACGATTATTGAGCCATGAGGCCAGTGTATCCGCATTGGGACATTTAGAGTATTCAGCCTCAGATAACACCATACCTTGCTCAAGTTCTTCAGTGTGTATTTGATTGTTCTTACGCAATATACCCGTAATTGACATAAAGGACCCCCTCAGCACTGCCTTGGAGGCCTCCCAGGCATTGATGATACCAGTTGAATCCTGATTGAGGGTCCAATAGTCAACCATAGCCTTTTGGCACTCAGCCTGTACCAGCTCGTCCTCGAGCCAATAGGGATTTAACCTCCAGGCCCTAGGGCCTGATTTTGGCAAGAGGAGGAGACTGACCATTAGGGGTGCATGGTCTGATATACCTCTGGGTAGGTATGTGGCCGAATGCACCAAAGATAGTACATCTGATGGAGCAAATGCCATATCTATGCGTGACAGTGTGGAATGAGTCCGAATGACAGGAAAATTGCCTGTCATCTGGGTGTTTCCACCGCCACAGTTCCGTGAGAGAGTAAACCTGAGTCCAATCAACAAATGAGGGGTATGGTCTGCCCCCACCCTGCAGAAAGTGAAAACGGTGGAGGGATATATACATTCACCAACGTAAAGATTGAAAAAGCTATGCGAAGAGTAAGTATAACAAAACGACCTGCTGGATCCATTTGTACACTCAGAGTCTCGGCCCCAGAGTCTTAGCTATCAAGACCGAGACCCCTCGAGTAATTGGAGTAAGTGGCATGGTACAGAGAGGCTAGCCAGGGGCGCTTAAGATATTTAAGCGTAGGGCCCATAAGGTGTGTCTCCTGAAGACAGATAATATGAGGCTTATACTTTTTCAGATGGGAAAACATCAACCCTCTAATATTCCAGGAAATAATTTTAACTGTGTCAGCCATGAGCATGTGCAAGTAGCATATGAGTATAGCAATAGTAAACAGTCAATGCAGCCCCCCACAAAATGCAACACTTGCAAGATGGTTGACATATGCAGCATATGAACAGTAAAAAATGACAATAGTAACAAACAGGAGCAAACCTATCCTCCAACTTCCACTCTGGACGGACATTCCCTGCCAGACAGTCCTGTGGGAAAGCCTCCCAAATCTCCCTCCCTACCCGACCCCCACCCAGCTCTGCCAACCCCAACATAGCGAGCATTGGATCCCAAAACAGTGTCCCACTCCCTTCAGCAAACGTCTTAGAAGGGAGGTGAAAGTCCTGTGGCCACGCCACCTATTGGTAATGGGGAGAGTGGCAGTTCCATATAAGCTCACAGATGCATTATAATCATCCCTGAGGTAGGATCCAAAAAAAAAGGAGAACGTTTCCTAAAAGGCACAACAGTAAACAGTACTTGTGGCAGTATAGTAACAGTACCTTACATGTAATGCAGCCAGCATTACCGACCAGGATCACAGCAGAATCAACTATCAAGCAGTGGTTCAGGTTTCTCCTGTGTAACAGACCTCTGACATAGGGGAAGTGCAAAGGGCATACCCCCCCTCCCTCTTCGGATCAATCGAGCAACCAGGGTCCGGCTCTCCAGAGCCCATCTCCCAGGGGATCGCTTCTGGAAAAATAAGGGAAGAGAGGGAAGATAAAATAAAAAGAGGGGGGGGGGAGTGGGGAGGAGTAAATAGGAACTTCCAAGCCGTCGGTCGCTGGATCAATTGGGACGATCCCGGGGACGTTTACCAAATCTTGCATCCAGCCAGGCCATAGCGTCTTTGGGACAGGAGCAAAAATGAGCCTTCCCTTCATGAATGATTCTCAATTTTGCCGGGAACAACATCGCATAGGGGAGACCTTCGTTGCGAAGACGGTCTTTCACTGCAGCAAAGGATACACGCTGACGTTGCACTTCAGCTGAGAAGTCAGGATAGATGGAGATGTTGTAACCATTAAACTTGAGAGGGCCTCTTTCTCTTGCCAGGCGTAAAATAGCCACCTTGTCCCTGAAGTTTAGAAATTTGGCAATAAGGGATCTTGGGGGGGGCCCAGGCTGCGGAGCACGTGGTGGGGTGCGGTGCGCTCTCTCTATTTCAAAGGTTCTGGAGAATTCCTCCAACCCGAAAACGTCACGCAGCCATTGGTGTAGGAACCTTTCTGGACGGGACCCCTCAGATTTTTCGGGGAACCCCACAAAACGAAGGTTGTTCTTTCTGGAACGGTTCTCCAAATCATCCAGCTTGGCCCTTAGGGCCCCCAACTCATCCGTGGTTGTGCGCATAGTGGCAGACAGGGGATGCACTACATCTTCCAGCGAACTGACCCGGCCCTCTACTTCCCCGGTTCTATCCCTTAAATTTTGGACATCTTGTTTCAAGAGGGAAAAGTCAACATGGATAGTTTCCATTTGCACAGTAAGGGATGTTTTAACATCTTTAATGGCCACCAGGATCTCTGCTAGTGTGGGTTCAGCAGCCGAGGGGGGGCTTGGGGCTGTAAGGTCCTCCGAGTACCCCAGGGAATCAGAGGAGCTGGATGTTTCAGCCTGGGTGCGGAATAGGGCAGGGACAGATCCACTCACCCCCTTGTAGGAGTCCTGGGCTGCAGATGGAGCAGGCTGCTGCATGGCCGCGTGTGCTGCTGAAGGATCGGCGCCATCTTGCTTCTGTGACCCGGTCCGCTGCTCCACCGCGGATTGGGGCGCCGGGGGCCCGTATTTATTTGTCATCATGCCTGGATCGGGTGCCCGCCGTCCTAAGGATCAGATCGGTGCCTTTTGGGGTCAAAACGGGTGAAGGATGCCTGTAGGATGGCTGTGAGAAGCAGGAGCTAGGAACTCACGCTGCCTCTCTCATGGAGTCCCAGCCACGCCCGGACACAGACAATTTTGACACATTTTTGGGACCATCTAACTGTAGGGGTGGATGTGCTGTGTGTGACAGGACAGTGATCACCGCTTCCGATTACAGGAAGCATGAGTTTACTGTTCTGTCACTAGGAAGACTGAGGAAATGCTTGTTTACATAAGCATTTCCCCCCTTCTTCCTCACCGTGACACGATCGTGGGTATGCCCGCGGACATCGAGCCCACGGACCCGTGGTCGGAGTCACAGAGCTCACGGCAGGCGCGTGCGTCCACAATGCCGCTTCTTAAAGGGGGATGTACATATACGTCCTTTTGCCTGCTTGTGCCATTCTGCTGACGTATATCTGCGTGCGGCTGTCGGCATGTGGTTAATTGTAACAATTGTAAGCAGTTTGTCTCAACGCCTATTTTACTGGACAGCTTGGTCTGTTAAAAGTAAGCTAACTTGCTGGCAGGATCAACAGATAATGAATCTAAATTACAGGAGGATTCACAGAAACAGACTGCTGGTTTAATGCTAGTGACTGCATCATACATTGTCATTTTTTCCCCATAGTTTCACGTTAAACTTTTAAAAAAAAAAAAAGCATATGTGATGTGATCCGTGGCTACCAGAGCAATATATGACATTTTAAATAAGATTGTGTACATTTATCCATTCTCTTTTACATGTAACATCATGAAAACTATTACAGAATTAACTGCTCTAAGCTCTAAGTAATTGCTTAAATTAGAGAAGGAAAACCATCTACACATCCAGATGTACCCTGGATTCTATTGGAAATCATCATAGATTAGGTCTTGGCTAGCAATAGGAGAATAATACCCTTGGATCCCATTTTGTTCCTTTTAATGGATTACAATGGGGTCTGGAAAGTATTGCTCATCTCTAGCTTAAATGTATTGACTAAAGTTTCAGGCACCTATCACAGCCTTGCAATCACTAACACGCCTAATGATTTTTGGATGAAAAAGACAAGGGTCATGATTCATTAGGACTTTTTCAGGACCAGTCTGCTGAGATGAGTCATTGATCATTTCCTTGTCACTTGAACCATTAGCTTCTGTGGCATATTTGGCACCACCTGGGTTTATCTCAATACTTGCCCATTCCATAGTGTCTGGTATTTAGATTTTTGTCTTCTACATTTTAATCTAGAACAAGACAGACTTTCAGCTAATCATTTAAAAAAAACATCGATGTCACTCATCCTTTTCAGTGGCAGCACTGTGAATGGTGTAGGGTGGAGCTACAACCACAATTTCTCCTTCATATCTCTGTCTGATTTGGTGTTCTCTTGTATTTACAATTAAACACAAAAAAACAGTAAGAGCCCATTCACACAGGGACGATTTTAGATCTGACTTCAAGTCGCCTCAAGTCGCGCTGCATGAGAAAATCAATGTAAGTGAACGGAGCCGTCTTAATGCACACTACTGCAGTCGCTCAGACTTCAAGAAAGGTTCCTATACTACTTCAATTTGACTTCTAGGCAACTTGTACCCATTGATTTGATGTCTAAACTGAAGCAACAATATTAGGAAGATAACATACATTTCTCAGGCAAACCCCTCCCTCCCCCTCCCTCCCACAGAGCTGATTGTTTGATTGGCCACTGGAAAGCTTTCTGTCTTGGAGGCGACTTGAAATTGCCTTGTAATGTCCAGGAGGCAACTTGAAGTTGCCTTGTAAGTTGCCCGATGATTCAAACTCAAGTCGTGTCCAAGATGCCCCCCAAAGTCGTGCTGGAAGTTGTGTTGCCCCTGTGTGAATGGACTCTTACAGTTTCCCTCAACTTTGTTAAGCCCAAAATGATAGGCATAGGCAAGGCCTTAAAATACAAAGGCTACAGTGTGATCAGCTACCCTAGAAATATTCAATTGCCCCAGTTGGCAAGAACATGAGTTTTAAAATGTCACTCCTCACTTTAAAATTGAGGTTGCTTACATATTGGTCAAAATACAGACTAAGCCTAGGTTCAAACTGCTCTGACATTAAAGTCGTGTGACTTCCGATCCCACTTTGCCCTGCAACTTCAATCCGACTTTGATAAGACTTCAACGCCACAGAGTGTAAAAAGTAACATTAAGTTGGATCAAAGTCAGACCAAAGTAGTGCAGGAACCTTTTCTAAAGGTAGAATGACTTGTGTAGTATAATTTAGGACGGTTCTCATAGGTAAACATTTAATTTGACATGTAATGCGACTTGTGCTCTCACAAGTTGGAGAACATGTCATATCAGTGTGAACCCGGGCTTAATACCACCGCGGAGAGTTGGGGGAAAGGAGCAAAGCTCCGTGCGGCCGCATCGCTGAACCGTGGGACAGGTGAGTGGCCGTTTATTAAAAGTCAGCAGCTAAATTTTTTGTACCTGCTGACTTTTAATAAACAAAAAAAAGAAAGCCTGGAACTCCGCTTTAAAGGGGTTGTAAAGGGTTTTTTTTTTTTTTTTCTAAATAGGTTCCTTTAAGCTAGTGCATTGTTGGTTCACTAACCTTTTCCTCCGATTTCCCGTCTACATTTTCTTTTCTTTGTCTGAATTTCTCACTTCCTGTTCCTCCTCAGTAAGCTGTTCTGACTGACTAAACCCCATGGATGATGGGGGCAATCTTACTGAGGAGAAACAAGAAGTGAGAAATTCAGACAAAGAAAAAAAAACATTTAGAAGGGAAATCGAAGGAAAAGGTAAGTGAACCAACTATGCACTATTTAGAAAAAAAAAAAAAACCTTTACAACCCCTTTAATAAATGGTATAGGTGACACATAGTTGGATTACCTGAGCATTGTCTGGGACAATGATGTCTGGGACTTCATAGGTAACCTATGAAAAGGACAGTTTTTCATACTAAAGGCTAACTTCACTTTCATAGAATGTTCTTTTATTATAATAATAAAGCATATATAATTGATACAGATGCAATATGGCAACCAGGTTTTGTACACAGTTGGTATATACAGAACAACCCAGGAATGTCATTCCCTGCTTGTGTGAAGAACTCTGCGCTAAGATAAAAGTCATGTTTTAGGCATCCTCTGCAACAGAAATGGTCAATTTTGGCGAGATTTTCTCTAAAGCTGGGTACACACTATGAGAAAAGTGGGCAAATGATCATCCGGCTTTCCCCAATGTTTTACTGCAAGTTGAAACCGAGGATGGAACCAATTGTATGAAAACACTTGAATGACTTTTTTATTTTTTATTTGACTTATTGTTGGTTATTTTTCCTGATCATGCACAGTATTTTGTATCAGATTTTTCTTATACAAAAACAGTACACAATAAATGAGAATGGTTAGTTCTGTTCATGTACGAGAAACATTCGAGTTTGTCCCTTCGGAAATTTTTATTTAGAAAGTCTGAATCGGATGTCAAAAGTTGTGTAAACACTATACAAAAATTTAACGGATATTCCCCATACAGAATTTTTCTTTTGATTTTCTCAATGTGTACAATCATTTAAGGGTTAATTCCTTTTAAAGGAATGTTGACCATGCAACTTTTCTTAGATGATTATCAGATCAGGTAATGTCTTTTGTTTATTTTTTTTATAAATGGTTTAATGCCATGAAACCATTTATAAAAAAAATAAACAAAAGACATTAAACTTACCAATACTTAAAATAATGATAAAGACATTGTTAAACATATTGATGTCACATACATGGTGAAGATGTAGTTCAGAAGATTGTTCAATATAAAGGCAATTCCATACCCTTTGTTATAACGCAACACAAAAAGAAAAGCCATGTGTTTGGAGGTGTTGTCTGTGGACCATGCATTTCCTCTAATTTGTTATGTAATTACCTACTTAGTGTGTATCTGTCTCCTAAATTTGAATTGTGCCTCATTAGTCAAAAGAGAATAGTATTTCCTGATGGGGCTCTACGTCTTTCATGGCTGATTAACCCAAAATACCTATCTTTTTTTTATCTCAGAATAGATATCCATTCAAGTGGAAAGTAAAGACAATAGGCTTGTCTGTATCAGAAACACCTTCTGGTCTTCTCTAAATGATGCAGAAAAATGTTAAAATTCCTTTAAATATCCCCAAAAATATTTTAAATAGACAAAATGCACTTATGACTTTTACATTATTGGCTTCAAACACCTATTCAGAGCAAGTCACGTTATAAACAGAGGTATGTAAAGTATTTTTGTCATTAATTTGTTATAAAAAAAAGCAACAAATCCATTCTCCACGACATACTAACTGGATACCCCAATATTTTTCTGCATGTCTAAATGCAGTTATAAAATAGTCTAGATAAGATGATATAACCTTATTACAAGTCTTAAAGCGGAGGTTCACCACAAAACAATTATATACCATTACATCCAGCATACTTCCGACATGTACAGTATGCTGGTATTTAATTATTTTCGCTGTACATACCGTCTTATAGTTCTTTTTCATCCGGCTTCCGGGTTCTCACTCCCGCGGGGAGTAGGCGTTCCTATGAAGAGGCGTAGATGATTGACGTGCGGATAAGGCGTGTCACGCGTTCCGAAAATAGTTGAACTGGGACTCTGCTCTATACAGGGCTATAGGGCGCCTGCGCACAGACTAGGATCCGTGTAGAGCTGACTGCGCAGGCGCTGTATAGAGCCGAGTCTGTTCGGCTATTTTCAGAATGCGTGACGCGCCTTATCTGCACGTCAATCACCTACGCCTCTTCATAGGAACGCCTACTCCCCGCGGGAGTTAGAACCCGGAAGCCGGGTGAAAAAGAACTATAAGATGGTATGTACAGCAAAAAATATATATATGCGCATACTGTACATGTCGGAAGTATGCTGGATGTAATGGTATATAGATGTTTTTTAGGGTGAACCTCTAAATCATCTCATCTACTCCTCTTGAATAGATTTCAACATCTGTCTTTATAGATCTGAGGGTGTTTTGTAGCAAAATGTCCAGTTTTAAATAATATAAAGAAAGAGAAAATTGCAATAAAGCTCTATACTAATACAAGGGCAAAAGGCCTGTGTAGGTATGATGGATCCTTTAATTCAACATACCATACATTACCATAGAGATGCTTATTCAAGCTATGTGCTTTACAACTTTTCCAAGACAAGATAAATGGGTATGTATATGCTATACTTCACACTGTTGCACATGCCATTACCTTTCAGTTATTGCCTGGTTTGCTAGTTAACATTTTCTTGTTGCCGCCTTCGAATGATGTGTGTTAATAGAGTGTTTAATCTTTACTAAAGGTTTCAATAAACATGAGATGGTATGCCAACGGATCTCGGGTAAAACCTCAAATGTGTTGGATATTTGCGGCCAATGACTTATGTTCGAGTTAAATCGGTTGTTTGAGATACCCGTCTGCATTTTATGCCTCCAGGCCAAAATGGCAAAGGCTTTCAGCTTCCTAGTGTCTCCTGCAGGCTTGTTTTAAATGGCCATGATCATAGGTTTTTCCTGTTCTTCTCACCTCCGAAGGATGGGTTCACACTTTTGCGTATTGGATGCGGCTTTCTCTGCAGCCAATTCGCATGACAGGAGATTGTGACCGGCTCTCAATGGAGCCGGTTCACACATATTTAGGGTGGCTGCGGAGCGAATTGCACAGGGGTCCTGGGCATCTTTGGCCCCTGAAACTGAGAACAGTGACGCCTGTTGGTCAAATCTGATTTAAGTGTGAACCCAGCCCAAACAGGGTCTACAACAGCTTTTTGTGCCTGGAAACATGTTGTAACATAATAAAGATATACTAAACCAAGTTACATTCCCCCTGAAAGACACAAGTGAGCCAATTTGAGACGTTATCCTTCTGTGGAAGTAGGCACCCCATGCCTTCTGGGTCGCACACTAGATCTGATGCAGCAGGCACCTCATCCACATCAAACTGAATTTACTTGGAACTGAACCAGTGTATAGCGAAGGTGGATATGTTTCCACAGAAATAAAAAGAAAAGAAATACAAGCAAAGTGAGCTAGGCAGGTTTGTCCTATTGACATATTGCCATTGGAGGTTCTGTTTTGGCACTTATTTACCTATGTCTATTTTCCTGAATGAAAACTTGAATTTTACTGCATTTTATTTACTGCATATGCTGCAGCCAATTCGCATGACAGGAGATTGTGACCGGCTCTCAATGGAGCCGGTTCACACATATTTAGGGTGGCTGCGGAGCGAATTGCACAGGGGTCCTGGGCATCTTTGGCCCCTGAAACTGAGAACAGTGACGCCTGTCGGTCAAATCTGATTTAAGTGTGAACCCAGCCCAAACAGGGTCTACAACAGCTGTTTGTGCCTGGAAACATGTTGTAACATAATAAAGATATACTAAACCAAGTTACATTCCCCCTGAAAGACACAAGTGAGCCAATTTGAGACGTTATCCTTCTGTGGAAGTAGGCACCCCATGCCTTCTGGGTCGCACACTAGATCTGATGCAGCAGGCACCTCATCCACATCAAACTGAATTTACTTGGAACTGAACCAGTGTATAGCGAAGGTGGATATGTTTCCACAGAAATAAAAAGAAAAGAAATACAAGCAAAGTGAGCTAGGCAGGTTTGTCCTATTGACATATTGCCATTGGAGGTTCTGTTTTGGCACTTATTTACCTATGTCTATTTTCCTGAATGAAAACTTGAATTTTACTGCATTTTATTTACTGCATATGCATTTCAAGTAGAAATCCTATTATCTTCCATAGGGCTGGATCACATTTATGCACTGCAGTTTAGCGTGTGTCACCAAGGGAAACTATAACGACACTTTCACACCTATGTGTGTGTGCCTTACCATGCATGCCATCAAATAAGTCCCATTTAAAAATTTGAAGGACAACTCCATATAACAGAAAAAAAAAAACAACAAGCTCATAAGCTAGATGAATGTTATTTAAAAAAGATTCTTAGTTAAAACCTAAACCATGAAGATCTGAATTGATAACATCATATTGTTTGGTGTGCAGTTTTTATGCTTTCTATGTTTCCGTGTCCAACAGACATACAAACTAATCACTTTAATTCTTCTTCTCTTCTGCCATTTCAATATTTATTGACAAAAACATTTACTGGTTGACAGTAAGTTAATTAAAATGAAGTTGCTTATTAATTTAACAATAGAAGCATGCTGACTAATAGATTTAATTTATCGTTTAGGTAATACAGGGTAAGAAGCAATGCACCAATGGAGGGTTGTCGGATTCTGGCTAGAAAGAGTGATGGCAAAATATAACACTGCTATAGTGGTTGGATGTCCGATTCTGGCTGTGGGACTGCATTTAGAGAATGCAAATTAAGTATGACTGCTACAACAAGAGAGGAGTCAAACTCAGGCTGTAGGATGGTATTCAGCCAATGAGGGGCACTGTATAATTATGGCTGGGAGGAGAGCAGTCAGCCAATGGAGTAGAAAATAATAATGCTTTCACCTCCTACCATTTCGGATTGGTTTACTAAAATTGGGTACATGGCCGATATGGAAGAGCTTATTTCTCAATCCAAAGACTCACCTAAGGCCTTTTATGATAAATGGGCATGTTGGATATGTTTCAAAAGCTCCGCTGAATTTCATTCATTAGTGATAGCTTCTTTATAAAGTTGTTTTATGTCACCTTCTCCACACTCTCCTTCTTTTACAATCTCAATAGAAGGTTATTACCTAATGAAGTGCATGCATTTTCCTTCTCATATGGAAATTCCCCTCTCCCCCCCCCTTTTTTTTTTTCCTCCATTATCCCCCATTTTTTTTCGCCCCCATCCCTCTTACTCTCCTTACATTGGTTATCTATAGACTTCATGAATATCAGCTTATTGCTTGAATTTGCCTTTTGAAGTCTGTTTTATATGTTGTGCATATTCAACTATTTGTACATGTATTGTATTCTGTATTTATAAAAATTCTCAATAAAATATTTGAAAAGAGAAAATAATAATGCTATACAAGTTGTAATGTAACATTATATAATTGGAATACATGCCAAGGTAGCACACTACATGGTTCAGCAGTTTTCTTTTACTTCATTGTGGCTTCATTTGCTGAACACTAGTTACATTTGATAATTATTATTAATTAATAATTATTAGATCATTGTAGCCAAGTGAATTCAAATGACAACAACTTTTACAGTGCTCTTGCTTTATGCCGCGTACACACGATAATTTTTTTGGCATGAAAAAAATGTTTTTCAAAATCACAAACGACAAAAAAAAAAAAAAAATTCGAACATGCTGCATTTTTTAACGTCGTTTTAAACAATGTAGTTTTTCGGGTTGTAAAAAATGATCGTGCGTGGGCTAAAAGGACGTAAAAAACCTGTGCATGCTCAGAAGCTCCTGAGTAGTTGTAGTTCCTGCACTACTTTTGATTTCAGTTGCGATTTCATTAGACATCTGTGTATGAAGCCACACAGATGTCTATCAAGTAGCAGCTGAAATCGCCCTGACCTTGCTACTTTGAAATCGCGCTACTTCAAGTGAACTAGCGCGATTTCAAAGTAGCATCAATGTGAGCCAGGGCCAAGTAACATTTACAAATGTAAAGAGATTGTTACTTTACCTATTTAGTGGTCATTTGGATGCACATTTCTGATAAGAAAATGGCAAAGTGTAGCTTCAAGACATCCTCTTTAGCCAAGAAGGTGCAGAAGTTGAGCTTTTAGTTAAAGATCAGAAGGGTTATATATATATATATATATATATATATATATATATATATATATATATATATATCTGACACCTAGTGATGCCAGCTCTTGGGCAGGATATTTGCAAATTTAAATTGGCTGACAGTTTTACTTTACCAGGTGTACTTTCATATTAAAAAGAACAACTCCATAGGTGTTCCCTCATGCCCTTTTAGACAGCATACCGAAGATAAAACCTCATATGTAGCGCAGTTCCCCTCTATGCTGCCCGGCTTTCCATGTGCTGAGCAGTGTTTTCTTTTAATTTCCCTCCAATGTCTGTGCTGCAGTGTGCAGGCGCAACTACATGCTCAAAAGAATCTGAAAGCTGCATATGAAGTAAATGACCTAGGAGCTCATGCACACAATACAGGGGTCATACAGTGTACAGTGCCTGTGCAATTACTTTCCAGGGAGTATAACTGTTCATAGACATCAATTAAAAGATGTGGCTTTACGCAGTTATACGCCACTGGAATGTATGCATACTATCTGCATTTGGAGCATAGATCACTGTGAGTGCTTTAAACCAGTGGTTCTCAATCCTGTCCTCAAGTACCCCCAACAGGCCATGTTTGCAGGTTTTCCTTTATCTCGCACATGTGCTTTAAATAAGAGTCAATAGCTTGGTATTTTGGTCAGCTATTTTTTCTAAGAGAAATTCCCAAATCATGGCCTGTTGGGGATACTTGTGGACAGGGTTAAGAACCACTGCTTTACACAACCCCCAGCACATATACCCATCTTTTAATTATTACCAATGGATGGATGTTTGCAGTAGCTTTAAGTCCCAGGAAAGCATTTACACAGGCTACCAACACTGTATGGCCCTTATATGGTAGTGTGCACAAACCCTAAGGGGGCATGGGAAAAAAATGTCACAATGATGAAATGCGTAGGGCACAGGTTAACTGATCAAGGAGATTGCACGTTGGACTGTAATGTAAGAGGTGGTGGCAGCTTGGTACTTTTTATGCCTGTTACTCTGGCTTTTAAATGTGGATGCATATGTAGCCCCTGGTTACTTCCAAGTACCGGTGCTATTAAAATTTAGAGGGCGATCAGAGTATTAGTAGACTCTGATCCAAATTGTTATGTTCAAAATAGGGTCTCTGTCTCAGCTTTGCTGTGCTGTGGGCTCATTCTGTTGTTGCTGGGGCGATGTTCCACCCCAGGACGATAGGTGCCAGCAGTGGAGTCGAGACGTGGGTGCTTTTTCCCAGCAGCCAATCAGGAGGGAGTTTCCTCATTAGGCATGCTGGGAGAGGGTATTTATGGACAGACACCATTAAGTCTGGCTCTTTTTCCAGCCACCTTTACGGTGACCACATCACAGCGCCCCCGCGTTATGGTCTACCTGGCCGGGGCGTGCGTGCCAAGTGGTGTTCCTGGTTCCGAGACCATGTTGAGCAGCGGCAGGGACCCAGTGATCGACTGGGTTCCCATTCTTGAAGATCCCAAGCGGTATAGCTGTTCGGTGGAGAGTCCATCTGCAGAGAGCCAATGAGAGGCTGGCGATCCAAAAGGATGAATTTAAACAGGCATAGACACAATAGATAGACAGAAAGAGATAGACTAGATGGATAGACAGACAGACATAGACTAGATGGATAGACAGACAGACATAGACTAGATGGATAGACAGACAGACTAGATGGATAGACAGACAGACAGACTAGATGGATAGACAGACAGACAGACTAGATGGATAGACAGACAGACAGACTAGATGGATAGACAGACAGACAGACTAGATGGATAGACAGACAGACAGACTAGATGGATAGACAGACAGACATAGACTAGATCAGTGATGGCGAACCTTGGCACCCCAGATGTTTTGGAACTATGTTTCCCATGATACTCAGCTACACTACAGAGTGCATGAGCATCATGGGAAATGTAGTTCCAAAACATCTGGGGTGCCAAGGTTAGCCATCACTTGACTAGATGGATAGACAGACATAGACCAGATGGCTAGACAGACAGAGACCAGATGGCTAGACAGACAGAGACCAGATGGCTAGACAGACAGAGACCAGATGGCTAGACAGACAGAGACTAGATGGCTAGACAGACAGAGACTAGATGGCTAGACAGACATAGACTAGATGGCTAGACAGACATAGACTAGATGGCTAGACAGACATAGACTAGATGGCTAGACAGACATAGACTAGATGGCTAGACAGACATAGACTAGATGGCTAGACAGACATAGACTAGATGGCTAGACAGACATAGACTAGATGGCTAGACAGACATAGACTAGATGGCTAGACAGACATAGACTAGATGGCTAGACAGACATAGACTAGATGGCTAGACAGACATATACTAGATGGCTAGACAGACATAGACTAGATGGCTAGACAGACAAGACTAGATGGCTAGACAGACACGACTAGATGGCTAGACAGACACGACTAGATGGCTAGACAGACAAGACTAGATGGCTAGACAGACATAGACTAGATGGCTAGACAGACACGACTAGATGGCTAGACAGACACGACTAGATGGCTAGACAGACAAGACTAGATGGCTAGACAGACAAGACTAGATGGATAGACAGACAAGACTAGATGGATAGACAGACAAGACTAGATGGATAGACAGACAAGACAAATGGATAGACAGACAAGACAGATGGATAGACAGACACGATAGATGGATAGACAGGCACGATAGATGGATAGACAGGCACGATAGATGGATAGACAGGCACGATAGACACAATAGACAGACACAATAGATAGATGGATAGACAGACACTATTTTATACACACAATTAGACTTTCATAAATAAAGCACACATTTTTTTATAAAAAAATATGCAAAATCATTTTTCAGGAAAGTTCCATTTTCTTTTAATGACAACATCATAAAGAAAATACACAAATTACAAAATAAGAGAGGCTGATATGAAAAAAAAATTCTGTGAAAGTGCAAGACTTCCTTTGTAAACAAAATAAACAGCCTTCATCCACTCTGAAATAAAATCATGCAGATAACACAATGCTGTTGTAAATGATGACCTATTTTGTGCCTCAACAAAAGTAAAATCTGAAGGAATGGAGGATAATTTAGGAATGCAATTCCCATTAAACTATGCAAGTATGCATGAACTGTAAAGAGTGGATTCTGTACATTTGTGCTTAGCCCTCAGCTGTTAGCAGGTGTGAATCAGTCAATTGTACAATTCATTTGTCTACCTAATTGCACTGAAGATAGGCTTTTACGTTGCCTATAACATCACACTAATGAGTAGGTTTTTTTTTTGCCTCTCTGTGCTCGATCCAACTAATTTATTCCTGTTAACTTCCTGTGCCGAGCTGTTCTTTTCATTTAACCGGTGACAACACCCCTAGTAAGCGGTGTTACACAGTTTAGCCTTCACTAGATTATTTCTTTTCATGAAAAAAGCTGTAATTGTTTGCTCTTCCCTTCCTAACAGTCATTAAAAACCTTTGGCTTGCATATTGAATAACAGCAATTTCCTGAAGCCGTCAGGCCGTTCTGTGTGAGGGAGGGGAGGATGCTAATAATTTGGCTACCTGAATATCTGCCGCATTCAGGGTTCTGTCTCATTCTTTTGCAGGCGAGATGGCAGTGAGCTGGTGAAACTGGTTCTCGCAGGCCCCCTACCTCCACCCTGAGTGAAAACAATAAGAAACAAGCGAACCATTCCCTGCTACTGTGATTACAACATCCTTAAAAGTGATTATATGGCTGCTGTAATCAAATGCAATGAAAGCTGCCTGTTAGAGCTTCAATAATTACTCATTTCTGCTAACAGCTTGCTTTCAACCAAGCACTCTGGGACAGGGAGGGGTGTAGGGGGTTTGGGGGGGGGGGGGAGTATTATGTTTTCCAATAAAAGAATCTGTTAAAGTTTGTGCTAGTAATAATGAGGTTTGCTGTTGATTAAAAGAAAGGGACATTAAAATGCTGGAGATCCACTATTTTTGCGCCTCCTTGGTTGTGAAGGTAAAAGAGTGAAAGTTCATATAGGGTTCACGGAAGCCAAGCGGATCTTTGAAAGATGCAATTTTGTTGGCTGCTAAACACATGGTTTTAAACGTTCATACTTCGGCATACAAACCTCCCACATTAAAAGGATGTGCGCTTTTAAATAAATTAAAGGGGTTGTAAAAGGTAAAAAAAATGTCCCTAAAAAGCTTCCTTTACCTTAGTGTAGTCCTCCTTCACTTACCTCATCCTTCCATTTTGCTTTCAAATATCCTTATTTCTTCTGAGAAATGCTCACTTCCCGTTCTTCTGTCTAACTACACAGTATTGCGAGGCTTTCTCCCTGGTGTAGAGAGCCTCTTGAGGGAGGACGCCCACTAACACACATCTCCTGTGTTTAGTTACAGACAGAAGAACAGGAAGTGGGGATTTCTCAGAAGAAATAAGGACATTTAAAAGCAAAATTGAGGTAAGTGAAGGCGGACTGCACCAAGATAAAGGAAGATATTCTCATCTTAACCAGCAGGCTGCATGTGGGCAATTTTCAGGCCCCAATTGAAAAAAATAAAAATAAACCTACAGGCCTAAAAGATGTTTTTTTTTCCAGTAGGTAGTATGTAGGTAAGAGACATGCATGCACAGTACTTTGGGGTTTATTTACTATAGCTGGAGAGTGCAAAATCAGGCTCACTTCTGCATAGAAACCAATCAGTTTGATCAATTAAGCTTTGTCAATAAAACTTGGAAGCCGATTGGTTTCTATGCAGAAGGGAGCCTGATTGTGCACTCTCTAGCCGTAGGCTGGCCATACATGGTTGAATTTCAAAATAATTTTCTTTTGAAAATCATTTTCAATTACAGGGCACACAAGCAGCGTGATCACAGGAGGACATTTATTGATGCCCTTCCAGCACTGGAAGCCAGCGCTGTAACTGTAATTTGGCTATAGCGCATGAAGAAAGTGCTTATAAGATAACACTTCAGTTTAGTCACAAAAAAAATAAAAAAAATCAGCACAAGGGACATTACTTACAGTCAATGTGAGGTGTCCCTTATGCTGCTGGCTGTGGAATTATTTGAAATCCTTTATCCAACTCCTACCACTGTAAATAGGGTTGTCCCGATACCACTTTTTTAGGACCGAGTACAAGTACCTATACTTTTTTTCAAGTAGTCGCCGATACCGAATACCGAACCTTTTTTTAAATGTGTCCCCAAATGCAGCCGTGTCCCCCTACAAATGCAGCCCTGTCCCCCCACAAATGCAGCCCTGTCCCCCCACAAATGCAGCCATGTCCCCAAACATATGCAGCCATGTCCCCAAACATATGCAGCCATGTCTCCCACAAATGCAGCCATGTCTCCCACAAATGCAGCCATGTCTCCCACAAATGCAGCCATGTCTCCCACAAATGCAGCCATGTCTCCCACAAATGCAGCCATGTCCCCCACATATGCAGCCATGTCCCCCACAAATGCAGCCATGTCCCCCACAAATGCAGCCATGTCCCCCACAAATGCAGCCATGTCCCCAAACATATGCAGCCATGTCCCCAAACATATGCAGCCATGTCCCCAAACATATGCAGCCATGTCTCCCACATATGCAGCCATGTCCCCCATATATGCAGCCATGTCCCCCACAAATGCAGCCATGTCCCCCACAAATGCAGCCATGTCCCCCACAAATGCAGCCATGTCCCCCACAAATGCAGCCATGTCCCCCACAAATGCAGCCATGTCAACATCACAGCATTCATTTGAATAGCTGTAGTGTTCCCGCCCGTATAGACACTCCCCCTTGCTCGGGATTGGACAGATCACGATCACCCATCCAATGCCGAGCAAGGGGGAGTGTCTATACGGGCGGCAACACTACAGCTATTCAAATGAAAGCTGTGATGTTCCCGCACAATGTTTAACCATGCGGCGGCGGGTTTCGATGCGGCGGCAGCGTTCGGCGGCAGTGGCGGGGACGGAAAAAGTATTCTATTCTGGTATCGGGGGTATTTGCGGGAGTACAAGTACTCCCGCAAATACTCGGTATCGGTCCCGATACCGATTCTGGTATCGGGACAACCCTAACTGTAAGCACCCGTTTCGGTGGGGTTTAAAAAAGCTGAGGGACCCTGTGACAGGCACTCATCAAGAATGCCCAACTATGCCAAGTCTTTCTGTCTACATTTTCCATTTCTTGACGCTGTTCTACAGCTTCTATGAATGAAATGCAATCTATGCGTGGAAGAGGCAAACCTTTTTACATCTGCCTGCCGCACCAGAACATATGGCGACAGGGGTAGGGGAGCAGTACAAGAGACATCACATTACGTAAGTAATGTCCGTTGTGCTGTTTTTTTGTTGTTTGGGGGGGGGGGGGGTTTAGTTAGGCTATAAAAGAGATGTAGCCTTTTCTCCCCTCAATCCCATTTCCAGCCCTACTTATACACCTTCCCATTTCCAGCTGCCATTTGGCTACCCACACTGTTATTTACTCTTTAAATCAATTTACATACACTATATTGTCAAAGTATTGAGGCGCCTCCCTTTACACGCATATGAACTTTAATGGCATCCCAGTCGTAGCCGTAGGGTTTAAGATTGGAGTTTACCCACCCTTTGCAGCTATAATAGCTTTAACTCTTCTGGGAAGGCTGTCCACAAGGTTTGGAGTGTATATGGGAATGTTTACCTGACCTCACAAATGGAAGTGGCACTTCTGGAAGAATGGTCACCGATATGGGCGAGAAGGTCTGGCTCGCAGTCTCTGCTCCAATTTATCCCAAATGTGTTCAAGGACTTTGAGGTCAGGACTTTGTGCAGGCCAGTCAAATTCCTCTACCCCAAACTCGCTCATCCATGTATGGACCTTGCTTTGTGCACTGGTGTACAGTCAGTCATGTTGGAACAGGAAGGGTGTCATCCCCAAACTGTTCCCACAAAGTTGGGAGCATGAAATTGTCCAAAAGATCTTGGTATGCTGACGCCTTAATAGTTCCCTTCACTGGAACTAAGGGACCAAGCTCAACCCCTGAAAAACAACCCCACACCATAATCTCCCCTCCACCAAATGATTTGGACCAGTGAACAAAGCAAGGTCCATAAAGTTGTGGGCCAACTCAATATTGAACCCTACGGACTGAGATGCCATTAAAATTCATGTATGTGTAAAGGCAGGCGTCCCAATACTTTGGACAACATAGTGCATTTTATTTCAGGGTCTTTAGTAGTGGTACCCTCATGAGGGCTGCCAAGTGTTGTAATCCACCTGTCATCCCACCCAGCCAGGCACCCGATTTCCAGTCACTCTTTAGACACAAAACAGTACATGCACTTTGGTTTGTCTTTTATTGAGGGGAATCATCTTGGATAGGGTAAAAAGTGTATATGGGATGCCCAGTTGATTGAAGAAAATTTACATAAGACAAAACTATATACACTCTCTGTATATACACTCCTGTATTCACTCCAGCACAAAACTTGCTTGACAATTGATCTCACTCTTCCAGGACCAGCTAGCACTGATTTGTAAGCCAGAACTGACTCAACCAGACCTAAAGTAGAGGCTTTTTTCAGGCAGGGACCACGGGCCCCTTTTAGTGTAGCAACAAAAATAGGATTGATCTTTAGTGCTAGCTGTCATCATGGCTGCTGAGCCCAGTACCACATCTTCAGGCCCTGTCAGCCCTCATGGCTGCAGCTGCCTCTCTCCATCTCAGACTGCAATTTCCCAGTCCTCTCAGGTGTGTCTCCCCAGTCCTCAACTGTGCTTCACTCACCAGCCCTCCTGGCTGCGACCTGTTTCTACTTGGAGGTTCTCCTGGCAGTGCTTACTCTTGCTGTCCTTTCCTTGCTTCTCTTGGCCGGGACACCTCTGTGTGTTGTAGAAGGGTCCCGTCCAGGCCCAAGGGCATCCCCAGACTAGAGAGCTCCCTCCAAGGCCACCGACAGCCTAGCACTACATTTCCAAATTCCACCAGCAAAAATTCTCCTTCATTTTAACTGATCTCACCGTTTCAGGTCCAGCTAGCTTAGGGAGGATTTCCCCCTGCCAATCCAGATTGGGGATTGGTCAAAGCTCCTCAGAATATCCCAGGCAACTGCACCTCCCCTCTCCACCTATTTTCAGAGGACACCAGAATGTTCTGGAAATTAGAAGGTCCTTGTGATGCTGCCTGTGAGTCACCCAGTGCTTCCCTGAGCCACTTCCAGCCCATATCATAGCTGCCATGGTAGACAAACACAAAGTGGCACATAATTGTGATGTGGAAGGAAAATAAAAGGTTTTTATTTTTTTTATTTTTTACAAATAAATGTGAAAAGTGTGACATGCATTTGTATTCAGCCCCCTTTACTCTAATACCCCTTACTAAAACCTAGTGGAACCAATTGCCTTCAGAAGTCACCTTAAATAATTTAATTTCAGTATAAATACAGCTGTTCTGCAAAGCCCTCAGAGTTTTTTTTAGAGAATCTTAGTGAACAAATCGCATAATGAATGCCAAGAAACACCAGACAGGTCAGGGATAATAATTGCACTCTTTTGTACTCCATTTCTACCATTTCTCAAAGTGTAAAAAATGTATAAACGATAGGATAAAGCTTGAGACAAGTCCTTTATTTAAAAAACGATTCCAGCAATGTAATCCATTCTTGATCTCCAGTGAGGATATGACGCACACAATCCTGCCTCCACCAGATGCACCCGACAAATGACGTGCCGCCAGCCTGACAGCTCCTACGTAGCTGAGGGCAGGGCCAGAAACACAAGGGGAATCGCTGGGGTAACGTGACATATACGGGTGGCCCCGCCCCTCTCTGATGCAACAAGATGTCATTTTTACAAAAATTTCATTTTGTGCATTGACTGTTATAAACACGGGAAACATGCACTACTTTACAGGCATACTATAGACACCCCCAGGTACGAAATTTAAAGGAATATTTCATTTTTATTGTTTCACTTTAAAGCAATATTAAAATCACTGCTCCCAAAAAAACTGCAGTTTTTAAAACTTTTTGTTGCATTGATACATGTCCCCTGGGGCAGGACCCAGGTCCCCATACACTTTTTATGACAATAACTTGCATATTAACCTTTAAAATTAGCACTTTAGATTTCTCCCATAGACTTTTAAAGGGTGTTCCACGGCTTTTCGAATTTGCCGCAAACTGTTTGGTCAACGGGCGTACAGCCAATGTTCAAGTCAAACATAAAGCTCATCCCTAATAGAAATCATTAGCTCATTAGATCGACTTCTGTACAACCTCAAAGCCCATACATGGATTGCAATTGGACCAGTCCCTGCATAACTGGTCAAATATCAATGTATGACCAGATTTACACTGCACAAGGACTTGGACTCCACATATCCGATTATTGCAGTATGTATATAACAAATGTTAGAAACACTTTCTATTCACATGGAAACACTAACTTTGATGCAACTGAGTAGGATCGGCATTACAAAGATAGAAATCTTGGGAAATAAACCTATTGCAATAGAAGTCTACAAAAGGCTAGTCTTACTTTCTTAATGAAGTGCCCCATATCCAAATACTTCTATTACATGGAAGACTGTCTGTCTTATGAAAAGGGGAGCGCCTTACAGCATTTTCCTGTCACTCCAGGCCTTTTACCTTTCACGGTCTGTTAGATATAGATGTTTGCTTGCAAGAAATTATTAAAATCTACTGTTAAATAACTCTCTCTAAGCACTAACGAGCCTTATGTGCAATGCTTGACTGACTTCAGTGTTAGAGGTGCATGTACAGTATGACATAAATCTGCTTGTGAAAACATTCTCCTTTACAAGCTGAATGTCCTGGTGTTATTTTCATCTGAAAAATGCAGGCTTCATTTACAGTGCACCTTCAACCTACTGACCATTTTTTTTACCACCAACATAAGATATACACATGCATATACAAAACTTTAAAATGGGAAATCTTGCACAATAGAACAGATTCATGCATAGCATTTTCATGGGATTTTAATTTACGGGAAATTCTTTGGTTTTCCAGACAAAGGTTCCTACACACCAAAGATTGCCAACTCTTTTATATCATTTCATGCATGCCCAAGACCAAGAGCCATCAACTTTGAAACATGCAAATAATGTTGGTTTAAACATTTTTTATTCGTATGCTGACCACATAAACTAGAAAGGATGTCAGTCCATACAGGCGCAAATGAAGATTTTGTCTAAAATGGTTAGGTGGAAATTAAAATCTTAATGTGTACCTAAATCCAGGGACAAAAATATTGCAGCTTACCATTACCAAGTGATTGAATTTTCAGCCATTTTGACTTTATTGTCAACTGTTGATCCTGCCAGTAACACACTTTGTCCCTTTCCTCCTCCTTGCACTCTATGGAGCAGCAGCATTGACACAGGAAGTATGTTAAGACTACAGAATCTTTCCCTCTCATCTCCAAAACATGGGAGGCGTTGCTCTGCAGTGCACAGATAACACTGGCAGGACTGATGACATTACCAGAATGAAAAAAGCCATATTGCAACCATTTTTTCTTATAACATATATGCAGGGCTTTTTTTTCTCAGACAATAGGTGCAGGAACTCCCCCTTTCCAAGTCACCCCCTTTCTCCGCCCCTACCCACCTCCCAGTACCGCCCCTTTTAGACAATATAGAACCAAGTATCATTTTCCGGTGCTAAGAAATATCAAGAGAAACTGTAAAATAGATCCCCTGTAGCCAGCTACAATAGATACTCCTAACAATGGACCAACCACAACAAAATCTCCCCCCAGCAACAATAGACTCACAGCAGCATCAACAGATCTCCACACAGTCAGCATTAAGGCCTCGTTCACACATAGCCGACTCCGTCTCAGTCCTTTCCGACGGAGTCCGCCTGTGTCTGCCAGCTCAGCGGGAGATCAGTCCGCAGATCTCCGCTGAGCCGACGGATGACAAGCTCCTCTCTGCTCACTGAGCGGGGAGGAGCTTGTCGAGTCCCGCTGTCCTCTATGGAGCGATCTGATGAAAACGGACAGCATGTCCGTTTTCATCAGATCTTTCCCGATCCGATCCGCATGGACGGATGGGGACGTGAGCCCCATACGTTTGTTTTTAGCGGATCGGATCAGGTCGGATGTCAGCGGACATGTCTCCGCTGACATCCGACGCTCCATAGGGGTGCATGGAGCGCCCGTTCAGGTCCGCCTGAAAAACTGACAGGCGGACCTGAACGGATCCATGTGTGAACGAGGCCTAATAGACTCTCTGGCTGCCATCAACAATAGACCCCCCTCTCAACAGTAGACCTCTTTCAGCAACTGAGCTCCCAGAAACATAAGACCCTCCACAGCAACAATAGGTCCCCCACCAGCAACAATAGACCCCCCTGCACAAATAGATCCCCAGCAGTGAGCATCAATACCCTACAGGAGACCCCAGCACCACTTGTCATTACATATAGTCAGTCCTGGAGGTGCCGGAACTGTGTTCCCACTGAAAAAAAGCCCTGCATATATGTTCAAGTAAAATGCCCTCTGCCAGACACTGCTCCTCCTCCTCATGTGCATTTCATCCTAATGGGACTTAATCATAGAGCTGAAAACATTGAGATCTTAGTGTATAGTCAACTGACTACAGGAAGTAAACATACATATATATATATATATTGTGACAGGGTACACGATTGTATGTACACCAGTGAGAGGCTGGAAAGGTCAGTTTTCCCTGCCCTGGAAGGGGTTAAGCCTGGCCAACAGGTAAACCTCCTCTCTTCCCCCTATTAATTAACAGTCACCTGGTAGGGAAATGAGAAGTGAGAGCTCAGTGTGAGAGGTATGCTGAGCTGGACGGACAGGTTGGAAACTGTCTGCATGGAAGGAACAAGGTCTGTCATAGATTTGTTTATTTTGGACTGGTATTCTGTTTATTTTGTACTGGAGGCCGGAATAGCCCCTCCAGTACAGTGTAGTGAGGGACACTACTGTCAGTTAGCCTCCTAAATGGGAGTAGGCCATTTTGTTTTTGTATTATTTATTTTTGAGTGCAATAAAGCCATATTTATTGCTTAAGATCAACGACTTTGCTGCATGACATTATCGCTATTTCTACGACTTTGTCACAATATATATTATTTATATATATATATATATATATATATATATATATAATAATTATATATAGCACTACCCCCGAAGGAGCTGCTGGCTTGTTTTGGGTGGCACATTACCTCTGTATCTCCGCCGTCTAGGGTACTTGATGAGAGTTGTAGTAAAGGGAAAGTCCACACGACAACAGGTGTATTTTCTGTGCTTTTATTACCCAGCCGGGTAAAACCGATTAAACACAGTAGAAAGGTGAAGGGAGAGCAAATAGGAGACAGCAGATTCAGGTGTAACTGCATACGGGGAAACAGTCCTGCTTCCAACAACACTTTACTTCACCACTCCAGCCGGAGTGGGTATAGCACACCTGGACATGCCTCTCTCACAAGCCTGGCAGCCAGAGTGTCACTCAAACTTAGGATCAAGTCTCTGTCACAGACCCTCCTAAAAGAATGAAGACAATTATGGTCCAGAATCCTCTCTCAGATTCAGCACCTGGATCTCCAGGTAGTTTTTGCAAATTAGCGACTGACAGGCGACCAACATCCAGCCTGTCAGATCCCAGGTAGTCCCTCGATGAATGGACAGGCCCCTCCTGGATCTCCAGCATCATGCTTGGTATCCTTTGGACAGACTCCTAATCCGTCAGACTCCTCCAATTGGACGGACAGCTCGGGACCCCCTCCAAATTGGGGACCCAGTCAAACACTCAGCAGATCAATTACTCCGGGCCAACGTGGTCCTGGAACCAGGAACACTGCTACCCACGCACACCCCGGCCAGGAGGGCCATATGCAGTGGGTGTCGTGGAATGGCTACCCCAATGGTGGGCGCCACACGAAGAACCTCGAGGCAATGGAGTCTGCCCCCTTGGTACCCCTCCCCAGCATGCACAGTGAGGCGGCCCACCCCTGACTGGCCGCCAAGGAGAGATACTCAGTCTCACTTGACCCCACTGCTGCCACCTGCCGTTCGGGGGTGACGAGAGTCTCCGAACGAAAGGCTAGCCCACAGTACAGCCAAGCTACAGCAGAGACCCAAATTTAAACAATCAAAGCTAACTATTTCTCTGAATTCTCCCCCCTAAATTTAAGGCTGGGTTCACACTACGATTTTCCCGTCCGTCAGCCGCATAAGATTTATATGAAAAAACGTATGCGGCTGAAACGGATTGAACCGTACATAAACGTATGCGTTTATAAAACGTATACGGTTTCAAAAAGTGCGTACGGTTCCATCCGGTTTTGATTAAAAAAACGCATAAGTTTTTGGAATTAGTGTCATTTAATAAATAAAGATTTTCTTGTTTTGAAAATGCGCATACGCAGACGAAAAACGCATACGGTTTATACGTATGGAACTGCACATATGTGCGTTTTCCATTGACTTTA
The DNA here is from genome assembly GCA_029574335.1 of Rana kukunoris. NCBI lineage: Eukaryota > Metazoa > Chordata > Amphibia > Anura > Ranidae > Rana > Rana kukunoris. The sequence continues at coordinate 162,674,489 of CM056055.1, read as the reverse complement.
ATGTTAAAAAAAAGTATGCATTTGCCATACGGTTTCAAAAACTGACTCAAAACCGTGGTCGAACACGGTTTTGCGTACTGTTAAAAAACGTTTTGCCAGCAAATCGTACGCACCCGGATGCATCTGAGTGCATACGATTTGCAATGCATTGTCTATGTATGCGTTTTCCCGTACTGGCCCATACGTTTTCAAAACTGAAATCGTATGCGGCTGACGGACGGGAAAATCGTAGTGTGAACCCAGCCTAACATAGCACCGGCTCTGAAAGTAGCCAGGCACTACACACACATATACATACATTATATATATTATATATAGCTTTTTTTTTTCAAACAATAGGTACTGGAACTCAACCTTGACCCCCCAAAACCCCTCCCCACACACACCGTCCAAATCACATCAAATAGTGGGTATGGTCAGATTTTACAAACAGTTGAAGGGTCTTAAATGGGCATTAAATACCAGAGTGCAGAGATTATGGGGGTTACATACAGAATGCAGAGCTGTAACTTGATAATCTCAGAAACCAGACTTTTGTGTTTACAAGTGATTGTGGTGAGCAGTCACCAAAGGGTCTGAGCCAGAGGTGGTGGAACTGAGTTCCACCAAGTTCCCCCTGAAAAAAAGCCCTGTATATATATATATATATTATATATATATATATATATATATATATATATATATATATATATATATATATATATATATATATATAAAATGAGAGTTGCCCTTCATCATTTTATAACTTTTGGTAAATGGTTAAATTCACTGATAATTTAAAAACACAGCAATAAAACAAAACCCAGAGTATACTTTTAAAAACAACCATCTCAGGTAAACTTGCAGGGAATTGCTAAATAGCTTGGCTCTTGTGAATCACAATAGCCTTATTAACAACACATGCCATTTCAGCTTCACAGCCATCTACTGAACAATGACAGAAGGCAAAAGTTGGTATAGGCCTGTGAAAAGCGCCGACATGTGTAAAAGGCAGAATTGGATCCACATTCTGTTGTTCTATTTGAGTAATTTGTTCTGATTTAGGAAACGTTTGCCAAATTCCTGTTTTAGAGCAACAAGACATTGTACGCTATATGCCTTTTGTGTATGTGAAACAAAAACCACAAAAGGCATTCCCAGCTAACTAAACATGTGATTTAATTGCGATCTTGTCAAACACAAAAACTTCAAATACAGTGCAAGACCTCCACCAGGCTCGGAGTGTAGTTTGCCTGGAGATAGGAAGCTGAAGAGGTTTGTAAATCCCTCTGGATCTTTCCAGAGAAAATCATCATATGTGTAAAATGAAAGAAAGCAAGAAAAAAAATACAGATCATTGTGTGGATTCACAGCCGTTCACAAGTATTCATTAAGGATGTCCTTTTTGGGATATGCCCAGCAGTTTGCCTCAATTTGTTAGTTCCTTTTCTTATTAAAAAACGCCTTATGTCCCTTCCTTCTTTAAACCATGGGCAGCTTAGGAGCTTCTTTGGGAGGTTCAGCACAAGATGCTTTGAAGCAACGTCCAGGTTTTAGAATAGCTGGCAGAGACGCCTTTTTGTGTACAACATTGCTGCAGTCCAACCACATGGTGACAACAGACGCCTAAGAAAGGCTCATCACAGTTCTATGAAAAACAACAGGCCGAAGAAACCGAGTACAGGTTGCTTCAAATGCAAATGATTTGAGCAAGTTGGAACTGGCTACTGTTCTTCGAAAAAGAACAAACTAATTATTTTTAAGCAGACCATCTCATTTTAGGCATATTATCTCTTTAGGGAGAATTATATATCTACAGAAAATATTTTGTGTTTTTAACACAAAATTTGGGGAAATACAATTCTAAAGTTCATACTTTACAGAAAGGGATTTCATTAAAGCGGAGTTCCACCCTTAAAAGCACTTTGTTTCATCCCATCCAGCAATCTGGCGTCAGCGCCAGTATGCCGTTTTTTATTTTATTTAATCCATGTACTTACTTTATAATAGATCATTTAATTTTGTGCGCACCGCGTTATGTTGCCGCTATAAGGCGCCACGCCTTCCGGAAACAGCCGATTAGCGTTCGGCTCTTCTCGGCGCCTGCGCACAGACCCAGAAGCTGACTGCGCAGGCGCCGTATATAGCCGCGTCACGCCCTCCGAAAAAAGCCGAACTGGGACCGGCTATTTACGGCGCCTGCGCAGTCAGCTCCTGGGTCTGTGCACAGGCGCCGAGAAGAGCCGAACGCTAATCGGCTGTTTCCGGAAGGCACGACGCCTTATAGCGGCGACATACCGCGGTGCGCCCAAAATTAAATGATCTATTATAAAGTAAGTACATGGATTAAAAAAAACAAAAAAAAAACAGCATACTGCCGCTGACGCCAGTATGCTGGATGGGATGAAACAAAGTGCTTTTAAGGGTGGAACTCCGCTTTAACCACTAGAGCTGGTAAACTGTACTAAAAGCTGCATTTACATACACATATATACACACAAACACACATTTTATATATACTGTATTTATTGGCGCATACACTCACTTTTTTACCCTGAAAATAGAGGGTAAACTGTGGCTGGGTGTTATACGCAGGGGGCTGTGGGAAGTTATTTTTCCTGAAACTTCCCTCTTAAAGTTAGGGTGTGTGTTATAAGCCGATAACACGCACAGGCGTGTGAATACACAATTTGTGGTTTATATATTTTATATATATATATATATATATATATAGAGGTGTGTGTATATATATATATATATATATATATATATATATATATATATATATATATATATATATAACCACAAATACTTCCTTAGAAAGACATGATCTACAGTAATTTTAACCACTTCAGCCCCGGAGGATTTGGCTGCCAAATGACAGAGCTGCTTTTTGCGATTTGCCACCGCGTCGCTTTAACTGAAAATTGCGCGGTCGTGCAAACAAAATTGCGTGGGCTCCCAAACTAAATCGATGTCCTGTTTTTCCCACAAATAGAGCTTTCTTTTGGTGGTATTTGATCACCTCTGCGGATTTCGTTTTTTACGCTATAAACAAAAAGCGAAAATTTTCAAAGTAAAAGCAATATTTTTTTTTTTACTTTTTGCTATAGTAAATATCCCCCCAAAAAATCTATAAAAAATGTTTTCCTCAGTTTATAAGCGATTATTGATTGGTTTGTGCAAGTTATAGTGTCTACAAAATAGGGGATAGTTTTATGACATTTTTTATTTATTTTTTACTAATAATGGTGGCAATCAGCAACATTATGGCTGATGCATCGGACACTTTTGACGCTATTTTGGGACCATTCAAATTTATACGGTGATCAGTGTATAAATGTGACTTTCAGGGAAGGGGTTAACCACTAGGGGGCTAGGAACGGATGAAGCGTGTCCTAGGGAGTGATTCTGAGGCTGCGTACACAAGATCAGTCCATCCAATGAGAACGGTCCCAAGGACCATTTTCATTGGTTAACCGATGAAGCGGACTGATGGTCTGATGTGGCTACACACCATCGGTTACATTTATCATGTTAGAACACGGTGGTGTTATCGTGTTTTAACACAACGACGTGCTGAAAAAAAACGAAGTTCAATGCTTCCAAGCATGTGTTGACTTGATTCTGAGAATGCGCGGCCTTTTAACCGATGCTTCTGCATACTAACGATCGGTTTTGACCCATCGGTTAGACGTCCATCGGTCAAATTTTAAAAGCAAGTTCTCTTTTTTTTGACCGAAGGATAACTGACCAATGGGGTCCACACACGATCGGTTTGGACAGATGAAACGGTCCTTCAGTCCGTTTTTATCGGTTTTGACCGATCGTGTGTACGCGCCTGTTTAGTGTCCTGTCACTAGGCAGAACAGGGAGATGGCCTTGTTTACACAGGCAGCAGCCCCCCATTCTGCAGCTCTGTGACAGGATCGTGGGACACCAGTGGACATGGCCACAGAGCTCACGGCACCCATGTGGCAGTAAATTTAAAGGAAATTATATATATATATACACACACACACACACACACACACACATACATACATACATACATACATACATACATACATACATACATACATACATACACACCGGCACCGGGGAGAGGAGTGGGGCTTTCTTTGCCTGCATCGTTGGACCGTGGGACAGGTGAGTGTTTTTGTAGCTGCTGACTTTTATATGGGTAGAACTCCGCATTAAGCTGGCCATACATAAATAGAAATTTGGCCTGTTCAGCAGGGACTGGCTGATTTTCAATGTATGGGCAGGATGGCTGCACAGAAGTTGGATCTACTGATCAACTTATGTACAACCAGCCCATCAGGTCTTTCCCAAATGATCCGTGCCACCGGCAACACAAATCATTGTATTCTGAAAGGGAAGACTCCCCACTGTCAGAATACAATACCATAGTGGGAGGGATTCCCCAATCCATCTCAAATGCATGGATGGCATAATCGAGGCATTTTCTTTCATTCAAACATCTGATTGAATGAAACAAAGGCTCTGCCAAAGCATCTCTGTTGAATCACTGCTAAGGGAAAATCAGTAGTAGGTTATCCAATGAGTGTACAGTGTTTTAGTATGTGTAACTTAACCACTTGACAACCGCCCACTGTAAATATACATCCTGTTTTTAAAGATGGATATCTCGGTAACGGCAGCAGCTGCTGCCACAACCGAGATATCCATCTCTTCAGTGGGCGGTCCTGTCTCCACGGTGGATTCGCCGCGAGATTGCCGTCATCTGTGGCGGGGGAGGCCCCCCTCCTGCCGCTCTCCCGTGCCCTCTGCCACTTACCGGAGCCGTCGGTAGCGGCGGAGGTGATCGGGTCCTTCGGCTGTCTGTGTGGGGATGTGAGTTAGGGCAACATGGCCCCCACCTGTCCCCATAGCTTTGCTGGGAGGAAGCGACGTCAAAACGTCTTAAAGAAAAGTTTCCATTTTTTTTTTCGCATTTAAGTCTAAATATGAGATCTGAGGTCTTTTCGTTTTCTTTTTTTTTTAGTTTTTTTTTCACTTGGTTATCCTGCCAGTATTCCTGTTATTTTTGAACTTACTTTAATAACCCAAGCTGTCTAAAGTAGCAGTTAGGGGGTTACGACAAACCTATTTAAAATTATAAGGGGTTCTTACAATGATCAGTTTTTATTCATCTATAAAATCTTTATCCCAAAAGGAAAAAAGTGGTTTAAAATAACATAACTGCTTAAAAAGTCAAGTCTATGCTAGTCTAACACTACCCTTTAACCAGACTGATAATTCTGAGTCCAAACGTGTTTTCTTTAGACCCCTTTCACATTGAGGCCCTTTTCAGGCGTTTTAGCGCTAAATATAGCGACTGTAAAGTGCCTCTCATGCCTCCCTAGTGTGAAAGCCTGAGTGCTTTCACACGGCGGTGTTTGGGAGCACTGCTCTGGTTATGTGTACGCGGCATTACTTTATAATGTCGCGTACACACAGTCAGAATTTCGGATGGAAAAAGTCTGATGGAATTTTTTCAACGGATATTCTGACCATGTGTGTGCCCCATCTGACTTTTTCCATCTGAAATTCCGACGGACTTGGAAAGAGAACATGTTCTCTTTTTTCCTGACGGAAATTCATTTTGTCTGTATGGAATTCCTACAGAGAGAAAAAAAAAAACACGGATGCTTCATTATTCTAGGCTCGTCATAGAGTTGTACGTCACCGCGTTTGACGGTCAGAATTTCGTGTGTCTGCAAGACAGCTTGAACAGAATTCCTTCAGAAAAACCAGTCCGAGTTTATTCCGATGGGAAATCTGATCATGTGTATGGGGCATTAGGGTGTCTACATTCTGGATGAAGTAGTAAGCATGTTACTGCCTGGCCAGATTACCAGTTTAAATAAAGGGAAATCAAAAATAATGCAGCCACCATGTCCAAGGATTGGTAAGCTTAAAGTGGAAGGAAACCCACTCTCATCCTTTCTAAACTACTGCAATAGTGCTGATCTAAAAGGATATACATGTCTCCTGCATGTATCCTTACCTGTCAAATGTCTCCCCTCTGTCTGTCTGTTATAAGAACTGAAAAACTGCAGATCTGTGGGTGGATCTGTTGTCTGGAGCTCTGTGGGTGGAGTCGTGATGTCAGTAGACTCCCCGCCCTCCTCTACACTCCTTGTCAACATGCCTTTTTTCCTGTGTATTCCTTACACTAAATTCTGCTATGACCACCAACATCCAGTCAAAATCGAGAAAAGTAACCACATGACTTCAGAAAAGGAGTGGGGGTGGGAATTAAAAAATAATGCCCGTCTCCAGGCTAGTGCATGAGATATGTAAATAACCTGTCAATCACAACAAGGGGGCGGAACCAACTAAGGTTTTTCTCTGTAAGTCCGTTTTATTTCACTGAACAATAAAAGAAGATTGCTCAGAGCTGGATTAACTCTGTGTGGCAAGACTGGGCACAGATGATAGGAAATCTTATCCTGTACATTGTGACAAAAAAAAACATTTCGGGTTTACATCCACTTAAAAAAATAAATAAAGCTGTAGAACATTTTACAATGTATGCAACAGCCAGGCAGAAAGATTGCCTAGTGAGAGGTCTATATGTAAACATCAAGCCATTAAATTGCACAAATTGTACACCACCCCTACGTGAACTAGAAACCCTCCTTAGATTGGGAAATGTGATATTTGCTTTACTTTTTTGAAAAGAAAGAGGAACACGGTGTAACAGGACTAAAAGGCACACAGCAATAAAAACCCAACTGAAGTTACAACCCTTCTACACTGTACCAAAACAAAATATGTTGTGGTTTCAGCTTCTGTTCCCATTGCATGTATAGGTATAAAATATATGGGACAGAAGAAGTGAGAGGAGAGTCCAACAACCCAGGAAACTTTCCCTCTCCAAAACAAAGTAAACGTTGGCTACAGTTGCGGTTCAATATTGACTTTGAATTCAACAGAACCGGAATTGCCACAAATCATATACTGTATAATAAATGTATCAAGTGGGACTGCACCTGTCATCCACAAGGCCTAATTGAAGGTAGACATAAGTAGACTTTACATTTAACTTACAAAATGCTCCTAGGGTTGCATGTTAAAGCATTTGCTACCCCAACACTTCATATTCCTGATATGTGCCTGCTTTGTATTTCTTCCCTTATGTGAAATCCCTGGTGTTCCTGCCAGTCCCTCTGTTTTTCTATTAAAAACTGACCACACCAAGCAGGAGAACACACCATGGTCAGTTCTCTAGCTATGCTGAGAACTCTGTGTGCTCTCCACCAATGGTCAGCCTTGTCCTGACACGCCCCTGCAGCACAGCCATTATTGGGAAGCTCAGTGTACTGCTTCTCCTCCCCCCAGCTATTATGCAGCTGAGAACAGAGGGAAAAGGTATTTATAATGCATTTTAATATCCATACATAAATGTTTTGCCTTTTCTTTCTATTTAAATTGAATGGGTTGTCTTGGCGCCGGTTCACAGCGACATGAAAGTCGGCATGACTTTGCGAGGCAACTTTGAGGAAACTTCAAGTCGCCTCCAGGACAGGCAACTTTGCCAGTGGCCAATCAAACAATAATCAGCTGTGTGGGAGGGAGGGGTTTGCCTGAGAAAACTATTTTCTCTTCCTGTAAAGTTGCTTCAGTTAGGACACTGATCCGACTTTGGAGGGCACTTCCATTGAAATTAATGGGTACAAGTTGCCTATAAGTCGCCTTGAAGTAGTACAGGAACCTTTTCTGAAGTCGGAGCGACTTCAGCAGTGTACATTAAGACAGCTCATTTACTTCAATGGAATTTCTCATGTCACGTGACTTGGGGCGACACAGGTTGGGTCCCAAGTCACGGTAGTGTGAACCGGCACCAACAAGGTGATTGTTTACAAATTGCTTTCAGTTTTGATTTCTTTTAGTTGGGGAGATTTTTTCTTACTTCCTGTTCAAGTGATAAATGTATGAACAGGAATTTAAGGGAAATCTCAATAATACACTGCATTTAAAATTTGACAGTTGTTCCAAACCTTCCCAATCCAAATATAAAAATGTAGGAATTGAAGATTTAAAAATATTGCTCTGATTTACAAACATAGCAAGTCTTTTCATTCTGTCACCAAACAGGTGACATCATGCCACACAAATAGCCTGCCTAGTGCTACAAAAATATATATATTTTTTCAATACTATTGTTCTATGTAAATGCTAAAGTCACCGATCATTTTCATTATGGTTTAATAGCGCTCTCCCTGAAGATGGCACTTATCCGAATGGTGTATTTCTTGCTAATATTCGAAAGATGATTATGGGGACATGGGACTAGACTGCATTAAATGTAAACTAAGACCACATCATTTAGAATGAAAGCAGATTCCCATTTCAATTACTCTTTACACTGGTTTCTGTGCACAATACGGTTGTGCCTCTGCAGTATATCAATATCACCCCACCGCAATCCTCTCTCATGTACACATGAATTGATCTTGCAGTTCACCTCCTCCCTGTACACCAGATAATTGACAATGGCAGGCAGATGGCAGTCTATGAAATGGGATGGTCCTAAGAGAGGACCACAAAATGTTATGGGAATTTTGGAGTTTTCTGCAGATTTCCGCAGGGTACAGTAGGAATCGTAGCCTATTATGCACCTGTTAACGCTCCCTAGGGTTACAACCAGGCTCTGTTCTAAACTAGCACTAGCAAATAGTCCTTTAAAGGGCAAGTAAACACTTTTATTGCAACTCAGTTTTCGTAAACAGAGAATGAACACAGGTGTACTGTATATAAGTTTCAGGCGCTTAGGAGACAATTACATTTTAAAGGCTACGATGATTGATAAAGACCATGTACTGTAAATAACATTTCTGAAAGAATGGTCTTAACCACTTAAGACCCGGACCTTTAGGCAGCTAAAGGACCCGGCCAGGTTTTGCGATTTGGCACTGCGTCGATTTAACAGACAATTGCGCGGTCGTGCGATGTGGCTCCCAAACAAAATTGGCGTCCTTTTTTTCCCACAAATAGAGCTTTCTTTTGGTGGTATTCGATCACCTCTGCGGTTTTTATTTTTTGCGCTATAAACAAAAATAGAGCAACAATTTAAAAAAAAAATTGAATATTTTTAACTTTTTGCTATAATAAATATCCCCCAAAAATAGCTGGGCACTTAAAGAGGACGTACCTGTACGTGCATGTGCCCAGCCGTGCCATTCTGCCGACATAAATGTGCAGGAAGCAGTCCTTAAGTGGTTAACTGAGCTTACAAACTATTGAACTATGCAGGCTTATTTATGCTTGGTGTGATTGTATCCATATTGGTGCAATAGAACGTACAAATATTTGTCTAATAAAAAAAAAAAAAAGAATATTTCTGAAAATATTAACCACTTCCATACCAGGCACTTACGCACCTTCCCACCCAAGCCAATTTTCAGCTTTCAGCACTGTCGCAATTTGAATGACAATTGCGCGGTCATGCTACACTGCACCCAAACAAAATTGGCGTCCTTTTTTCCCCACAAATAGAGCTTTCTTTTGGTGGTATTTGATCATCTCTGCGTTTTTTTTTTTTTGTGCAACAACTAAAAATAGAGCGAAGATTTTGAAAAAAAAATAAAGTTTTTATTTTTTTCTGTTAATTTTTTTGTAAATGAGTATGTTTTCTCTTTCAATTATGGGCACTGATATGGTGGCACTGATGGGCACCGATGAGGTGGCACTGATGGGCACCGATGAGGTAGTTCTGATGGGCACCGATTAGGTAGCACTGATGGGCACTGATAGGCGGCGCTGGTATTGGGCACTGATGGGCACTCATGGGCGGCACTGATGGGCACTCATGGGCAGCACTGATGGGCACTCATAGGCAGCACTGGGCACTCATAGGCGGCACAGGTGGGCACTCATAGGCGGCACAGGTGGGCACTCATAGGCGGCACAGGTGGGCACTGATAGGCGGCACAGGTGGGCACTGATAGGCGGCACAGGTGGGCACTGATAGGCGGCACAGGTGGGCACTGATAGGTGGCACTGATAGGTGGCACAGGTGGGCACTGATAGGTGGGCACTGGGCATGGATTGGCACTGTGGGGTGGCACTGACAGACACTGGGGTGGCACTGATGATCACTGAGGGGTGGCACTGATGGATCAATGTTGCCAATCAGTGCCCATGTGTGGGCACTGATTGGCATAATTTTTTTTTACTGCCCCCCTTCTTTTTTTTTTGTCATTTTATTTTTTTGTCTTTTTTTTTTTTTTTTTTGTCATTTTTTTTTGTATTTTTTTTTGTATTTTTTTTTATTACCCTGGTGGTCTAGTGTGGCGATCCGAGGGGGGGCTGCGCTGATAAACAATCAGCGCGAACCCCCCCTGTCAGGAGAGCCGCTGATCGGCTCTCCTCTACATGCGTCTGTCAGACGCGAGTGAGGAAGAGCCGTCGGCGGCTCTTCCTGTTTACATCGTGATCAGCCGTGATTGGACACGGCTGATCACGTGGTAACGAGGCTCCGCCGGAGACTCGTTACCGAGATCGGAGGTGCAGGGTGTCTGACTGACACCCCGCATCACCGATCGCCGCGCTGCGCGCCCGCACGGGCGCGTGCGGCATGAAATCGTGCTAGACGTTTGAGAACGTCTAGTCACGATTTCATAACCACTTCCCTGCCGTAAATCGGCTATTGGCCGGGCGGGAAGTGGTTAAGCCTGTGGAAATTTCACTATTAGTTCCTCGATTAATCGTTCATTTTTTTTTGATTGGTACTCACCTCTCTGCCGGGTTCCGGGTCTTCAGGGAGTCCCGTCGGAGATCCGGTAATGTCACGGACACTGGCGGGGCTTGCTGTGTCCATCTGAAGGGCTCCTTTGCTGTGCCTTCATATCTGCATGCTGGTGGGACCTTACTATCAGGCACACGCAAGGGCCGTTACACTTCCCTCTATCAATCAGGAATTCTACAGCCATCCACTGGGAATTGTGATAGTTCCCTTCACGGGACATCTACATGCCGACAGACTGTTAACCCCTCCTCATCTGGATTCAGCAGTGGTATCAGTGTACACATTTTTATACCAGTATCATACTTAGCTACATGTTTTTATGACTGCTTTTGCTACCGTTTGGTATTACTCGCACCATTTTTACAGTTTATGTAGCTACATCGATTTTATCTCCAGTGCAATATTTATTTGGTTACCTACTTGAAGACTATACAAGTTTTAATGCTATTCCCATCGAGCGCTGCCTTTATTTGTTTTTTGTATCCTGCTCTCCATTTTTTCCAGTGGTTGGTAGCTGCACTGGGAATCAGCCTGCAAGGAGATCAGCTAAAGTAGTTGGATCTGTATGTGCGTTATAAATAATCAAAATGAGTCGATTAATCGATTAAAAAAAAACGATTAATTAAACATGAACATTTTAATCAGTAACAGCCCTAGAAAATATAAAAATATCATAGATAGTAGTAGTTATTTATATAGACCCAATTATGAAATTGTTATTTTCCCTTTGTTATTCACTACAGCTCATGGAAATGTAGGCGCACCTCTCCCTCTCCGAATACCAACATTTTGCATTCTAATAAATGAAAACACTCAATGATGTAACTTGGTGTATAATTGGCCGCAGCACGTTTATTGGTGTAAAATTTAAATAACTTAAATCCATTCAATCTTTTTATTAATACCGTATTTAATTGGCATATAACACGCACAGGCGTATAACACGCACCCTAACTTTAAGAGGGAAGTTTCAGGAAAAAACTTTCCACAGCCCCCTGCGTGTAACACGCAGGCACAGTTTACTCTCTATTTTCAGGGTAAACAAGTGAGTGTTATATGCCAATAAATAAAGTAATTTACTTGTAAATAATAAATATAAACAGCTCAGTCTTCAGGACTTGAGCAACATCGCATATCAACAAAACAAGTTTCCCCTCTAAATGTAAAGGGTAACCAACCATAAAGTGCCTGCGACAAGGGTGGCTAGCTTGTTGCTGACTGACAACTGAGGATTTTCCCGCGGAGAGACGCCTTATATAGATGAGCATATTGGAGAATATTCGGGAATGTCACATGACTGGTAATGTGACCCCCTGAAACATTCCAATGTGGTCATGTGACATTCCTGAATGCCATAACGCTGCACATGTGATCAGTTATGAAACCAGCCATTGGATGGTTTGACAGTTTGGTTGAGAGCACAAGCAAATGTGACAGCTAGCATTTCCGGCAGAAACAGAGGAGGGGGACAGAGAGGATGCAGTTTCGGTATGTCAGAGCTGATTGGAGGAAAGGAACATATCCCCTCCACAGAACAGAAGAACCGTTTTGTGAATAGACAAGCTGCATGCCGAGCTCCCTCCCCAACACAAATTTTATCACATGTGTTGGGAAAACCTGTAAGAAGTGACTCATGCTGATAACAGAAGGAGGCAACAGAAGGAGGCACCAGAGAGAAACCATACTTAGAGATTTGGAGAGAGATAAGTAAACACTACAGATATAGGTGCTTTGCTCAGATTTCATGACCACGGTTTACAACCACTTTAAGTTGGATGATTTTTAGACCCAAAATCTGTCTGGTTATAGTAACTAACCAAAGGTTCAGAATCCAGGTTGGATCAAACACAATGGGGTTGATTTAATGAAGGAAAATGTCACTTTGCAAGCGATTGTTCCCTTTGCTTCGTGTGGTGAAAATTCACTTTGCAAAAAATACATAATCACTTGCAAAGAACAGAAAACAATTTTAGCTTACAGATGTCTGAAGAGCTTCACTTCGTTCACTACCTAAGGAGAATTCCCTTGCAAAGTGAATAGTCTAATTGACTTGGAAATTAATCCTAATGTGTTAGGTCTGATGTGCCATATTTTAACAAGGCCTTCAACAAGTAGCTGATGAAAACATGACAACACGGGACATATTTACCTAATATAATGATGTTGCATCTATCTTCTGTGTCTGGTCTTTGTTATAAATGCAATTTTAACTGCTAAGCAAAATCCTGGACACAGAGAGACTGATCTTTAAATTAAAGTCAAGTCTAAGCCTTTTGGAATTCTAAATGCTAATTTCAATATGTAGGAATTCCACATTTGACAGTCTGCCAAAACTTTTCCTCCTGACAGCTTTTTTGACAAGAGAAAAAGTTGTGACAGCACCTAATCACCTTGGGAAAAAAAATATATAGTTACACGTGAGCTCTGCATGGCTATGGTTGATAAAAAGAGGATTACTTACAAAAAATTACTTATGCCACAGGTGACGGTTTCAAAGCAGGAAGCCAAAATTTTCGGTATGGGATGAAGGGTTATAATTTTATTTGTGTGTTCCCATCGGAGAGATTTGTGTTTGTCACCAGTAGTGATGAGCCCAGCTCCCCTGAGTTTGGTTAGGCAGGGGTTCCGCAAAGCGGGGAGCTCAAAAACCAAAAAATTTCCTTTAACAATAAGCAGGTACCCAGATATCATTTGGAAAGGTTTGACAAGTCCTTTTAATTATTATTTTTTTTTTAAAATAAAAATCCCATCAAAAATGTCCCTTGTTGTAAATCCATTGTCAGTCATGTTATCCAATGATGTGGATCCCTATCAATCTCGGATAGCAAGCAATTGAGCTACAAGTTTGTAAGTGACGCGCTAAGCTATCACTAGACTTGTCAGGCTTCACAATTTGCAGCAAGTCCGCATTGCATTACTGCAGATCAACTTTCTTTGCAAACATTCTGCAAGTTCTGGTTCAGTTAAGTTGTGCTATAGTCATCCCACCACAGGGGTCACTGTGACTTGCAGAGCTCTTTCTGTAGACTCATCACTGAAACTTTTCTCTTACTAGAGACTTGCCACACAAATTTCCTATAAATTAGTGCCAATTAGAACTTGTGCTTCAAGTGCTCTGCAAGTGTTAACTTGCTGCACATTTTTACTGACAAATCAGACAATTCAACACTGCTACAAATTTGTGGCAAGTTATCCGTTCTATTTGGGGTCATGATACCAAACGACCCACCAGGAGATAAAAAACGCTGATACCAAGCCACATCCCACCCGTACGATTGTCACTCGCTGAATAGAAATTCTGGTGTATGACAGCCATTTAATACAAGGGGCAGGGTCTCCCAGTAATGTCACTGACCATATATGGGGATTCCCGGCCATGTAAGTGAAAGGGGCCAGTTAAGGACTCAGCAGTGCTGCTCCCACTAACATCCTTTACAGCAGGAAACTGTCATATATAAAGGCAGCAATAATATGGCAGCAGTAATATGTCAATTATATGTTACATTTGGTCATGTATAATAGTTTTAAACATTAGGGTATTCATTCTTGCTCATTTCTAGTCACCAGAACAGTAGAGACAGATGTTCTAACCATTCCCATTCACTCTACCCCAGCACCCATATATTTATACTTTTTTCAAAGTGTTTTCAGTCTAGTCTGATGTCATATTCCTCTTCATCCTCTTCTTCCTGTGGCAGTGGACAGATATTAAATGCTGCAGAAAACAGTGTCACGTAGTGATTTGGCACTGCTCTCTAGCATTTTCTTGTAAGCTGAGGGTGGGGTCAGAGACTTAAAATTCAGGGCACACGGGAAGTGGGTTAAATGATGCTGGGCATCATTCAACTTGAAAAATTATCATAGCCGGCAGGGCCGGTACAAGGCAGGGGCGGAAGAGGCGGATGCCCTGGGCGGTCGAATTTGCAGGCGGGAGGGGGGGCAGGTGAAGTGTTGGCAGTGTGTTTCACAGAATACACTAGCCGGCTCCACTAGCTGTACTGTAGTCTGTACCTTACTGCTGTAATGTGCCGAGTGCGCTCCTGCACACAGCACAAGCCTACACAGTCCACAACAGCCATACCTGTCAGTGCTGCCCCTTCACTCCCCCTATGAAGGCACTTTGTAGTCCCATCCCGGCGGCGTGACATAACTCACGGCTGGAGGCGGGATAGGAGGAGAGTAGAGAGCTGCAGAAGGCAGGTTGTGCAAAGCGAGAGCTGTGGAGAGTGGGACAGGTTGTGCAGAGGCGAGAGCCATAGGGAAAGCTGGGGGTGCAAAAGTGAAACACGGGATGTGGCAAAGGTTACAGCTGTGGATTAGGGTGAGCTTTATATTGAGGTGCAGAGATAATGTGGATGGGGGTGCAGAGGTGAGTTGTAGACTGTGGGTATACGCTGTGGTTGTAGGGGTGCAGAAATTATATGTTGATGGGGGGGCTAAGGTAAGCTGTGGAAGAGGGGATACAGAGGTAGAATACTTGAGGTAAGGGGCATTTTTGCTTGGGGAAGGCCAGCGATGGGGGACAGTAAAGCATACAGAGTTCAGTGAGAAAGAGTATGTAATGCATAGCTGTACGTTACATATTAAGGCCTTGGGATGGCACTACTGCATGCTGTATTCTGTACAATGGGTTTTGCGTAACATACTCCTGGGCCCTACATTCTGTATGCTGATCTGCATATTGCATACGCTTTACCACTGCACGCTGTGTGATACCCTCTGTTACATATTCCTGACCCCTGCACTCTGTACACAGGGCTATATGCTGCATATACCTCAGCACAAGGGATGCTTTGCATTGAATGCAAGTACGGTCTCCCTTGCTGATTTTTTTTCTGTGCCTTGTGTGATATGCACTTCTCACCACTGCACAATACACATTCCTGAACCACGTGCCTTGTGTGATATGCAGTTTCTGCTGCAGATTAATAATGAACTGGGGCAGGGGAGGAGGCCGAGGGGAGGTGAATTACCAATGCTACCCATTTTTAAATTGTTGTAATATGCAGCATGAGGTTAATGTACTGCCACTGGTCACCGATGCATTAGTGGCTGACCAGTGGCAGTTAATTAATCCCTTTATGCTGCATTAGTGCATTAACCCTGACACTGGTGCCAATAATGCAGCACAAGGGTTAATTTACTGCTACTTGTCAATTACTAATGCATCAGTGACCAGTGTTAGTGCTCAGCATAGATCAAGTGACAGAGGAGTCAAACAACATACTGTAATATATGGCAGGTAGTCATGCATGATAGCACCGACCCCATCCATAAGACATATGGAAATAGCTTGACATGTCTTTGGGGCAGGACAGGGGGGAAAAGGAGGACATTATCATAAAAAGGTCATAGGAAAAGCCACAGGGAAGCAAGACAGATTGCTTCTGGGCTTCTAGGGTACTTTTTTTCAAAGTAGTGTAAGAAAAAGAGCCCCCCCCCCCAAATAAAATACAGGGGTAGCAGGAGAGAACATTTTCTATTCTTGCAAAAGCCCTTTGTAAGAGAGAAGTACATTTTAGCAAAAGGGAAGGGTTCTGAGTGGGCAAGAATACCTGCGGAAATCTCCAGAGAGGCACAGATAGTCACAACGGTAACGATAATTGGGGGGGGGGGGGGGCGCAGTTTGCCATCTTCACCCTGGGCACAAAATGACCTTGTACCAGCACCTTAAACTCATCTGATCACTGATCCGGCTAAGTTTTTTATGCTAAAAACTGAAATTGGGCTTTAATATATTCAGTAAGTGCAGTTTTATAAAGCAATTTAGTGGGACAGTATGATAATGTGCCACTCCTCTCTGCCAATACCTCCACTGGCTTCCCATTGCCCATCTAATAAAATTCAAAACGCTAGCAATAACGTACAAAGTCATTCACAATTCTCCCCAAGCTACATCACCAAACTCATCTCTAAATATCACCCAAACAGTCCTTTCCGCTCCTCCCAAGAGCTTCTGCTTTTAAGCTTCCTTATCTCCTCCTCCTATGCTCATCTCCAGAACTTCACCAGAGCCTCTCCCACCCTCTGGAACTCACTACCCCAGTCTATCCGTTTTTTCCTACTACAGTATTTTTCACTATTAGGCTTTCTCTGAAAACTCATCACTTCAGGGAGACCTATCCCGCCTCCAGCTAACAACCGGATCTTCTACTTCCCTCATCAGTTCATCCCTCACAGTTACTACCTTTTGTTTTACCAGCCCGTCTCTTAGATTATAAGCTGGTAGGAGCATGGCTCTTCTTGCTCTTGTTTTGATTTGTACTGTTTGTGTAGTGTCTCCCTTTACATTGTAAAGAGCTGTGCAAACTGTTGGTGCTATATAAATGCTGTATACTAATAATAATAATAATAATAATAATAAGACATGTGCATTCGTTTTCATCCGAATGCATTTTAGTCCGAATTTCAGGTATTTTCGTTATTATAAAAAGGTGAAACTAAAATGCTAGCCAACAGTGAATACAGAAACAATACAGACCAGTGAAAATCAAAATGCAGCTCAAATCTAGTGTGTGCTAACAACAAAGAAATGGGTGTAAATGAAGGTGATAAGCGCAAATTGACTATACTAAAAAGGGAGCGAACAACACTCCTATAGTGAAAAAACATATAAACATGTATAAAAAGCTGAAGTGAAAATAAAATGAAAGTTCAAAAAAAAAATTTTAGTCCAGGTGATGGTAAATAAAAATGTGTGCATCAACCAATACCTAAGCTTCTATCCATGTAGGCAATGGAACAATCCAGATGAATCTTCAATGACAAATGTGTTCACAGAGCGCTTACCTTCCAACAGGAAGAAAGGGGTCTCAAATACAATCCTCAATGGTGCTGTAAATAGCTGTCTTCGGTAGGGAATGTTGTCCAAATCCAGCCACAATCAGGGTCCGCTCACCATGAGTTTAAAGCATAGATGGATTAAAGAAATAAGGCTCTCATCGTGAAATAAGTAAAACTGGGGTCAGTTTAATAGAGCTAAAATGCACTTACATGAAAAACAATTAAAAAAACGCCAAACAACGGCACTTACGGTCGGACGGTCAGGGTGTCACATCACGTCCGGTCAACCTTACGCGTCACGTCACGTGACTTCATCAGAGGAACCTTCTTTTTTCTATGCTATCCATCTATGCTTTAAACTCACGGTGAGCGGACCCTGATTGTGGCTGGATTTGGACAACATTGTCTACCGAAGACGGCTATTTACAGCACCATGAGGATTGTATTTGAGGCCCCTTTCTTCCTGTTGGAAGGTAAGCGCACTGTGAGCACATTTGTCATTGAAGATTCATCTGGATTGTTCCATTGCCTACATGGATGGAAGCTTACATATTGGTTGATGCACACAGTTTTGTTTACCATCACCTGGACTAAAACATTTTTTTTTAACTTTCATTTTATTTTCACTTTAGCTTTTTATACATGTTTATATGTTTTTTCACTATAGGAGTGTTGTTCGCTCCCTTTTAGTATAGTCAATTTGCGCTTATCACCTTCATTTACACCTATTTTCTTTATTGTTTTAACAAACGATAACAAAAGCACAGACAATGAAAACTGAAAGATCCGATATAAACAAATGCTTTATTTTCGTTGCCTAACCTTAACTCTATTATATTATAGAAAGAAAAGATTCGACATAGAGAGACATGATGATTGACAGAGAGAGACATGAAGATTCGACAGACATGAATGGTCGACATTTTTTTTTTTTAAAGATTCTGTTGAATCTTTTTTTTTTTTTTTCTTAGAACATTCGACAGACACCATAAGCCTTCAATGACAGATTCGACCTTAATTTGGATTTTCGGACTAATGCATTTTAACGAAAAACAAAATAAGAGAAAAAAGGATTTCGGGAGTAACTAAATAAATGTATTTTTCGGACGAAAACTAAATTAGGAGACAAAATATTTCAGTGTGCACATGTCTAATAATAATAAAAACACAAAAGACTAAAGGGACAACTAGAAATAGGTATATTAAAGAATATTAGTTAGGCTGCAAAAACATCTATTGACTAACACAGAAATGTAGTTCTGTATCATTTGGAGCGCTAGAATTGGCTTATCTGGGGTTTAAAAGTTATTTAAAGAAAAAAAGTCATGCTTTTAAAGTTTCCAGTGTAAAGTAAAACATTTTACTCAAGTGTTAGAGCAATTTATTTCAGTCTAAACAAAAGAAATATGCTTGGCTTAAATTCAAAACATTTTTAAAAGCACATTAGTGTTCCTAACAATCTGCCGCTATTGAATCAGTCACCAGACTCACTGACTTCCTCTTATTTATTCTAGGCTTTATTTAAGTACAAAGTGCTGATTGCTGGTCCTGGAGAAACGCAAAATGTGGTGGTGATATATCTCTAAAGAGAAAAGCTACTCCAGTTTTAAACAAGGATTATTTCTGATCTCTTTCAATAAAGGTTCAGTAAAGCATATAGCCAGAGGGTAATCTAATATTTATATAATAGCTAGGCATGTATTCATTAAAAAGATGGAAATCTATATATCTGTAGAGATAAAAAAACACATCTCTAGCTGGCCATAGCGCCACCCAGTGGTCAATGTCCTTGGACTTATGCTTTCCACATGCCAAACTGAGTTGAGTATGCCCAACATATAGGGTAATAAATGAAAGATGTCTAAATAAAGCTGGCTAATTTATTGTCGCCATGCTGTTAGCATTTGAGTTCTATAATCAAAAATGATTAATGCTTTGCCACTGGTGTAAGGTCATACAATAGCTTGCAGATCTAATCCTAAATCATGGCCTATAAGGAAATGTACCAACCTATTTATGGAAGGTGAGCGCTATACTGGTATGGGCGCAAGCACCTGTGTATATCGTGTTTAGCTGCGCAGAGTCATTTATATCTACAGGCAGCTGTAAACAGTACCAGGCCATTTTGGGTGGGGGGAATATGCTGGTTTTTACATTGGATGTGCTCAGATGCCCCTGTTTTAAGAGGCCCAAGATAAGCATGACTCAACAGCAAATCCTGACTTTCACCAGTGTCTTTGTACTCCCTAAATTGGCAGAAATATTAGCATGCTCCATGATATGTAATTACAATTAGGATTTAGTTATCTTCCTAATTGTTTCTTTGTAAGCATTCACTGAGCAAAGGTCAAGTGGGACCCATCTAGAAAAGTTACCTTAGCAGTCTTAAAGCTGAAAACGGACTCATAGCTAGATACGTTATCAGGGTGATTTGTAGAGCCTGTCTACTAGGATACACTCAAGATGAGCTATTGCTATCAACATTTCGTTAACGCTACACTTCAAACACACTAAAATGTGGACCTTTGTGATGTGGGAGTCTGAATTTATTAATGGTTTGAAGAACTTTCTTTTTGATGAAATGCCCACACTGGTAATGATTTTCAGCTAAGAGAAAATTATATTATATGATATATATATATATATATATATATATATATATATATATATATATATATATATATATATATATATATATATTAGACAACTCTTTCCCAAGAGCTTATTATAAATCAACAATGGGTGTGTATTGTGACAGATCTTTCAAACCTTCACAAGAAAGGAAAGACACAACATACGTAGTTCTCTAGCTGACAAATTCTCTTCTCTCTCAAAATATATATATTATATATATATATACACACACACACACACATATATACATACACACACACACACACATTACAGACCAAAAGTTTGGACACACCTTCTCATTCCAAGAGTTTTCTTTATTTTCATGACTATGAAAATTGTAGATTCACACTGAAGGCATCAAAACTATGAATTAACACATGTGGAATTATATACATAACAAAAAAGTATAAATAAATATATGTCATATTCTAGGTTGTACAAAGTAGCCAACTTTTCTAGAACAACTGTGTGAATCAGGCATTCATTGTAGAATATCTGCTAGGAAACCACTGCTAAAGAAAGGCAACAAGCAGAAGAGACTTGTTTGGGCTAAAGAACACAATAAATGGACATTAGACCAGTGGAAATCTGTGCTTTGGTCTGATGAGTCCAAATTAAAAATTTTTGGTTCCAACCACCGTGTCTTTGTACGACGCAGAAAAGGTGAACGGATCGACTCTACATGCCTGGCTCCCACCGTGAAGCATGGAGGAGGAGGTGTGATGGTGTGGGGGTGCTTTGCTGGTGACACTGTTGGGGATTTATTTAAAATTGAAGGCATACTGAACCAGCATGGCTACCACAGCATCTTGCAGCGTCATGCTATTCCATCCGGTTTGCGTTTAGTTGGACCATCATTTATTTTTCAACAGGACAATGACCCCAAACACACCTCCAGGCTGTGCAAGGGCTATTTGACCGAGAAGGAGAGTGATGGGGTGCTGCGCCAGATGACCTGGCCTCCACAGTCACCGGACCTGAACCCAATCGAGATGGTTTGGGGTGAGCTGGACCGCAGAGTGAAGGCAAAAGGGCCAACAAGTGCTAAGCATCTCTGGGAACTCCTTCAAGACTGTTGGAAGACCATTTCAGGTGACTACCTCTTGAAGCTCATCAAGAGAATGCCAAGAGTGTGCAAAGCAGTAATCAAAGCAAAAGGTGGCTACTTTGGAGAACCTAGAATATGACATATTTCCAGTTGTTTCCCACTTTTTTGTTATGTATATAATTCCACATGTGTTAATTCATAGTTTTGATGCCTTCAGTGAGAATCTACAATTTTCATAGTCATGAAAATAAAGAAAACTCTTGGAATGAGAAGGTGTGTCCAAACTTTTGGTCTGTACTGTGTGTGTGTGTGTATATATATATATATATATATATATCGCCTGTGTACTTTATACCAGTGCTAGTTAAATTTAAGGGTAGATCAGAGTGCAGTGAGACTCTGATCCAGATTGTTAAGTGCAAAGCAGGGTCTGTCGCAGCTTGGCTGTGCTGTGGGCTTATTCTGCTACACTGGGGTGTTCTTCCAGCCCCAGTGTCGCAGGTGGCAGCAGTGGATTCAAGGTTTGGGTGCTCTTTCCCAGCAGCCAATCAGGAGGGTTTGACCTCGCTGTGCATGCTGGGGAGGGGTATTTATGAGAGACACCATTAGTTCTGGGTCTTCTTCGTCCAGTGTGGCACCCACCTTTAGGGTGACCACATCACAGTGCCCCGGCATTATGGCCTACCTGGCCAGGGCATGCATGCCACACGCTGTTCCTGGTTTTGGGGCCATGCTGGCCTGGAGCATCTGAACAGCGACGGGGACCTAGTAAGTGACCGGGTTCCCACCTTTGAGGATCCCAAGCTGTACTGCTGCTCGGTGGGGAGTCAGTCTGAGGAGCACTATTGAGAGGCTAGCGGTCCAAAAATGCCTGGACAAACCACCGGGGATCGAGGTAGCCGGACACTGAGGGATTGATCACCTGTCAGTCGGTACCTGGGCGAAAGGTTGAAGGAGATCCAAGCGTAACTCTTCTAAGGAGGGATATCTCCAGGAATTCAATCCAGAGAGAGCCTGTGGCAGAGGTATCTTTCTGAGGCTCACCAAGGAGTCTGAGACTTCATCCTACAATTGTCCGAGTGATACTCCGGCTGTGAGGTCAGTGAGAGAGGCCTGTCTGGTTACACTAAACCCACTCTGGCAGGAGTGGCGCAGAGAAGTGTTACGCTTGGGAGCAGGACTGTTTCCCTATCATCACGCCTGAATCTGCTATTCTCCCTTCTTCAACTTTACTTTATTACCCAGCCGGGTAAAAACAGTAAACTTGTGGGGAGTAAAGAGCACAGCAAAGAGCACCTGTCGTGGACATTCCTTTACTTCTACTATATGCAATACTCACCCCTAGGAATTCGGAGGAGCCATGAGGTAATGTGTTGCCCAAACATCCAGCAGCTCCTACGGGGGTAATGCTACACATACACACATTAATATTTTTATATATATATATATATATATATATATATATATATATATAAATAACACACACACCAGTAGTAATCAAATACCACCAGAACAAAAGTTCTATTTGTGTGGGGGGAAAAAATGATAATAAATTTAATTTGCACACAGCATTGCATGACCAAGCAATTGCCAGAAAAAAAACAGTGCAGTTCTGAAAAAAATGGCCTGGTCATGAGGGGGGTAAAACCTTCCGGAGGGCAAGTGGTTAAGTGGTAGAATTCTTTAGTGCATCACCTGAAGCTGGATATACTGAACCTGGATATAGAGCTGCCTGATAACATGCACACAAGTTGACACAAAGAAGTTTGAATGGCTATTAAAAGGTAACCATCCTCACCTGTGATCTGTTTGCTTGTAATTAGTGTGTGTATAAAAGGTTAATGAGTTTCTGGACTCCAAACAGACCCTTGCATCTTTTTTTTTGTCCAAAAAAGTACGTTTATTAATCAAAATTTGACAGATACAGTATAAAAGTACCACAATCTTATCAAATATAGCAAACACAACAGGGCCATAAACAATACAGCACTGTAATTAAACAGGAATCATCATTCTGAGAGGTCATACAGCCGCAGCCAACCATCTCACTACTCCCTGGCCCCTATCCGCACCAGGTCAACCCGCCCCGCCTACACCAGTGCCGGCTCATTTTGAGCAGCATATTCAACCCACATCTAGATCAAAAGTCTGTCCACGATTAGGTCGTCCGGGGGCTAGCCCTGATGTTTCCAACCACAGGTCCCATAGTTTTTCAAATTTTCTAGAGCATCCCCTATGTTGGTATATAACTATCTCTGTGCATTACCAAGTGCAGTGGTCCATTCCCTGACTGTGGGGGGCGACTCAGACTTCCAATGCTGCTGCATGACCATAAAAAGAGCCCTAGTGAGGGCTCCCTAATATGAGGTTCCCATTCCAGCTCATCTAGAAGATTTAGAAGACATTGTTTAGGATCTAATGGGACTGAAAACTGGAATACTGAGTTTAGTGTGTCTGTCACCCCCTTTCAATAGGCATGCAACTTGTGGCAGTGCCAAAGCATATGTATCAAGTCCCCATGCTCCCGACCCTTGCATATTTCATCCAGTGCTGCACTGACATTTCTGGATTCTGAGTTAGAATTGTCAAGGTCCAGCAGGAAAAGGTTGTTGAACTGTATAAAACAGGAAACGGATATAAAAAAATCAAGAAATTGAGAATGCCCATCAGCAGTGTTCAAACTCTAATCAAGAAGTGGAAAATGAGGGGTTCTGTTGAAACCAAACCACGGTCAGGTAGACCAACTACAATTTCAGCTACAACTGCCAGGAAAATTGTTCGGGATACAAAGAAAAACCTACAATAAACTTCAGGTGAAATACGGGACTCTCTGAAAACATGTGGTGTGGCTGTTTTAAGATGCACAATAAGGAGGCACTTGAAGAAAGATGGACTGCATGGTGGAGTCGCCAGAAGAAAGCCCATTACTATGAATGCCACAAAGTATCCCACTTACAATACACCAAACAGCACAGAGACAAGTCTCAATCATTCAGAATCATTTGGAGTGATGAGACCAAAATTTTGCTTCTTGGCCACAACCATAAATGCTACATTTGGAGAGGAGTCAACAAGGCCTATGATGAAAGGTACATCATTCCTGTGGAGGAAGTGACACGTGCGCTCCACCGCTGTTGGAGCCGGAACAGGGAAATGGTTACGATCGCTCCTGCAATACACAGATTCATATGCCGGTCGGCTGAAACAGTGAAGTGCATACTCAGTCACATTTTCAAAGCTTCATTGACTGTCTAGCTTTGTGCTTGTATATTATGAGGGGATACTTTGATGTGGGGGGCTCTTTTTGGTACAAATAAATAAGATTACGCTATGTGCGGTTTTTTTTTCTGTTTTATGACTTTTATTGTAGTGATGAGCGGAATACGCCATATTCGATTTCGCGATATTTCACGAATATATAGAAGAATATTCGCGAAATATTCGTTAATATCGAATATTCGTGATATTTTATCAGAAAAATGCGAATGCGAAATTTCGCTAATGCGAATGCGAAATTGATTGCGAAATTCTCGTCAACACGCGAAAATGGAGATCATTTCCTGGATTACTAAACTAATATGCACTAAACACTAACTCTACTTACACAAACTTATATGACTAAACTAAAGCTAATTTTTTTTTTTTTTTATACACAAAACACAGAAGGGCAGAGAAAGTATTTGCGAATATTCGTAATACGAATATTCGCATTGCGAATATTCGGCAACATAAAAGGATCGCCTCAGCTACTCGGCCCAGGGTCTCTAATCATACCAGCAATGCTTTTAGACGTCGATGGAAATCACTAGGATGTGATCTGTTTTAAAAATAAATTTGAAAAAATACGAATATTCGCAATAGCGATTATTCACCGCGATATTAGATTTATTCGCGAATACTCGAATATGCAATATACGCAATGCAAATATTCGTGAGCAACACTATTTTATTGGAGCTCTTGCCATTTATTGATCTCCTGGAATGGTGATGACTACAAGTTGATTCAGACGAACACTTCTCTTAGAGGCTGTATGAGTATTATGCTATGGTGAGTTTAACCCCTGAGGGGAGTGTGGTTGCACGTGGGGGAATTGGAGTGATCGGTGGAAGGTGCACACTGCGAATTTCTTTAGGATCACCTGTGGACATTAATCTGAACTACTGTAAATCGCATCACGGCTCTTCAAGGATTTATCTGTGGCGTTGGCCACATGTCATTTCTCAACACGAGCACCGTTTTAATATCTGACCGATACAGTTTTGATTGGACCATTTTAAGCTTTTTATACTATTTTTATACTTTACATTACATGCACTTCACCAACTACCTTTATGAGTACACAATTTCAGTTTTAATAAAAATGTATAAAGAGAATCTGTAATATCCTGTATTCCTACAAATAGGTTTGGGAAAGCTACAACCCTTTCTGAAACTTCCCACTTAATGACCCTGCAACGCCTCCTCCTCCCACTGCATATCTGTAATGGTATATTAATACACATTGGCAGTCAATGGTTGCAAGGTATGTATAATAAAGCCTGGTACACACAGCCCAGGGCTGAACGAAAAAATTGACGCTTAGCAGGAGTCGATGTACTAACCATCCAATGTTAGTACAGCGATCTCCCCTGCTGTGATATTGTGATCTGACAGGGGGGCTGGCCCCCGCCAGAACACTCCAGTCAGCGCTCTTAGCCATTGGCTGAGAACGCTAATCAAAAAGCCGATCGGCAGACCTTTTTCAGTCATACCCCTTTGACAGAAGCCAACAGAATGTCTGGTTTCTGTTGGACTGACTGCAGTACACACGGGCCGAATGTCAGACTGTTGCTATTGAACCGGCCGATGCCGTCTGACATTCAACCCGTGTGTCCATAGCCCTGTGTAAACGTCACACAAAAAGCTTTTCCTTCACTCCCAGCAGATGAACAGAGCATCAGGATGCAAACGTAAGATAAGTACACCTGTATGTGTGTATGGAGGTTTTCATTAGGATGAACCTGTTCATTTGTTATGCATGGACAAAGCAGAGGTTTACTTTTAACATAAAAGCCAAGTTGCTCTCTAATTCACAAAACTATTTCCCGTTCATAAGTTCAAAAGCATTTTTTTGTGTTTCATTATTGGTGGTCTAAATTTAGCAAACATACATTTTAGATGAAAAAAAATAATGCAAACACTTTTTTTGGAAGATTTTTTATTTACAATTTTTTTATAATTTACATCAATTCTGAAATTGTTGAAACCTTCATTTTTCGATAAGTCAGGCACTCAGGATCTAATGTGACCCTGTAGAATTATACTATGCAAATCTATCACTCAAGTCCAACATGCATGATCTAAATTGCCCCTTTCCAAGTTCAACTTGCCTGGTGACATCAGAACGAAATAGAAAGATGTGAACTTCTTAATGCAAACCAGGTTTATGTCTCCTTGCCACTTCTATTATTCTACATTGTTATTAATTGTAAGATTGTTTCCAGCTGATTGGTACCAGACCTGCTTTTTACACTTTATGTACACAGGCAACGTCTATCCACAAGCCTCAGCCCCCTAGGATCAGCCATGTGTTTTGACGTAAACACTCTAGAAAATGATGCATATCAAATGTGTTAACACTTGAAGGCATCTACATTTTTCTTCAAGTGTTAAGTGATTTGCAGTGTGATTTGTCTGAGATCATCGGTTTAAACTATAATGCATATGGAAATATGCAGTCCACATTGAGCAGTGAAACCTATTTGGTTTGTAGAACTCAAATTCAGAATAAGAATAATTAAAGAAAAAATTCAAGTTAGAGACTTACCAGTAACTTGTTTTCCAGAAGACTCCACCCACAACCACAGGAAACACCTTCTTCCCCCAGATCTTTAAAGGGAGGTACCCCCCTAGCATACCTCAGTTGTCTCAGAGAAACCTCGGCTGGAACACATACGTTAGTCACAGCATAGCATCTTAAAACACTAGGGTGGGTAGTTGCTGTCCTGAAAGACTTCTGGAAAACAAGTTACCGGTAAGTCTAACTTAAATTTTCCCAAGGCGTCTTTCAGCACAGCACCTTGAGAGGATAACAGAGACTTACCCCCCCTAGGGTGGCACAACAGCTTGTAGGACCTTTCTACTGAATGCCTGGTCACTGGCAGATGTGAGGTCCAATCTGTAATGCCGCACAAACGTACGGTAGCTTTACCATGTTGCTGCTTTGAAAATTTGCTCAGGGGTGGCACCAGCTCGCTCTGCCCATGTGGTCACAAGTAGGGCTGAAACGATCATTATTATCGATAATAATCGATAATGAAAATCGCTGTCAACGATTTTCATTATCAATTAGTTGGTCCGTCTGTCCGTCCGCCCGCCTTCCGCAAATTCAAAAAATGCTCCAGTCCTGTGATAACAGGCGCCACCGTATTACACAGGACATGCAGCGCCGACGTGACTCGTATGTGTACAAGGCGCCGCCGTATTACAAGGCACGTCCGCGCTGCATGTCCACGCCTCTCCTCGGCTCTCCTCTGACTTCAGCTCCCCACTGATCTCAGCCCCGCCCGCTGCTGCCTCGAGGGAAGAGAGGCTAGGAGCAGCCGTGAGGAGAGCCGAGCTGCACTGTCTGTGAAAGGTAGGTTTTTCTACCCTTCACAGTCTAGTTTACAGTTGAACACTCACACAGTAACAGTACAATGAGTACATGCCTTCTTATAACAATTCCTCATCCTTCTAACTCCCATCATTGGTTTTCTTGGGGGGGGGGGGGAGATAGTGCCCCATTGGTGTTCCTAGGAGGGGAAGGGGGAATAGGACCCCAGCATTGGTGTTCCCGGGAGGAATAGGACCCCAGCATTGGTGTTCCCGGGAGGAATAGGACCCCAGCATTGGTGTTCCCGGGAGGAATAGGACCCCAGCATTGGTGTTCCCGGGAGGAATAGGACCCCAGCATTGGTGTTCCCGGGAGGAATAGGACCCCAGCATTGGTGTTCCCGGGAGGAATAGGACCCCAGCATTGGTGTTCCCGGGAGGAATAGGACCCCAGCATTGGTGTTCACGGGAGGAATAGGACCCCAGCATTGGTGTTCACGGGAGGAATAGTACCCCAGCATTGGTGTCCCCGGGAGGAATAGTGCCCCAGCATTGGTGTCCCCGGGAGGAATAGTGCCCCAGCATTGGTGTTCCCGGGAGGAATAGTGCCCCAGCATTGGTGTTCCCGAGAGGAATAGTGCCCCAGCATTGGTGTTCCCGAGAGGAATAGTGCCCCAGCATTGGTGTTCCCGAGAGGAATAGTGCCCCAGCATTGGTGTTCCCGAGAGGAATAGTGCCCCAGCATTGGTGTTCCCGAGAGGAATAGTGCCCCAGCATTGGTGTTCCCGGGAGGAATAGTGCCCCAGCATTGGTGTTCCCGGGAGGAATAGTGCCCCAGCATTGGTGTTCCCGGGAGGAATAGTGCCCCAGCATTGGTGTTCCCGGGAGGAATAGTACCGCTGCAAAGTTGTGTAATGTTAAACGTTTTTTAATCTGCCGTTTGAGTGTAACATGTTTTTTCATTATTACTGTTAAATAAAACGAAAAAATTCCACATTACGATTTAATGATTTTATCCGATTAATCGAAAAAATAATCGAACGATTAATCGATTATGAAAATAATCGTTACAGTAGTTGCAGCCCTAGTCGCAAGTATTCTTTGTTATTTCTTGGTAGCATAACAAAGTCCTTCTTACATCTAACATATGAAAAAAAGTATTTCTCCCCTGAGGGATTTGCACAGAAACAATTCTGGATCTGTTCTTAGAACAATTCTATCTGAAAACAAAGATAAAATGAGGTTCCCTTATTGACAGGGCATGTAATTCACTGATCCTGCTACTAGCGGTTCTGATGCCACGGATCTTTCCAGAAATGCTGACAAAGCAGATACTTGTACCTTTAAAGTACTGATTGCTAGTCCCTTATCGGCCCCTTCTTGCAAAAACTCCATAAGTTACACCAGGGTCCAGGAAGTATACACTTCCCACACTTTGGTGTATATGGCCCTCGTCACTTTCTTCCTGCTTTCTAGTAGAGTAGAAACTAAACGGTCTGAAAAAACGTTTTTCTCTAAGGCCTCGTACACACGATCAAATCTGTCCGCTGGAAACTGTCCGCTGGACCGTTTCAGCAGAAAGATTCGATCGTGTGTACGGCCGAGCCGACGGATTTGGCCACCCGACAGATTTCAAAGCATGCTTTGAAATCTATCGTGTGGGAATCCGCCCGCCCGACATGTCTGCTGGTTAGTACACTTACCAGCAGACATGTCGTCCCGCACCGCCGCCGAATGGATTCGGCGCATGCGCGGAAGTGTTTTACTTCCTGGTGCGGTGACGTGGCGGCGTCAACGTCACCGCCACGTCACCGACACGTCAGCGCGCTCTCTGCTGGCGGGAATTTTGGTTTGCTCGTGTGTACACGCGAGCAAACCAAAATCCCAGCAGACAGATTTGTTCAAATCTGTCGGACGGACAGATTTGAACAAATCTATTGCCTCGTGTGTACGAGGCCTAAGAGTTGCCTTTCAGATACCAGGCTGCAAGGGAGAGAGTGGACACATCTCGGTGAGTCACAGGACCCTGTATTAACAGATGCTGCCTGAGAGGTAGATGCCAACATGGCTTGGTCGCCATTCCCAGGACAGTCGAGAACCAAGCTTTCTTGAGTGAGTACGGAATGAACAAGATGACCGGTACCTTCTCCCTCTGGATTTTCTTTAGTACTAAAGGGATTAACTGGAACAGGGGGGAATGCGAATCACAGGCAAAAGCTTCAAGGGTGCGCCAGAGCGTCTATTCCTAGAGACCCGTCCAGTCTGTTTAGTGAAAAAAAATTAGGTACTTGAGAATTTTCCTTTGAGGCAAACAGGTCCACGTCTGGCTGATCCAACTTGTTGGAGATTTCCACAAGACCTCGGGGTTCAGAGATCACTCTGACTCCCATACCTGATGTCTGCTCAGGTAATCCGCCACCCTGTTCAGCTGAAAGGGACCACAAGTTCTTTTCTGCACACAGAAGAATTTTTGCAGCAAGAATTTGCAAAGGTCTGCTTCTTGTGCCCCCCTGCATGTTTAGGTATGCCACTGCCGTGGCGTTGTCAGTTAGCACCTGAACATGGTAATTTTGAAGATCCAGGGCAAACATTGTTAGGGCCAATGCAATCGCCTTTAGCTCTCTCCAGTTTGAGGATCTTTTTGATTCCTCTTTCATCCAAGACCCTTGGAAGAATTTTTTTCCTAAATGGGCTCCCCATCCCCACGCACTGGCATCTGTAGTCAGTCTCTTCTCTACTGGAAAGGACCACTCCAGACCACTTGAAATAACCTCCCGATCCTTCCACCAATAAAGTGACCTCTTCACTCAAGATGGGATTTTTATCTGAGTGCCCAGGGATCTGAGATTATGATCCCATGACCTCAGGAGAAAGGCTTGTAGGCATCTAAAATGTAGTCTTGTCCATTGAATGGATGGCATTGTTGAAGTCAGGACTCCTAATGCCAACATTACCTGCCTTATTGTTATAGGCTGGTTGGACTGTAGATGCAACATGGCATCCAGAACTCTGACCTTTTTCTCCTGTGGGAGAAACATTTTTTGGTTCACCGAATCGACTTGGTAACCCAAGAAACAAATTTTCTGAGATGGAACTAGGGACGATTTTTGTAAGTTAAAAATCCAGCCCAGAGATTCCAGGTGGTTCTACGCCTTGGATAGGTTGTCTAGTAACCTTTCTTTCAATGGGGAAAAGAATAATAGGTTGTCTAGGTAGGGTATAACTGCCACCCCCCGTAGACGAAGCGGGGCTAGGACTTCCGCCATCACCTTGGTAAAACTTTAAGGTGAGGATGACAGGCCGAAAGGAAGGGCCCTGAACTGTAGGTGATGAACTACTCCCTCCAATCTTACTGCTAACATGTACCTCTGTGACTGAGGGGAGATTGGGATGTGCAGATATGCGTCCCTCAAATCTATTGACGCCATATATCAGTCTGGCGTCAATAGATTCTTGACCGAAAAGATTGAATCCATCTTGAAATTTCTGTAATTTGACAGATTTGTTTAGAGGCTTCAAGTTTAGGATCATTCTGAATTTTCCTGTAGGTTTATCAGGAAGATGTGTGAGTAGAACCCCAGTTGCTGTTCTTCTGGAGGTACTTGTACCACCACACCCTGTTGCATCAGCTCTTTTAAAGAGGACTTCATGGCCAGGGATTTTTCAGGGTCTTTTGGGGTATTTGTTATCAAATACCTGCTTGGAGTCATTGGGATTTCTCGGCTTGTGTAGGAGGATGGAAAAGGATTCCAACTTTCCCTTTGCTTTCTGTGCGGCCTTTTCCTCCTGCCTCCTTGGGGTTTGTTGTCTTTTTCTTAAGCCTTTTGAGGTCGAAAAAAACTTCTTGGGGATTGCTTCTTTTTTACTGGGAAGGATTTTGTCCTGTCAGCTGTCCTGTCTAGGATACTTCCTAGTTCAGGCCCAAAAAGAAAGTCCCCCGAAAAAGGAATCCTGCAAAGCTTATTTTTTGAAGCTGCATTACCTGGCCAGGTCTTTAACCACAATGCTCTTCTTGCAGTGTTAGTCAAGGCTGCGGACCTTGCCAACATCTTGATTGCTTCAGCTGAAGCATCTACTATGTAAGCAACTGCAGAGAATAAAGTGGGAAAGGAGTCAAAGCCCTGGTTCACACTGGGCTGCGGGAGTGAAGCCAGTCAGCTGAACTCGCACGATTTCACTCCCGCTGGCAGTCCCGATTTCAGCCGCGAAATAAGAGACATCTGTGCAGGTTTCTGCACAGATGTCAATGTAAATCGCGTCCTGAAATTGCAAAAAGTAGTACAGGAACTAATTTTTGAAATCGGTGCAGCACCGCAGATGCGTCGTCGCACCGATTAGGACGGTGTCATTGCCGGCAAATTCCGCCGATTTGAGATGCGATTTCACATGTGAAATCGCATCTCAAATCGAACTAAAAATTGTACCCAGTGTGAACCTGGGCTAAAACTTACTGTTTGGGTGAGTCCGTCACTATATGGGCTTTGAGCTGGTTAGTCCAAAATTCTAAGTTTCTAGCTACACACGTTGTGGCCATAACGGGCTTTAAATTATTCATAATAGATTGCCAAGATCTAATAAGAAATCCATCTGTTTGTCCATCTGGTCTTTTAGAACCCCCATGTCTTCAAAAGACAGAGCAGTGGACCTGGAGATCTGAGAGAAAGCTGCATCCAGTTTAGGGACCTTATTCCACATTGCAGAGGGATCTTCTTCAAAAGGGAAACGCCTTTTCTAGGCTTTTGAGAAAAAAGGGGTTTTTCTCTGGATTCTGCCATTCATTCTTTATAGCATCAGAAATGACAGGATGGACCGGGAATATCCGACCCTTGGGCTCACTTAGACCCGCATACATGCAGTTATTTAAACTCAACTCCTTTTTCTCCTCACTAAGGCCCAACATGACATGAATAGCCCTAAGTAAGCTATCTACTTCCTCTAGGGATAATTTAAACCTGGAAGGGGAAGCTGCTGACTCCTCTGAATCCTCACTAAGAGGTACCTGGGACCGTCCTTCCCTGGTGACAGGTTTTTCAGCCAAAGGTTCTACCGCTGGTATGGTCACCGACCCCTAGGAAGACTGTGAAGTGGAGGCCTGAGAGTCAGCCTGGGTAACTATAGAGAGTCACGAAAAGTTTGAATCGTGGCAAATAGTTCCTTCTTTACAGAGGCCATCAGGTCTTCTCGTACAGAGGCTGATTCCTCCTGAACTAAAGAAGATATGCAGGTGCTGCATAGTGATTTCTTCCAATTCTCTTTCATCTTTGCCCTACACAAAGGACATTTCTTTTTTGGGTCAGAGCTCTTGACCTGGAGAGAAGAAAGAAAGGGGGAGAAAGCAGGGGAATTCTTAGTGAGACCTAGTCTCCATAGGTGCCCAGACAGGCCACTTGCCACTAGCTGATATAGAAAAAAGAGAGACTGGAAAAATACAGATAAGAAAAAAGGCAGACTTAAACCGCTGCCTCCTACCTGAAGTTTGCTGGTGCCTGTTCCCACCACTGTAATCTCTGCATCCTCCATTAGCAGTGTACAGCGTCAAACAGTGGCTTTCGCGTCATTCCCGGACCCCCCTAGTGCCTCTGCACCAGACCGGAAATGGAAGTAGGCCCCAGCCTCGGTCCTGCCTCTTCCCTCTGCAGTCGCACCGGAAATGACGCTGCACTGACTCGGAGACCTCTTCTGGCCACGCCAAAATGCCCACCTAGTCTTTCGGCTTTCCCCGAGCACTGAGGGAGGAAGAGGAGCCCGGACACTACCGATCGGATCGGCCGGGAGGACCGACAGTCTCGTATGAGATGGAAAAAAATTGTAAGGGAAGCCTTCCAGGAACACCTGAGAGGTACTGACTCCTTACCGAAGATGTTCCCTCCAGCCGGAGAAAACGCAAAAACTGAGGTATGCTAGGGAGGTACCTCCCTTTAAAGATCTGGAGGAAGAAGGTGTTTCCTTTGGATGTGGGTGGAGTCACTATCTCTCAAGGTGCTGTCCTGAAAGACGCCTTGGGAAAATGTTTTAATAATAATTAGGACAATCAGATAAAAATGCCACAATACTTTTAGCCCTCTGACTATGCATGTTTACAGTACATTAGGATGCAATAATGAATTAAGTCATTTGATGTAATATGTAATTGAAAAGTTGACCAATAGTACAGTGTAGTAAAGCTAACAAATGCAACCAAAAATGTTTGGTTATTCATCATTAGGGATGAGCTTTGTATTCGAGTCCAACTCATGTTCGACTCGAACATCGTATGTTCGATCGTTTGTCGAAATACGAACAAAACGGGTCGTTCGCGCCAAATTTGAGTTACATTTCACAGACCATAATTCACTGCGGCATCGCTGGCTGATGATTGGCCAAGCATGCATTATGACCCGCATGCTTGGCCAATCACAGCGCGCAAAAAACGGCGAGCCATAATTGGCCAAAGCCAGGGTGGCTTTGGCCAATTATGGCTCAAGGGGTTTAGTACACGCCCCACACTATAAAAGGCCACTTGCAGGTTGGCTTTGTGTAGTGTGTTGCGGCGGTGGTTAGAGAGAACAGAGAGAGACAGAGAGAGTCATTTTTTGCAGGTAGATCAGGCAGGCAGGCTAGTCAGTTAATGGTACAGTGTGTAGAGGATATTATATATACACACATATATATATACACACACACACACACACACACACATCTGTTCTAGTGTCTTTTTGATGCTATTACCAGGTCTTTTTTCTAAACTGACACTGTTAAATTTACATCTTTTTTGAATGTGCTTGATACCCCTGGTGTATTACACATTTAGGCAATTATGTAATCCATTATTATTATTATTTATCAATTCATGAATGAACTGTATAAATGTATATTGATATATCTCTGATACCATGTTTGATAGATACCATCTAATTTATTTAATTGTATATGATGCTCCAGTGACTGGTAGGGTTGGCGTTTACCATCTGTAGCCACTAGGGTGTCTGCCACTGTGCTCTGGTCCACCAGCATAGCCACCCTTACACAAGTTTAAATTTCTCTATATCCACATTGCCGGACTGTCTCTCCTTGCTCTCTCCCCCCCTTCCATCTTTTCACAGGGATAGTTCCCTATACACCTTGCTACCGATTAAACACAAGGGCACCCAAGGGACACAGTCATCCTCCCGACTGTCTCCCGCATCTTTGCTCGCCGTTTTGCCCCAGTCCATTCCCAATTAGTCTTAATCCACTTTACATCAATTGATCTCCCACCCGCAGTGTGTCAACGCACACCGCGGTTCCTGGGTAGTTTTTGCCATCAGTTCCTTTCCATCCTAGGTCTCTGTATGTTTTAGCATCGTGTAGTTGCCATGGCTACTCTGGATGCTCGTCATTGACGCTATGGCTGATGGTAGTTGTAGTTTGGATAGGCCATGGTGTCACGATTACGGCTCATTGCGAATATCCATTGGCCCGCTCAGTGTCCGAGGCACGTCATCACGCCAGACGCTGGGTT
Source organism: Rana kukunoris (assembly GCA_029574335.1). Taxonomy (NCBI): domain Eukaryota; kingdom Metazoa; phylum Chordata; class Amphibia; order Anura; family Ranidae; genus Rana; species Rana kukunoris. The sequence continues at coordinate 162,639,232 of CM056055.1, read as the reverse complement.
TAGCTGCTATTTAAACCCCGCTCTCTGACAATGCTGTGCAGAGAGCGGTGAGCAGCAACAGTGCAAGGACCGTCTCCATACCATATCCATTCAATAGGTAAGATCCAGTCTTGATTTAGGATCTGGTCATAATTGTTTTTCTTTTTCTTTTCATTTCAGTATTTACATTTATTCCAGTGTACACTAGCACATTGGAATGGATTTCAATTGGTATCTTTACCCTCCTTGATGGGTTTTTCACTTGTTCTTCCTTTTTTTGCTTTTCCTTTTAATAATTTATTTTTGATAGCGGATATGAGAATATTTACCTAGCCTATTGCCAGCTCTTTATTTTCTCGTTGGTTTTCTTCTCTGGTGGAGACCCATGGTCCATTGCAAAATTCCCTCATGAAACATTTCATAATGTTCCTTATATAGGCTTTCTTAAAATGTATCCATATGGCAATTTTCACTCTATCATATTTTCCTAACCAGTATACACTACTTAAATATTGACATTACATCCCCTCAAATTTCTGTCATCAGGAAGGAACGTTGGCAGTGTGTTTTTTGTTTTGGATAACTACAAAATATTCCGATCTACATTGCATGACAACATTGTTTTTCAACCTACGGGCCACCGTAAGTACTCAACCCCCCCCCTTTTTTCTCAATTACTTATTCAGTCCCTTTTGCCTGTTATGCGGATCTAGCTCGGTGTTGACCCACTCTAGGGTCCATCCTTCTATACTTGTGCCAGGGAGTTGTTGAGCATCCTTCTCTGTGGTTTGTGGTCGGTAAGCAATCTGTTTGCCTTCCCCTTTTTGAATATATCTTGGCCTCCAGTCACTCTTGTATCATATTTATATATTGATTTATGTTGTGTTTTTTCTTTTATATATGGCCAACTATGTATATATTCTTTTTTTTCTGTTGTCTAGTTATAAAACATGTATGCATGGATCTTATTTTCCCCTAAAGAAGCGAAAATACCTTGCGAAACATGTAGGGAATATGTGATGTCCATGTTTTTTCTCCATACTGTTAAAAGACCACTACTCATCATTTTTAACTCAATTATGTTGATGTCTATTTAATAATAAAAAGATATTTTGTACTTTTGTAAGAAAAGATTGCAGTGCTTTCTCATCATTACCACCTTACTTTTTGCACCGTAAATTATCCCTTTTCTCCCCTTTTTTGCAAATTTAATACATCCCAGGTGTTGTACATATATTTATTATACACTATATAGTTTAGCTAGATCAGTTCTTCCTAATTTACTGGCAGGCAGGTGATTGTGCTATTTAAAGACGTTTTCACAGGCATACTATAGACACCCAGCAAGTACAATATTTAAAGGAATTTTTTATTTATTTTTATATTTAAGCATCATTAAAATCACTGCTCCTCAGGAGCAGTGATTTTAATGATGCTTAAATAAAAAATAAATCCTTTAAATATTGTACCTGCTGGGTGTCTACAGTATACCTGTGAAAACGTCTTTGAGAACCCGGGTCTTGCCCGAGGAAACATGTATCAATGGAAAAAAAGTTTTAAAAACTTTTTACCATTGATACATGTTCCCTGGGGCAAGACTCGGGTTCTCAAAGAGGTTTTACGACAATAACTTGCATATTAGGCTTTAAAATTAGTACTTTTGAATTCCAACGTTCGAGTCCCATAGAAGTCAATGTGGTTCTAAATGTTCACGTGAACGTTCGGTCTGTTCGAAGGTTCTGGTGCAAACTGAACGGGGGGTTGTTCGGCTCATCCCTATTCATCATTAAGTAAAATGGCAGGTTGGTCATCATTATATAAAAAGTAAAGTTATATCTTGCAGGAGTATAGCCAAGTGTATGTCAAACCAAATAAATGTTTTTAAATAGGGAAGGATTAGAACCCAGGTTTTTAATGATATCCATTGGAGAGATTTCACTTAATTACCAGCATTCTGACAAAGATTTTATCAGACAGGTCAGGAGGTGCATTTGAGATCAGTTTGAGATGCTTCTGAAATCATTCAGCGTTCATTTACAGGTGCATTTCTCCTGCCGCTGACCTTCTTCTGACCTACATTTGCCTTCTTAAGCTGCATTAACCAACTCAAGCTTATTTAGCATTCTCATTGACTTGTATGGGGAGAAAATCAGTCCTGAAAAAAATGAAAAAAATGAAAATGCAAACTCACAGAGCCATTTATGTGCTTACAGGGCTTGCTTTGCAGGGCTTGTTCTGGAAAGCTAGAAGATGGCAGTATTGGTGGCAGACTGGCAGTGTTAAGGCCGGCCAGCCATACACGGTTTGAATCTCGGCTGGTTCAGCAGGAACCAGCTGAGATTCGAACCGTTAATAGGCAGGCTGAATGTACCAAGTTCGATAATCACTGTCTTCTCCTGGCAGGGATGGCTTCCCCACCACCAGGAGAAGATAATTACCAATTCCCGTTAGCATTGTCTATGTTGATGGGCAAAACCATGCAAATTTTTCTGCAATTTGCACCGTGTATGCTTGGCCTTGAGGATGGGTAGGGTGCAAAGGACAATATCCCAAAGAGAGGTCAAGGTTAAATTGTGAACAGTTAACCATTGTCAAAGCCCAAGGAAAGCATCTTAGGTGAAGTTACGTGCAGCAAGCTCAACCAGCTGATAGTCAACCTCTTTCAAGGACTACATACACAGATGTGTTATGTGTTTATTAAGAATTGCTTTACAAGCCTACTTAGTTGACCTTTTAAAGGTATGCACAGTCTTTTTCAAATAAGACTGTTGTTTAAAGAGAAGTGTAGACAGAACATTGTGTAAATAAGTGTGTATGCCTGTACGAGGACTGTTCGTTATCAAGTATTGTCTACTTAAGATAAGAGTCACTAAAGTGTTTGTAAATGTAGAAGGTTTTTTACCTTAATGCATTTTATGCATTAAGGTGAAAAAACTGTCTGTGTGCTGCTCCTCCTTCCTCCCCCAATCCTTATGTGAGCTCCCTCCAATCCAGTGTTTACAATGTTAATCACAGCCAGTGAGCCAATAAGAAGAGGGTGGGGCTGAGCTACAGCTCTATGCATCTTAGGGACACATAGCCCCAGTCACCCTTCATCATTACCTGAGCCCATTCTTTACCCAGTGCTGTGTTTGAGAGCAGCGGCTTTCTCCTCACAGGGTAGATTGATAGCAGTTGGAGACATTGGTTCCTGCCACTGTTACTCAAATCCAGTGATAGGGGATTGGGGGTGGGGCCCAAGCCCACCCGTGCCAATTTAAGCAGACATCGTGGCTTTAGATCAAGCCCACAGGGTATGCCACCATAGGAAGCAGCTTCCAGTGGTAGCAAACTGAGAAGGGGAGTATAACTGTCACCACAGTTTACGATCTCCCATCAACCCAAGACAGCTTATCCGACACTCCTACAAACCAGCAGACATGATCCATATCAATTCCCCAGAAAATGAGACTCACAGCTCTATCCTTTGGTTTCAAAATGAATGAACAAACTCGTTAATGGTTAGCTCTCTTATATACAGTACAAGGCATGTTTCAGTAATTACAGAAACAATCAAACTCTCCACACCCCCAACATCATACCATGGGGGAGCTTCAAACACATTCTTTCAGAAAATGACATCCAGTTGAGCTAATCACTAGTCCCCCCAGACGTCCCATCTCCGCAATTAGAGGAGGTAATTACTACAGCTTGACAAGTCACATTCCTTTACTAAACATAATTGACATGCTAATTCCCTAACCCTGAAAGGAGACATCTGACCTTTAGACTGCTAACTCACAACACATATCTATCATCAATAGACTTTTCACAGTGTTAGCATCACACAATTAGTTCCCCTCAGTCCACATCTTAGACAGACATCCTGTCTCCGACAAAAAGGTATTCACACCTGATCATCAATGGGTTTTAAACAGTGTTATCACACACACAATGGAAAGGTCTTAGGAGCAGACCTGAATTAACACCTCTACAGCCTTACACAATGGACAATGGAATATCTTAGGAGTCTATTGACCTGGTTTGGGTCAACATTAACAAACAACTTGTAATATCTCAAGATATCCTGCAATACATGATTATTTATCAGCCGCCCTATGCCCAAAAGGGGCACAGGGTGACCTTAGACCCCAGAGTCCTTAGTGCCGCTGGCACAGGAGTATCCCCTATCCCTCAAAAGTCTCTGGGCGTCACGGGTCATACCGTTACAGGGAGCTAGGAGCACCAGCAGGGGACCTGAGAACAGGAGGATTCGGGATGCGGTGTGCAAAACTATTGCACAGAGCAGGTAACTATTTACATTCACTTTAAGAGTACCATCTGTACCCTAGTCTTTCCATAGTGGTAAGCTCTTGCTGTCACCAAGAGAATTTTGAGGTTTTCCTTTTAGGAGGTAAAAGTTGTCTACAATGAGTGTGCAAAACTCATTGTAGCTGTACAAAACAAGAACTTTCATTTACATTTTTTTTAACTGGGTCTGAGCTGCCCCCAATTCTACAACAGCAATAGCATCTATCTTTGGTGGCTGTTTTGCCATGCCTTGGATTTCATGGGTATGCAGAGCTGCAGCTCTGGGCTCAGAGATAATGGGGCTACACGGTCATTATATAATACTGTATGTTGCAAAAAGAATCTAGAAAAATACCATTAAATTCAGTACGATTTTATCTAGTAACTAATACAGCGGCACTGAGTTTTGAGAAAAATAATATAATATTCAAATCATATTGGGTAATAAAATAGAAAAAAAATATATAGACATGATTATTACATATGTTTAAAATAGGTTATGGAAAAGATATTGAGGGGTATCATTTCTGCACATCTATTGCTTAGATCTAAACATTTCAATGTACATCTCTGAATATTGTTCAGTTACCCATCAATACAGACTAAAATGACAGATGCTAAGGTTTACATTCAGCAAGCAAAACATAATGGCACTACTGACAAGGCTTCTGTGAGTCAGATTCACATGAGGTAGCTATTTGTCCTCGGTAATAGGTTTGCGCTTTGATGTCCCCATCAGGGTTGTATTTAAGATTTATGCTGCTGAAGGCAAACATGAATGATTATAGCTTTTTGTCACTTCTGTTACACCGTCTTAAACACCGTTATGTCCCGTACAGACGATCAGAGATTCCAACAACAAAAAAGTTGATTTTTTTTCTGACGGATGTTGGCTCACACTTGTCTTGCATTCACATGGTCACACAAATGTTGTCGGAAATTCCCATCTCCAAAACGCAGTCACGTACAACTGCACTATTAAAGGGACGTTCAATACCAGTCGTGTTAGTAGAAGTTTGGTGAGAGACGATTCACGCTTTTCAGCCTCGTGCTTTTCAGTCCGTTACAGCGTGACGAATGTGCTATCTCGATTATAAATGCTAGTTTTACCAGACCGAGCACTTTCGTCCCGTACTTGATTCAGAGCATGTGTGGAATTTTGTGCGTCAGAATTGTCTACACACGATCGGAATTCGAGAGAATGGATTTTGTTGTTGGAAAATTTGAGAACCAGCTCTCCAAATTTTTGTTCGATGGGGCCTACACACAGTTGGAATTTCCGACCAAAGGCTCCCATTGAACATTTGTTGTCGGATAACCCAAGAGTGTGTACGCCGCATTAGCGGTAGCATGCTCTCTGCTTGTAATACAGAATTACACACGATTGGTCTATCCGATGAGAACGGTCCGACGGACCATTTTCATCAGTTCACCGCTGAAGCTGACTGATGGACTGATGTGTCTACACACCATCGGTTCATGAACCGATCGTGTCAGAATGCGGTGACGTAAAACACAACGGCGTGATGAAAAAAAACGAAGTTGAATGCTTCCAAGCATGCGTCGACTTGATTTTGAGCATGCATGGATTTTTAACCGATGCTCATGCGTACTAAGGATCTGTTTTGACCTATCGGTTAGCCGTCCATCGGTTCAATTTTAAAGCAAGCCATCTGTTTTTGGACCAAAGGATAACAGACCGATGGGGCCTACACGCGATCGGTTTGGACCGATGAAAACAAACTTCAGTCCGTTTTCATCGGTTTGAACCGATCGCGTGTACGCGGCTTTAGCAGCCACATCACTCCTATTTAATTCAGTTTCCTTATCTACTCACAGTTGTCCAGGCAAGGTAACAGAATGGTGAGTTTTGCTTCTGATCTCTGCCGATCTCCTGCCCTTGGCATTCCCTTAAGATTTGTGGCAAGTTTGACCCTAGTCCTTATATTTGTATTTTCTAAATTGTGCTGTGAGAGAGTGGAAAACAGATCAGATGCAAAGGATTCTATCTGCCAGAATTCAACAATGGTCTCTTCCCCCTTAAGCTTACCAATAATGCATTGGAATAAGTTTGTTCACGTGTTAAAACGTACGTTCTGAATTTGCAAATCCACAACATGGCACAATTAAGGGTTTCTCTAACACAACATATGAACAAGCATTTTATTTCTGCTTTACAAGTGTACATGTTTGTTGTGAGCTAAAATATAAGCATGTTTAAGATCTAATATTAAAGAGAACTTCACCCACAAGGGGAAGTTCCACTAGTCTGCCTCCTCTTTAAAGTGGATATAAACCCTCCATACACTCAGTAAAGTGAACAGCCTCAGGTGATACACAGAGATGAACCAAATCTCCCTACATACTAGGTTGTATATGTATATCTACTGTCTTCACATTTATATACTGTTTAGAAAGTTCAGATTGTGTCAGGAGATTTTATCTTCCTGTTTAACAGAGTGTGATGTCTGGGCATACAGCCAAGATAGCCAACATTGCTGATTGGAGGAAAGGCACACACAACCTCTCATCATAGGCAGAGACTCTCAGAGGTGTTTTGCAATCTGCTCATCTATTTTAGCAACCTCCCCTGACAAAAGATTTAGGCTGCTTTTGTCTAAAGTGTCAGAGAATTTGTCAGCAGTTATCAGGTTGATAAGAGAGTAACGGTTCAGGAGAGAGCTACGGGACTTAGCTCATTGAAGAGAGATAACAAAATACTGCAGATATATGTTCCCAGCTCAAATTTCATGAATCAGGTTTACATCCACTTTTTTTTTTTTGAGTGGGAGCAGGTACCCGTTTTTGACAGGTACCAGCTCCCACTTTTTGTTTGATCACGTGCCTATTTGAGTAGAAGTTTGGCCCCTGCTTCCCCTGCAACCTTCTGGGACATGATCGTATGCACAGTGGGAAGCTAGCTGTGAAGCTGCAAGCAGTCACAGCTGACTTCCCAAAGTAAACATGCCAGTGCCTGGACCCGAAGATGACTAAAGAGCTGACTAAGGCGAGAACAGCACTGGTTCCCTGGACAGGAGAGTGTCCTATTATTAAAAGTCAGCAGCTACAGTTTGTTTTCATTTTTTATTTCTAGGGTGAAGACCTGCTTTAATATTATGTATTCATCTTACATATATGTGTATCTTTGGACCTCAGTAAACCATAGACCTACAGGTTGGGGCGAGGGAGGAAAATTCTTGGCGTAGATGATTTTTTGGGCTGATAGACCTTTGTTCCCCATACAACAAAATCTTTCCTACACTATAGCTGGATAATCTTTGTTTATCCAGTTAACACGTCAACTTTTTCGTTCTCATTCTGATGAAGCAGTAATGGGAGATGCGTTGACTGACAAGGATTGTTCTCCACAGATTATGCTGTAATCAGTTTATTAAATAATGCATTATTTTGGATGCGATATGATGGCTTTGGGGAATTAAGTTAGGGCACTTTCACACACACAGTTTATACGACAAATTGTAATACTTTTTCAGACCTAATAAAGGTCATAAAATGTATAGCATTACATCAATATGGTAACTGTTAGGGCACTTTCACACTGAAGCGGTGGGGGTGTCGGCCATAAAGCGATCCCAAGTTTAGCGGTGCTTTACCGTCATTTTAGTGGCACTTTTTGGCCACTAGCAGAGAACTTTTAACTCCCGCTAGCAGTCGATTAAGGGGTTAATGGCGCCCATGTAGCGCCGCTGCTGAAGTGCTTTACAGGTGCCTTGGCAGCACTGCACATTGATTTCAATGGGCAGGGGTGCCTTAGGAGCAGTGTATACACCACTCCTAATGCGCCCCAAAGATGCTAAATTAGCCTAAGACTGCATTCACACTAAGGTGCATTACAGGTGTTTTAGCGCTAAAAATAGGGCCTGCAAAGCGCCTCTCTTGTCACTCGAGTGTGGAAGCCCAAATGCTTTCAAACTGGAGCGGTGCGCTTGTGGACTTTTAAAAAATGTCCTGCAAGCAGCATCTTTGGGCGCCCCTGCCCAATGAAATCAATGAGCAGAACCACCAAAGCAATTCAGCAGCCGCGCTACACGGGTGCTATTAACCCCTTCATCGGCCGATAGCAGGGGTTAAAAGCGCCCCGTTAGTAGCCTAAAAGCTGACAGTAAAGCGCTGCTAAAAATATACCGCCGACGCCCCCACCGCCTCAGTGTGAAAGTGCTTTAACAGTTCACATATTGATGTAATGCTATAAATTTTATGACCTTTATTAGGTAAAACTGTAGTTTTTAATAAAAAAAAAGTGTATTACGATTTGTCATATTTCTAACCATTTGCGTGCCCCATTAATGTGCCAGTAAAGTCTAAGGAGTTGTGGCTCTTGGGCTGTAGATGTATTACCCACTGTAGTAATATAACACAACATTTACCCCAATCCTATTATCAGTGACATGGTCTGGTGATGATCTAAATTCTTTCTAAATCTGTTTCTTTAGGGTCCGTAAAATTAGGTGACCCATCTTCTCTTCAATATAAGGCACAGAAGTGCAGGAGGAATTGGTCAGCTGTTCCATCACTATAGCCTACAGGCAGAAACTGATATGTAAGAAGTAATAGTAACAAACACACACCAAAACACAAAACAGACCTTCAGGTACAAATAATAAAAAATGAAAAATATATAAAGGACTATAGGAACCAAATCCTGGAGGCTAGATGTGGAACCTTCACAACAAATCCCAAAATAAGTATTGTGCTTACAGGTGAGGAATTTTATACTGCACATTTTTTTTTCTTTTTAAACTTGTACTTACTTGCCCTAAACCTCAGGTTCCATCTTTCCACTTGCAATAAAAAAAAATTGAATTTATTTTTTAACCTGTCAATTATTTAATAACCTTCTTTCAAAAGATCCAGGCGATCTCTTGGCATTGCACAAAGGTGACCAAGCCCTGCTGTGGAGCAACATTCCCCTGTATGTAAAAGGGAGTCCAAATTCCATTACCATCTCAAATACTGACTATGTGCTTTATTAACTTTTAACAGTTATATTTTTGAATACACTAACAAGGTCAGTATTGCATCTGGTTTTCAAAATTCTTCTTGGCAGATTCAAGAGTTCACGCCTTAAAGCCTTTTCATAACACCCAAGGGAGAAGTGTTTGAACAAACTACCTTTTGTATTCTGAAAGTTAACGTTTTAAATTAATGTTTCTTCCCAAATTATGGAGTCAGCAACATGCTGCCCTTTCTAGTCCATTACGTTTTTACTAGAATTTGAAAATAATTAACACAGCATTCTTTAGTCTGGACTCTGCATAAAACAGAATGATGAAGTGTAACCCAGGTATATCATTGCCTACCTTAAAATAAAAATGCATTTATGAAAAATACAGCAAATTTAAATTTGTCAATTTTAGCAGACTGAAATATTTACTTATATGTTTTTAAAATAGGTCTTAATGTATAGGTCATAATTTGGACAGCAGCCGTTTATAGGTATCGGGTGCCATATAGTGCCCTAAAACATGACACACCCCTTAACATAGTGCATGTGGCATATCTGGATCTTCTACACAATATTCACCTACTAGGTTTATTGTTACCCTTGTTGTAAGTTGGATCACTAATGACCTAGACACCAAATTAAACATTAGATTTTTTTGTGTAGGAATTTTGTCCAAAATCTGTTTTTGTATTATCTAGTGTAGCGCTACCTCCGAAGGAGCGGCTGGTTTGTTTTGGGTGGCAAGTTACCTCTATCTCCGCCGTCTAGGGTACTTGATGAGACCTGTAATAAAGGGAATGTATTTTCTATGCTTTTATTACCCAGCCGGGTAAAAACTATAATAGGAGAAATCGGTGAAGAGTTAGAAGAATAGGAAATGGCAAATTCAGGTGTAACTGGTTAGGGAAACAGTCCTGCTTCCAACGACAATTTCACTTTGCCACTCTAGCCAGAGTGGGTGTAGTGCATCTGGGCAGGCCTCTCACCAGCCTGGCAGCCAGGATGTTACTCAAACTTAGGATCAAGTCTCTGCCACAGACCCTCCTAAAGGTTGGAGACAATTATGGACCGGAATCCTCTCAGTAGATTCAGCATCCAGATCTCCTTCAGGTAGTTTTAGTCAAATCAGCAACTGACAAGCGACCAACATCCAGCCTCTCAGAACCAAGGTTGTCCACCGATAAATGGACAGGCCTCTCCTGGAACAGAGCCTTATGCTTGGTATGCTTCGGACAGACTCCTCATCGGTCAGTTTTCTCCAATTGGACAGCCCAGGACCATCTTCAGATTGGCAACCCGGTCAATCACTGGGTCCACACAGCAGATCAATTGCCCTGGGCCAACGTGGTCCAGGAACACTGCGACACACGCACAACCTGGCCAAGAGGGCCATTTGCGGAAGGTGTCATGGAATGGCTACCCCAATGGTTGGCGCCACGCGAGGAAGAACACAGAGGAATGGCGTCTGCCCCATAAATACCCCTCACCAGCATGCACAGCAAGGTGACTCAACCTCCTGATAGGCAGCTGAGGAGTGATACTCATACACACTTGACCCCGCTGCTGCCACCTGCCCTCCGGGGGTGACGGAAGTCCCCGGACAAAAGGATAGCACACAGCACAGCCAAGCTAGAGCAGAGCCCCCAAATTTAACAATTAAACTAGTTCAGAGCCAACTATTTCTCAGAACTTTCCCTAAATTTCCAATAGCACCGGCTCTGAAAGGCGCTACACTAGTAAAGAGTTTTAGTCAACTTTGCTGTGTAATTGTGTTCTCTAAGCATGGAGTGCATTATCTCAGTCAGCTACTGTAACACAGCACATTAAATATGTTAATCTAATTATTTAATTTAGTTCAATTTGCATTCAGAATTTATTTTTAAAATCGATACATTTTGAAATCCTTATTTTTTTTTCCGAATGTGGCAAAGTGAACAAAAGGAAAATCTTTATTAAATGATTACAATGACACTTTAACTACTTAACCCCCGGACCATATTGCTGGTCAAAGACCAGAGCACTTTTTGCGATTTGCCACTGCGTAGCTTTAACTGACAATTACACGGTCGTGCGACATGGCTCCCAAACAAAAATTGGGGTCTTTTTTTCCCACAAATAGAGCTTCCTTTTGAGTATTTTGATCACCTCTGCGGTTTTTAGTTTTTGCGGTATAAACAAAAATAGAGCGACAATTTTGAAAAAAAATAATATTTTTTACTTTTTACCATAATGAATATCCCCCAAAAATATATAAAAAAAAACATTTTTTCCTCAGTTTAAGCCGATACGTATTCTTCTACATATTTTTTGTTTAAAAAAAAAAATCGCAATAAGCATTTATTGATTGGTTTGCGCAAAAGTTATAGCGTTTACAAAATAAGGGGTCGTTTTATGGCATTTTTATTAATATTTTTTTTTTTTACTAGCAACGTTGGCGATCAGCGTTTTTTTTTTCGGTACTGCGAAATTATGGCGGACACTTCAGACACTTGACACATTTTTGGGACCATTGGCATTTTTATAGCGATTAGTGCTATAAAAACGCATTGGATTACTAAAAAAAATGCCACTGGCAGTGAAGGGGTTAAGACTATGGGGGCGGAGAAGGGGTTAAATGTGTAACCTGGGTGTGTTCTAACTGTATAGGGGGGAGGACTGACAGTCTACATTGTATTAACAGAAGATCAGCATTTCTCTCCCTGACAGGACCGGGAGCTGTGTGTACAGTAGAACTGTACAATGTGTACAGTAGAAATTCGACTGGAGTTTGATGAATTTCATTTTGTTATTCGGAGCATTCAGTAAAATTTGTTTATATTGTATCTGGGTATTTGGATATATTTGAATCTCTGAATAACTAAAATGTGTCCAAATATTAATAAGGAACCACACGTCTACAGATAAACAGGCTTAAGAAAGCCCAGTGGTGCATTCTTGGAGCAGTATTAAATATATCAGGCACTTCTGGCTCATGGTCCTCTCTCTCTGGCAGGACTTAACCACTTGCGGACCGTCGCATGTACATTTATGTCGGCAGAATGGCACGTACAGGCACATTGGCTTACCTGAACGTCCCTGCCTTGACGTGGGTCGGGGCCCCCCCCGGTACATGCGACGGTCCCCTTGGCTGCAGGAGCGATCCGGGATGAGGGGGCGGCTGTTCGTTTTTGTCCGCCCCCAGGAGGGGGAAGTGATGTAATCTCTGCTCTCGGTGGTATTTTCAACCGCCGAGATGAGAGAAGACAACACACAGTGAGTCTGCACTAACACTACACTGACACCACACACATAGGCACATTTAACCCCTTGCGATCACCTCCCTGCCACAGTGTCACTGAATGCAGTGATCATATATGTACTGATCACTGCATTTAGTGTCAGTGTGACAGTTACTGTGACAGGCAGTTAGTGTTAGGTCCAGGGTAGCCCCCGTACCCCCCAATAAAGGTTTAACCCCTTGATCACCGCCCTAGTTAACCCTTTCACTCCCTATTGCCAGTGTCACTAAGCGATCATTTTTCTGATCGCTGTATTAGTGTCGCTGTTCCCGCTAGGTAGCTAATTTTTAATTTTTTTTTGCGATTTTTTATTACTTAAGACATGTGGATGAATACATTTTGGCCTAAATGTTTGACTAAAATGTAGTTTATTTGATTTTTCTTATAACAAAAAGTAAAAAATAGTTTTTTTTTTTTAAATGTCGCTCTATTTTTGTATATAGCACAAAAAAAAAATCGCAGAGGCGATCAAATACCACCAAAAGAAAGCTCTATTTGTGGGAAGAAAAGGACATGGATTTTATTTGGGAGCCACGACGCACGACCGCGCAATTGTCTGTTAAAGCGACGCAGTGCCGAATTGTAAAAACCCCTTGGTTTATTTAGCAGCATATTGGTCCAGTCCTTAAGTGGTTAAAGATACTGGCTATCAAAACCGCACACCTAGGATCAAATTGGAGCATCTCCAGTGCCCAAAGGATGAAGGAGGGCTCGTCCTGCCCAATCCATGGCTGTACTATATTGCCGCTCAGCTGCAGCATTTGATAGGTACAGTCCATACTGGGCTGGGGGGGAGGGGGGGGGACGCGGCTCCTCAGAACTGGTGATGCTTCATACAGTTGGGGGGGAGTCAGTGACATCTGCTCTGGAATCACTAGCTTTTGGGAAACCGAATAAACAATACCCGACATATAACCTTATTCAAAAAGTTTGGAACAAGGCTAGGTATCTACAGGGGGTGACAGGATTCACGGACTATAGTCCCATTTGGTCTAATGACTCATACCCGGAACTCGCTAGGCTACAGCATGGGGCACTATGGAGGAGGTATGGAGTGGCCTATTTAGGGCAGATATTTAGTAACAGGGAGTTGCTCTCCTTTGAGACCTTGCAGGACCTTTTCGGGCTTCCACAGTCGATGAGGTTCTATTATATGCAACTCAGACATGCAGTGAGGGCCCAGAGTAGGGCCTCAGAGTGGACCCCCTCCCCTACCCCCGTGTTTAAGTTGATTGCAAGGGCAGCTAATACCAAGGGGTTGATATCACAATGCTACAATATGCTGCTGCGTAGCTTTTTGACCAAACACCCGCTGAGAGTGAGGGCCAAGTGGGAGGGGGAAGTGGGCCCGATGGACGGCGAGCAGTGGGAGGAGGCACTCCAGGTTGTACCAATTTGCTCTCTGAACGTGTCCCACAAAGTGTCGCAACTATATCTACTATTGAGGGTGTATTACACCCCTCGCAGATTGTTTGCCATGGGGTTACGACCCACCCCACTATGTAATAGGTGTAAGAGAGATCACAGGGACCTGATTCACCTACTGTGGAGATGCCCGAAGCTCCACCCATACTGGAAGGGAGTGGTGGACACCGTGAATAGGGTGTTCCAGGTCTTGCTGCCCACTGACCCAAAACATTGTCTGCTGCTCATACTGGAAGAATTGGAATGGGAAGAGGGCACTAGAGTGGCGGTAATTAGGTCTCTATTCACAGCCCGTAAGCTTATAATGTCTCACTGGATATCGGAGGAGGCCCCCAGTCTGAAAGAGTGGATCAATGTAATGGGGGAAATGCTCCGGAAGGAGAAGGTGATATACCAGCACAGGGGTGCCCCCAGAAATTTGAGAAGCTGTGGGGAGCATGGCTGGATTTACCGGGTCTGGCCCCGGTGGACCTGGCCATGGGCAGGCTGCTGGGCCTGGGCAATTAACCTGTGTGAGTACAGTGGGGTAGGGCCTCTTCAGGGAGATTGGGGGGATGCATATGGTGGGAGGTGGAGGATGGCATGGTTGGGCTCTACGAATAATGTGTATACGGATGGTGCAGTGGGCAGGTATTTCTTTAACAGACTATGTGTTGGATTGTTTTGCATCTTATCTTTGTATTTGAAACCTCGATGTATGTCTCTTTTTTACTTGTGTCTCAATAAACTTTTTTTCTGGATAAAAAAAAAAAAAGATACTGGCTATCACTGTGTTCTATTTGGGCCTAGAGAAAGCAAACTGGAAATGTCCCTCACATTGAGGTGGTGAATGACTGAGTTGGAAAGCTCCAAAGAAACACTTCCATTGCTGTCCTGCCTTGAATTGTAAAACTAAGATACCACCAGAACCTTCGTTATCAATAAATGACAAAATAGTAGTTAAGGATCCTCATTAGAAAGTGTTTTTGACACAGAAAAATTGTTCCTTTGAAACGCATTACTGACCCTCTGAACTCACGTAAGGGTTGCCACGAGGCAGTGGATACTGACATAGGACACTGGACATTGACAGCTTTTTGACAGCTATCAAATCTGGTTCCCTATGTTGTCCTGGGAAGCAAAAGCTACCAATGCACATTAACAGCTTTGCAGTGTCCAAATCCAATCCGTATGCTTAATGTCAAGAATCCTCACTATGTTAATGCAATTATGCTAATAAGGGTCCCGCGCTACTATTTACTGGATCATCTGGGATCTCTATTGAAAGCTGCAGGATCCCTGTTGAATGACTATTGATCTCCATTTGAATCTTGCTAAAATTCCCGATGGACATTTCTGAAAGCTGCAACTTTTAGTGCGCTGAACTGAATCTTTGTGATCAATTGTGTGGAAATTGTGGGTGAAATTTGTCATTTCCATTTTGGTGGTCTTGTCCCTGGCACTGCAATTTTATATATTGCACGTTTAGGTTCTTGTTCTGATGTTCTATAGAAGGGATCTCCAATCTATGGCCCTCCGGCGGAACTATATGTCCCATGAGTCATTGTAAAACTGACATTCAGACATAACTAGGCATGATGGGATGAGGACCATAATTTGGAGACCCCTGTTCCACAGGACAGTTATGCTTTGCTGCACTCTCATAAAGTCATAATGTGAACCTATGAGTCAGGAGATACATTAGAAATAATACAATCCAGATGTGGCCAATTGTGTAACTATTTTTGTTATACAAGAGAGTAATGACATCGGGCCACTGAAAATTACCTCTAGTGGCTAATTTATAAGCATCTACTTATTTAACACAATAACAAAAATATGCAAGTGTAAGCTTATAATATAATGGAAGTCCAATCAAAACGTGCTTTAAAAGGACAGATATTCACAGACATTCATCATCTTGTTTTTTCTGTAGCATTTCAGTAGTAATCAGCATCTGCCAAATGCAGAAACAAATTTGATTGGCACAGCTAAGTGCTTAAATTTTTGAAAATCAACATCACTGCCCAAAACCCAGAATGCCAAAGCAATGCTTCATTATAGCTAGCTTGGGCACGAACAGAAGAATGCATGCTTTACAGACTAATAAATTCATGAAAACAGATTCAAATAAAGCATGGTGATAAGACCTATTCAGCACCTATTAATTGTATACAATACTTAAAGGGGTTGTAAAGACAAACATATTTTCTCTTAAATTAAAGTCTGACAGTAGCTGATAAAGTAAAAAGTAATGTTTTGCATTATAACTAGTTTGATACCTGTTTAAATCGAGCGGTTTTATTCACCTCCGTCACTCCTGAATCGTTATTCTCACTGATTTCCTGGTTTGTGGTGCGCATTCATTCTTGCTACATCACGGCCTAATGGGAACTACAGTTCCCATTAGGCTTTGCCTCCATGCCTGAGAGGGATAAGAGAGCATCTTCACGCAGGGCTGTAGTCATAGGGAGAGGGTGAGCACATTCTGCTTTCCACCATGCCAAACGGCTCAGATGCTGGTGGAAAGCAAGAAGAGGAGAGACAGGAAATGGCATTTTCAAACCTGGATTACTGTATTTTGGAGGACAAAAGGAAATACGGGGTAAGTGATATTAAAAAGGCTCTAGCTTAAAGCAATCAATTTATCTAATAAAAAACAAACCTTTAGTGTTCCTTTAACGGAAAGCAAATTGACCTTTGCCACATAAGTTGCCAGGTATGACGTGGCTACACAAAGCTACCCTGTGTTCACATGTCAACTATGGTTGGAATAGTGTGTTTATATGCAAAACATCAACACGACCCGTGAAGCAATAATGTCTGTTTGCAAACTTGTAAATGATTATATCTTGGTACACAATAATAGTGAACCTTATGCCGCATACACACAATCATTTTTCGGCATGTCCTAAAAACAACGTTTTTCCAACTTCATCATTAAAAATGATGTTGCCCACACACCATCGTTTTTGAAAAATTATTACCAAAGCGCAGTGACGTACAACACATACGACAGCACTCCAAAGGGGAAGTTCTATACGCCTTTGGGCTGCTTTTAGCCGATTCCTTGTTAGTAAAAGACGATTTGCGCTTTTTTGTCTGTTACAGCGTGATAAATGTGCTTACTCCATTATGAATGGTAGTTTTAGCAGAACGAGCACTCCCGTCTTATAACTTGCTTCTGAGCATGCGCGGGTTTAAAACGTCTTTTTAGCCCACACACCATCATTTTTTACAACCTGAAAATCAACATTTTTTTAAAACTACGTGAAAAAATGCAGCATGTTCGAATTTTTTTGGGGCGTTTTTCAGAAGATGAAAAACGATGTGAAGCCCACAATACGATCATTTTAAATTATGTTTTTAAAAACTTTTTTTTTTTCCCATGCCAAAAAACGATCATGTGTACGCGGCATCAGAAGTTGATATAAGCTTTTATGGTTGGCTCATTGTGTAACTTAGTTTCTGCTGCATATGGAGTCAGAAAATCTTTAGTAGACATATTGTTTTTGGTATAAGAGGCTTTGGGCCAGATTCATAAAGAGTTATGCCGGCGTATCAGTGATACGCCGGCATAACTCACACTTTGCGCCGGCTTATCTGTTTTCTGTATGCAGAAAACAAGATACGCCGGTTTGCAGCAAAGATCCGACAGGCGTAATTGTATTACACCGTCGGATCTTAACTGCAATTTTAAAATGGCCGCTGGGGGCTTTCTTGCCGATTTACGCCGAGAATATGTAAACCAGCGAGATACACCAATTCACGAACGTACACGGGCCAGACGCAGTCACTTTACACCGTTTCCGTAAGGGTTTTCCGGGCGTAAAGATAAAGCTGCCCAAAGCAGGCGCATCCTATGTTAAGTATGGACGTTGTGACCACGGGAAATTTGAAAATGTTTACGTCCTTTGCGTAACTTGTCCGTGAATGGGGATTTACGTCGATTACATTCACGTTGAAAACACAGTCATAATTCGGAGCATGCGCACTGGGACGCGCCTAATTTAAATAGGAGACGCCCCCTACTCGCCTATTTTGATTTAGGCCGCCCAATTTACGCAACTTAACACGCACGTGCTATAACGTAAATAAGAAAAGTTACGCCGCCACAACTTTGCACGCAGCTTTATGAATCTGGCCCTTTATGTCTCTTTTGTGCCAAAAAAAGAGCTTTTAGTAGCAACATTGTTGAATGAATGCTGTCCGCTGCCCAGATGTTGCAGGGTGCCTATGTGTGTATGTGCAGCATATGTACCATCACCAGCTGCATTATGGCGAAGGAGAAAGGTGCTGGCAGCAGAAGACTCTGCCATGATGGAATTGGCAACTCTGGGGAAAGCTTAGATCTGTCATTGCTGTAGTCGGAAAAACCTTGAAGTTAATTTGTCATATAGTTGTCAGCGATAACTATCCACATATTTGTCTGTTTATAAGATGGTATACCACAGTGCATGTGCATTGTGCCACGCTGCAGTACAAAGGCATTGCCCATTACTAAAACATTTATAGGGGTGCCATTTAAAATGAAGAGCATTGCAGTGTGCTCATTCTTGTGCATTTTAACATGCGTTTGTGCATCAATGTGACTGATATTAGAGGATAAAATTATTTTAGAAAATGTGAAGTGCAGTGTTCCTCTAGATGCAGACTGATCAGCAGTTTTTTTTTTCACATGGACAGCGTTTGTATGTTTGTTGCTGCAGCTGTTCAATGTCCTAGCTTGTAATATTGAATTGTTAATTATTAATATGAAAAATAATCTTTCATAAGACAACACCTATGGGAAGGGAGGACAGTGCACATAGGGCTCCACACCTCCAGGCTGAAAGCAACCAAATTCTCAAGAGGTTGAGAAAAGATGACTTCATTTCCCCCAAATCATAATGCATCTTTAAAACTACATGTCATCTTATAACAATATTAATATTGTTATTTGAGCAAAAAAGGGCACTTTCCAAAAAATATACAATGCTACAAACATTTGCTCAGCTAGATGGGGAAACTTTTTTATTTTATTTTTGGAAATGGTTGAAGAATGTCATTAGAAAATAGAGTGAAGAATGGAGATTGTTATCTGTTCCTGGTTAGAAATAAAAGTGATGTTAAGTCTCTCTTTTTTTCTATAAAAATAACAAAGATGTTATACTTTCCTGCTCTGTGTGGTGGATTTGCACAGGGCAGCATAGATCCTCCTCTTCTTGGGTCCCTCTTCGGTGCTCTTGGCCCCTCCCTCCTGTTGAGTGCTCCCACAGCAAGCATCTTGCTATGGGGGTACCTGAGACGAGCCGCAGCTCCATATATCCACTCAGACACAGAGCCGTGGTTAGGGCATGCCACCATTCTGCCCATTGGCTAACTGAGTTTGACAGCATGAGGAGGATGGAGCGGATGCCGATGATGAGGTCACTGATGCATCTTGGGTGCCAGGTAGAGCAGAGGAGGAAAGTGAGGGGAAGAAACAACTCCGATGAGGCAGGATGTCCTCCAGAGGCAGGCATAATGGAACAGTAGAGAGCAGCCACCCCAAAAGGGTGTCACAGGTCCTTGCAACACATCTACCAGCAGCACAGCACCAGCTGTAGGGAATAGCAGGCAAACGTCTCTGCCCCCGCTGCTGCAGCACAAAAAAAATTGTCTAATCCCAGCTTGTCAAAATTGCTAGCCTTACAACTCCTTTCTTTCCATTCGCCCCATTCTGTGAATTTGCAGAACGTTCTGTACCACAATGGGTTGTTCCCAGTGGCTATTTATTTTCTTGTAAGGCCATTCCAGCTCTTTTACTGCAAGACCAATTCTTGCTTTCATCAAGACTACCTCTAGATGGTTAAGGGGTCAAGGCACCATGAACACCCAAAGACCAATTTTTCAATACCTGTTACTTCTATCCAAAGTCTGCCGAAGAGACGAGAATTTATCCTAAAAAACTGTAATCTTGTTCCGAGTGTGGCCCCAATCGATTGTTTACTAAAGAAAGCTTGCAGGGAAAATCGATTTAAATGTATTTTTTGCTGCAGCAGGTTCTTTACATCAGTGGTCATCAACCCTGTCCTGCAGGGCCCACTAACAGGCTAGGTTTTACATATTAGCCCTGGTTCACACTGGTGCGTTTTGACATGCGATTTGGCATGTCAAATCGCATGTCAAAACGGCGGATTTTGCCGCAAATTGCCGGCAATGGCACTGTCCTAATCGGCGCGACGCTGCATCTGCGGCATTGCACCGATTTCAAAAAGTAGTCTCTGTACTACTTTTTGCGATTTCAGCCTGCGATTTACATTGACATCTGTGCAGAAACCTGCACAGATGTCTCTGAAATCGCGGCTGAAATCGGGACTGCCGGGTGGGAGTGAAATCGTGAGAGTTCAGCTGAACTCGCACTGCTTCACTCCCGCAGCCCAGTGTGAACCAGGGCTTACCTTGAGGAGATGCAGACTGGAATACTGCAATCACTGAGCAGCAAATGACATCACCTGTGATGCATTTCAGTTATCTTGCAAACCTGGCCTGTTAGTGGGCCCTGCAGGACAGGGTTGATGACCACTGCTCTACATGGTTCAGATGCGCAACTTTACAGACAGACCAAGGGGACCCCCAGGCACTATATTTAAAGGGATTTTTCATTTTTATTGTTTCACTATAAGCATCATTAAAATCACTGCTCCTTTAAAAATGATCTTTTTAACCGCTTAATCACCGCCCCATAGCCGAAATACGGCTACAAGGCTGTTGCTCAACTCTAGGAGGACGTCCATGGAGCTACAGGCATCATTCAGATATCATTTTTTTCAGCCAGAAATTCCTTACACCATAAGAATGATCACGGTGGCTGTTCCACCTCTTGATCGTTCTTACTGGAGGCGAAAGGGGACGTCCCCCCTCCCTTCGCCCTCCGGTTCTTCTTCCGACTCACAGCTACGATCAAAGCCATAATCTTTTTTTTTTTTAGGCTTCCCAGCCTAGAGGTGAGATGTGGGGTCTTATTGACCCCATATCTCACTGCAAAGAGGACCTGTCATGCTATATTCCTATTACAAGGGATGTTTACATTCCTTGTAATAGGAATTAAAGAGATCAAAACATTTATTTTTGGGGAAAAACATGTCAAACTAAAATAAAGTGAAACAATAAAAATAAAAACGCCCCCTGTTCCCGCGTGCTCGTATACAGAAGCGATTGCACATGCAAGTCCCACCCACATATGAAAACGGTGTTCAAACCACACATGTGAGGTATCGCTGCGAACGTTGGAGCGAGATCAATCATTTTGGCTCTAGATCTCCTCCAACTAAAAAGATGTAACCAGTAAAAATATTTAAAGCGTCGCCTATGGGGATTTTTAAGTAGCAAAGTTTGGCGCCATTTCACGAGTGTGTGCAATTTTGAAGGGTGACATGTTGGGTATCTCTTGACTCGGCGTAACTTCATCTTTCATATTATGCAAAAACATTGGGCTAACTTTAATGTTTTTTTTTTTTTAAAAGCACAAAACTGTTTTATTTCCCAAAAAAACACGTTTGAAAAATTGCTGCGAAAATACTGTGTGCGATAAAAAGTTGCAACGACCGCCATTGTATTCTCTAGGGTATTTGATAAAAAAAGAATATATAATGTTTTGGGGTTCTATGTAAAATTCTAGCAAATAAATTATGATTTTTACATGTAGGAGAGAAATGTCAGAATTGGTCTGGGTGTTCCAGAACGCCTGATGGTGCTCCCTGCATGTTGGGCCTCTGTATGTGGCCACGCTGTGTAAAAGTCTCACACATGTGGTATCGCCATACTCAGGAGAAATAGCAGAATGTGTTTTGAGGTGTATTTTATGGTATGCATATGCGGTGTGTGAGAAATAACCCGCTAATATGAACATTTCGTGAAAAAAATTAAAAATAAATCTTGATTTTTGCAAAGAATTGTGAGAAAAAATGACAACTTCAAAAAACTCACAATGCCTCTTTCTAAATACCTTGGAATGTCTTCTTTCCAAAAAGGGGTCATTTGGGGGGTATTTGTACTTTTCTGGCATGTTGGGGTCTCAAGAAATGAGAGCGGCTGTCAGTACATCAGATGTGATCAAATTGATCAATTTTCAGTAACTGGTACCATAGCTTGTGGACCCTATAACTTTCACCCAGGCTATATCATATCCCAATTGTTTTTTTTTTACCAAAGATATGTAGCAGTATACATTTTAGGCCAAATTTATGAAGAAAAATAACTTTTTTGCAAATTTTTATAATAGAAATTAAGAAAAAATTTTTTTTTACAAAATTTTTGTTTTTTCATTTATAGTGAAAAAAATAAAAACGCAGAGGTGATCAAATACCACCAAAATAAATCTCTATTTGTGGGGAAAAAAAAGGACAATTGGTTCATTTGGTTACAGTGTTGTATGATGGAGTTATTGTCATTCAAAATGTGAGAGCACTGAAAGCTGAAAATTGGTCTGGTCATTAAGGGGGTTTACGTGCCCGGTGGTCAAGTGGTTAAAAGAAAAAAGTAATAATTTTGCATTGGTACCATGGACTTCAATATGGTTTGTCATTTGTGTCTTAACTTTTGCGATGTTCACAAGTTCTGGAACAAACCAAACAGGCGGTCGCTCGGCCCATCTCTACACATAAGTGTGAACCTAAGGTAGCAATATCAGCATGTAACAGTACTGTTGACACTGTACAGAAGACATTAAGTGGTATTATAAAGGATGTGTGACTAATCTGAACAGCACGGTCAGTGCCCAGCTTGTCCACAATCTGATTAAGTAAAAGAAATTGTGATAATACAACTGTTCTTTTTAGGACTACTGAAAAAAAAAAAAAATACAGCTAGCATATTTAATTTGCTTTGCTTTTTTTTTTTGTCTACAATTCTTGCTGAAAAATAGCAATGTAATTCCTGGTATGGGAGGTGCCTAGGCCTGCTTGTTTTCTTCAGCCTCTTAGCTGTATCTGTAATAAAGCTGATAACACATGGGTTGAATTTAACCATTTCAGCAGGGAACAGCTGACATTCAGTTCATGTACATTGCCTTGAAAAAGTATTCATACCCCTTGAAAATTTGCATTTTTGTCACATTACAACCGAAAACGTAAATACATTTTTTGGGGATTTTATGCGATAGACAAACAAAGTAGCACATAAAAAGGTGAAGTGGAAGGAAAATTAGAAATGTTTTTTATTCAGCCCCCTTTACTCCAATACCCCTAGCTAAAATATAGTGGAACCAATTGCCTCAGAAGTCACTTAATTTGTAAAAAGAGTCCACCTGTATGCAATTTAATCTCAGTATTAAATACAGCTGTTCTGTGAAGCCCTCTGAGGTTTTTTAGAGAACCTCCATGGACAAACAGCATCGTGAAGGCCAAGAAACACCAGACAGGTCAGAGATAAAGTTCTGGAGAAGTCAGGGTTAGGTTATGAAAAAAATGTGCACAGATAAAAATAATCCCAGCATTAACAGCACTTCCAGAATATCCAACGTATTCAGTGCAATTAATGACATTCAACGAACTATAAAATTAAACACAAACAATAGTCAATAAGTGAAAATAAAGTCCATAGAATAGTCCTTAGGGTGTAGTATACCGTATCCCATCCAAAACATCACCGATACACAGGGCCGGATTTCCCACAAGGACACAGAGGCCAGGCCTCGGGCGGCAGTGGGTGAAGGGGCGGCGCCGCTCCTGCGGCGACTTCTTGGCTTTCGCAGTCCCCCGCACTGTAATGTAGTAATTTTAGCCGCCGCCACTGGAGGTCCGCGGCCGGCGGAGATGATGTCTCCACCGGCAGCCATTTTCTAGAAGACCTCAGACTAGTTATAAACGAGAAGGGAGCCTGCGGTGTGGCTACAATAGAAATTGAGCTGCGGCACCGCCCACCCCCCGCCCCTGGTCTGTCTGTCATCATGTTGTGGAAAGGGGTAGCGCTGCTGAATTTCTATTGTAGCCACTCAGCAGAAAAAGACAGAGTCAGGTACTATACTGTATGTTACTAATAATTTAGATACAGCTGCCTATAAACACGCACATATCCTTTCTTAGGCCTCTTACACACAGATCAGTTTTTCTTCAGGTTTTTCTTTTCAGTTTACCAAATCCATCTAATATGAGGTCAAACCTCAAGAGTCTCAATTTGTATGCAATCAGGCAGGCCCTTGTACTACATAGTTTTGGTAAACTGAAAAGAAAAACCTGAATAAAAACTGATCTGTGTGTAAGAGGCCTAAGGGTGACATGTCTTCAGGATGTTGTGGATTCAGTTTAAACACATTTTGTCCAGCAGGTATTACATGATCTACAGTGCTGAGTAAGTGCAGGGAAGGCATCTGTAATTTCTACTATGGACTATGTACTTTATAGTTGAAGATGGTGAGTGGTGACAATTTGAAATTAATCAAATAGACATATTCAGGGCTATATTGGCTGGAAAAAAAGATTATATGGTATAAAAATAAAAAAAAATAAAACAGCCAGCCTAGAAAAAAAAATAAGAATATTTATCTATTTAACACTACTCTGCACTGGATGGCTACACGGTAGTCACTGCTAGGCAGGGCTGATTTCCCACAAGGCAGTGTAATGTAATGTCATGTTATGTTATGTTGTGGAAAGGGGCGGGGGGTGGGCGGTACCGCCGCTTAAATTCTGATGTAGCCACTCGGCAGGCTTCCTTGTTCATAACTTGTCTGTGGTCTTCTGGAAAATGGTTGCCTCGAATTTGTTTCCCCTCAGCCTTCAGTAATGGTGCAGGAGACACTGCTGCTGAGATATAGAAGGGCGATATCTGAGATGTAAGGAAGCACTTCACTGGCTGGGGACAGTGACACCTGAGATGTAAGAAGCACTCCGCTGGAGTGGGGGTCTGAGACTGTGACGTCACCACCACCACCAGAAAAAGAAGCAGCCAGCAGGGATTACACACTAGCAGGTATGATTGATGACCATGATTGATCATCATATTGTGCATGTGTGTGTGCCACTGTGCCAGGCACAAGCAGAAGCAAGCAGCCAGTTAAATGTTATAGTGCTAAATATGGATGCGAGCTCTCTCGCAAATGGGTTAGTTCTTGAGGACGCGATCCCGTGATACAGTCGGCATCTATAGCCGCCGACTGTATCACTTGGCCCCTGTGTGTGTGTGTGTGGGGGGGGGGGGGGGGGCGGCATTGAAGGACCCGGCCTTGGGGCGGCACAGGGAGTAAATCCGGGCCTGCCGATACACTACGTGTACATAAAATTCCCTTTGGCAACGCACTCACCACATAAAAGGGTCAAAAGTGCATCATGCAAAACAAAGAACACAAATGTCCTATTTGCAGTTAAGATGAGACCAAAATTTAACTTTTTTGCCTGAAAAGCAAAACACCAAGTGTGGCGGTAAACAAACACTGAACATCACCCTGAACACATCATCCCCACCGTGAAACGTGGTGGCAGCATCATGTTGTGGGATGCTTGTCTTCAGCAGGGACAGGGAAGCTGGTCAGAGTTGATGGGAAGATGGATGGAGCCAAATACAGGGCAATCTTAGAAGAAAATGGTTAGAGTCTGCAAAAGACTTGAGACTGGGGCAGAGGTTCACCTTCCAGCAGAACCAGGACCCTAAACATACAGCCAGAGCTACAATGGAATGGTTTAGATCAAAGCATATTCATGTGTTAGAATGGCCCAGTCGAAGTCCAGATGTAATTCCAATTGATAATCTGTGGGAATACTTGAAAATGGCTGTTTACAGATGCTCTCCATCCAATCTGACAGAGCTTGAGCTATTTTGCAAAGAAGAATGGGCAAAAAGGTCACTGTCTAGATGAGCATTGCTGGTAGAGACATAGCCAAAAAAGCTTGCAGCTGTAATTTTTCAGCGAAAGGTGGTTCTACAAAGTACTGACTCAGAAGGGGTGAATACAAATGCACGCCACACTTTTCACATATTTATTTGTAAAAAATATTGAACCATTTATCGTTTTCCTTCCACTTCACAATTTTGTGCCACTTTGTGTTGGTCTATCACAAATCCCAATAAAATACATTTAAATTTTTGATTGTAACGTGACAAAATGTGGAAAATTTCAAGGGGTATGAATATATTTTCAAGGCATTGTATGGGCACCCTGGTTGTACACAAAAGTTAATCCATCGACCGACCGCCTGCTGGGTTTTGCCTAAATGATTGTCACTGGTTAAAGCCAGCAACACTAATCATTGTGTTCTGCAGGCAGGGAAGGCTCCCTGCCGGCAGAATGCAATAGCGCTGCAGGAGGGATAATATATATGATGTAAGGGAGATAGGGGGCATCCCAGTCTGGTACCATTACTAAGGGGGAAGGATGGTAACAAGGAGGACGACAATTGTACCTGGGAAAAAAGCTAAGCCTATCAAGAGCTTCCTGGGTATCTAAAGGGCCGGGCAGGCGGTCTTGTCAAAAATTGTAAACCTGAGAGTGCGAGACGGCTCAGGTATCGTCGGTCATAGCTGTGGATCAGGGAGAGGAGCATGGGGACCTCTAAACTGATGGAGTGGCCCCCCCCATCTTCTAGCAAATCAATAAAAAAAAACAAATGTAATTTTTGAAACAAAAACTAGAAACCAACCCAGGGTTGTGAGAAAAGGTCTCAAAATAAGGAGGCTATAACAGAGCCATATGAACAGTTTCAAAAGAGGTTGGGTGTTTGGATGAAGGAAATCAATGAGGGTAAAGTAGGCCTTGTTTTTGTTTTTGATGAGCCAGAAGAAGCAGATAGACAAAAGGGAAAGCCCCAGTGGTATGCGATCTGGTGGTTTTGCAGGTGGCCAATTACTGGATGGAACTTCAGCATTTCAGCGAGTTTTAGGTGATGGATCGCGAAAGATCTGTATCTTTGCACCTTTAAACTCCAATCTGTTTTTGTTGCGTGTGGCCAATTTAAGGACTTCTGTGCTGTCATAGTGTGGAAGCATACTATGATATCCCTGGGGTTGGCAGGGGGTTTAGGGGCTAATGATCTGTGGGCCTGAACTAAACGCCAGTCTATGTCGGGGATGAGAGGAGCTTTAGTGTTAAAGAGGCTCAATAGATAAGGACGGATCTCTCGTTCACCCCCAGCTTCAGGGTCTCTCCAAATTCACAGGTTCTGGCGACATTCCCTATTTTCCAGATCCTCCTGCTGAGACTGGAGTTGGGCGACAGTATGTTTTAGGGCTGCAGCATCTTCCTCCAGGACATGGAAGTATTGTACTAGATCATCAAATTTAATATTCAAGTGTGTAAGTACGCTCCCCCAGATGTGCTATCTGACCTCTCAGTTCCTGGGCAAGTTTCCCCACTTGGGGGATTTTGCATGTCAGGCTCTGCAGGAGAGACTGCAGCTTCATGTCTAGGACTCCCACCATTGGGGGGGCTACATCCCAGCTGTTGGGGTGGGTGAGACCTGCAGGAGAGTGCCTTTGTCTGCCTCGAGTGGGTCTGTCGGGTCATCCTGCATATTCAAGGCTGAGGATTCAGACCTAAGCAAGAAGCGGTCCAGTATCTGGGAAGGCCACAGCTCTATGGCAGGAGAAACGTCTGCTTTCTTGGGCCCAACATTCACCATGGGGTGCCTGTGGGTAGCAGTAGTGTGTGAAGAGGACTCCTGTGACAGAACAAGCTCAGGATCGCTGTGCAGGAGTTGTAGAAAGGGGGCGGGGACAGGGGCAGACGGATCACACGTCCTCTATCATCAGAAGCGCCCCCCTATTTAATACATTTTTTATATTCAAAGCAAACTGCCCCATCCATGTCTCCATGCTTCATTTTGGTGAGAAACATCCCCTAGCTGTGGCCATCTTGAGCAAGGGAAAATAATTCATGTAGAATTTACTTCTTGTTCTTAGCTCAAGTAGGCATGCAAGAGAGTGTTTAGCTGAGAAAAACCCTTCCTCCTATCTTCTCTTCCTGAAGATTTCTGGGATGACATTTGCTTAGGCATGGAAACCAGGAAGTAACTGAAGAAATGTAAAAAAATACAAATAAAAAGTTTTAACGCAAGACAATTAGATATACTTCCCCATCTATTTTCGAATGCTAGCAGTATGAGGGTTACAAATAATCAATGTTGAGTGGGAGAGTGAAGTTCCACTTTAACCACATGCCGACTGCCCACCGCAGTTATACGGCGGGACGGTGGCACTGCTGGGCGAGATCACGTAGCTCTACGTCCTCTCTTCACCGGCCGCCGGCGCACCCCCGCTCGTCCCGAGTCCCGCGCGCGTGTCCGCCATAATGTCTCGGTACTGAAAAAAAAAACGCTAGTAAAAAAAAAAAATATTAATAAAAATGACATAAAATTACCCCCTTTTTTGTAAACGCTATAAATTTTGCGCAAACCAATCAAACGCTAATTGCGATTTTTTTTTTAATGAAAAATATGTAGAAGAATACGTATCGGCCTAAACTGAGGAAAAAACATTTTTTTTTTATATATTTTTTGGGGATATTTATTATAGCAAAATTTAAAAAATATTGCATTTTTTTCAAAATAGTCGCTCTATTTTTGTTTATAGCGCAAAAAATAAAAACCGCAGAGATGATCAAATACCACCAAAAGAAAGCTCTATTTGTGGTAAAAAAAGGACGCCAATTTTGTTTGGGAGCCACATCGCATGACCGCTCAATTGTCAGTTTAAGCGACGCAGTGGCGAATCACAAAAAGTGCTCTGGTCTTTGACCAGCAATATGGTCCGGGGTTAAGTGGTTAAGATTAAAAGTGTTAATTTAATTTTCTATAGCTAAATAGAAACTATTGCACATTTCACATCCACGACCACCAGCAGGCAGTCAGAGCTCTAACATCCACTGACTTTCAAATTTTCTGCAGTTCTTTACTGATATACTGTAGACAATAATTGAATGCCTTGCTGTTCATCTATATCCTGAACTCACTCCGCTGAATGAGTCAGAGGAGGGGCATGCTCCCGCTACTCCCCTCTACTCTCTCTAGTAAACAAAGTTCTGTATAAGGTCTCAGAAAGATGCCATCTAAAAGCATGCAACTACTACCGGGCCAGCTTGTTAGAAACTCCAGAGCTAATAAGTAGTGATGAGCGGAATACGCCATATTCGATTTCGCGATATTTCGCGAATATTTCGAAGAATATTCGTGAATATTCGTTAATATCGAATATTCGTGATATTTTATAAAAAAATAAAAAAATAAAAATTGCGAATTTTCGCCAATGCGAATTTTCGCGATTTTTTTTTTTTTTTTTTTTTATAAAATATCATGAATATTCGATATTTACGAATATTCGCTATATTTTATAAAAAAAAAAATAGCGAAATTTCGCATATGCGAAAGCGAAAATGATTGCGAAATTTCGCTATTTTTTTTTTGGATAAAATATCACGAATATTCGATATTTACGAATATTCGCTATATTTTATAAAAAAAAAAAAAAAAAATTTATTGCAAAATTTATTGCAAAATTTATTGCGAAATTTGAAAAATATGAATATTCGAAATAGCGAATATTCGCCGCGATATTCGAGTTATTCGCGAATACTCGATATGCAATATTCGTAGCGAATATTCGCAATGCGAATATTCGTGAGCAACACTACTAATAAGTGATCCAAATCCGAGTGCAGCCGACACCACACAGCACATCGAATAATCTCGCTCAGAGCAGAATCGCTGGCTGTAGGACAAGCCAATGCTTCCCTCACTACCACATGACTCAGATGGCTGGCAGCTGATAGGGCATGCAGGTTGCTGCAACAACAATAAGTTTCAGAAGGTGTGGCCTCCATTTTCTAGCCCCTGACACACCTAGCATTAACATGCCTTTAGATGCAGCAAGCATTTTTTCTGCTAAAATGCTTTTGCCAGAAGGAAAAGAGTTTGGAAGAGCTGGGCAAATGCCCTATGTGCATGGAACCTAAATATTCTTCCAGCACAGTATCCAGTATTCTGGTCAAATGAATGTAGTTTTATGATCTTGTAAACTATAAAAATATATGTTCTAATCATAGCCTATTGCATTCGGGTGTGCACCCTAAAGCTCAAACACACACTACTGATCACTCACTGTGTTCATTTGTTCATTTGGAAAAGGAAGAGGTCAGTAAATTACATATTCTAAACCATGGGTCTACAAACTACGGCCCTCCAGTTGTTCAGGGACTACATTTCCCATCATGCCTATTAGGGTTGTCCCGATACCGATACCAGTATCGGTATCGGTACAGATTCCGAGTATTTGCGGGAGTACTTGTACTCCCCCAAATACCCCCGATACCAAAATAGAATACTACACCTAAAAAAGTGGTATCGGGACAACCCTAATGCCTAGTCATGTCTGTGTGTTACAATGCCTCATGGGATGTGTAGTTCTACAACACCTGGAGGGCCGTAGTTTGAGGATCCCTGTTCTAAACCATCCTCCTGTGTGTGCAAAATGGGGAGGGGGGCAGGGCAATAGGGGGAATCTGTGCTACACAGACTGATAAGGGTGTGCCTGGGCACACACCTATGGTTCTAATGTAATTGATACAATAAATATATAATTTTCCTGTAAGTATGCCGATATTGAAAGTTAATGCAAGACTCAGGTGGTACCATTTCGGTCCAGCAGGAGATTCAATTCTCACCTTGCATGATTATCGCTCCATCTGCATAGCATGGCTCTTACATTGAGGTTTGAGGCTTAGTGCTATGGATAGTGGCATCTGAAGTACTAGTTCAGGTACCACATGGGTCAAAAACAGTACAATGACGGATACCCACAAGTACATATTTTAATCCATTATAGAGCCACAATGGATTGGGGTTACTTTTCTGTAAAGTCCAGCTTTATATTCTATATATATATATTTTCCAGTCAATAAAAGCATTGCAGGAACCACAGCCTTCCTGCATCCAACACACACACTCTTACTATGCCTCAGGAAGCAGAACAAATGAATCAGCTTGCTCCACCTAGGCAATTAAACCTACAATTATTCACAAAATACATCTGAGGGAGCCTTATAATGAGATAAAGTTACTTTATGTAATTACAATCATTTCCCTTAAAAACAATCATTGTAGAGGAGGGACGAATTGCATTAACATCCTTTGATGGAATGTGGTGTCCAAACAATTGTCCTTCCCTCATCTTCTGAATCATAGGGTCAAGTGGTACTTTGCAGCAATGCAAGATTAGCAAAAGTATGTCATTGCAAGCAGACAGCTGGGTGCCGATTCCTCTGTGGCGCTGCAGGTATACGCTTGTCTTTGATTATAAGCACTGACCTTGTGTTTTTATACCCCCGATAATAGTTTCCAATTTGAAATGGAAGTGGACAAGCTTCAAATAGATTGGTCTGGTCTCCTGTTTTCATTCAGATGTGTACAAATTACCCCTACATGCCCTTTTTCTGGAAACAGTAAGGTCTGAAAGAAACTCTTGTTATATTGTTGCCACTTAGGTTTCACCGAGCCGGCATTATCTGCTCACAGCTTTTAATGACTTCCTGCTGCGAGAGAGGCTCTGTAGAAGTCTTGGCAGCCGGGCTAAGAATAGCATTAAATGCAAGGTTATCTAGGCATTACACTCACTGTAACATGCAATTAACTCTCCTCTTCCATTTTCATTACACAATTATTCATTAATGTCAATTTAATTTTATGCATTGTTCTACATGACCGAAGGCTGATTATGGGCCTTTTCACTCCAATATCCCAAGTTAACTGGTGCCAGCCTCACTCAGGGCTGCCTAATTGCAATTTAGCCCAGACAATTCCTCCCATTTGTGCCCTCCGGTAATGGAACAACAGATCACGGCCAGGTAAAAAATTAAAGGTGGAAATAAAAGTCAAAGGAAAAAGCTCAGCGAAATGATTTTGTGATTTAAAAGAAAAGAAAAAAAAAATCTAGAAGTGAATATGAAAATGCACCCTGAGCACTCACTGCTGGTTTTCTAAATTGTCCTTCTTATCCCACAGGGATTTGATGAATTATGTAATACCATTACTGCATATCCCAAATATCCTACACAGTAGTGTCGGAGTTAATTTGTGTGACAATACTCAGCACACTTCTAACATGATATACAATGCTGGCATGCTTCCCACAGCAATCTAAGTCTATGCCTACTTACTATCAGCACTACTTTATAAACTATTAATACAAATTTATGATGCTACAGATACAGCGATGCTCCTTAAAATAGAAGTGAGCGGCAAGCTATTTTGTGCAAATGCGAGTATAAAAAAAATAAAATGAATAAAAAGATCACATAATCATCGGAATAAAGCAGGTGTTTGCTTAACAGCTGACATGAATTAGGATGTTGTGCATGTAAAAAGATGTAAAATAACTTTGCTATGACTGTCTTCTATTACTTCTGGCTGCCTCTAGTTTGACTACTTTGGGAGTTGCTGTCCTGGAATAAGTATGCGGGTTAGAAAAGGACTTTAAAACTCCTGATCTGCTTACTTATTCTGAAAAAGTAACACATAACTTCAACATGATAGCCAGGCAATGAGCATTTTCAAACAGGTAGGCATAGAGAGCCTACTTTTTGCTCTCAGCAGTTTTTACTTAAATAGAAACTAAGCAGTGATTGGTGGGGCTATGCTGAGAGTACTTAAATTGCTTGCCCCAGTACCAGACTTCAGATTCTAGCTTATAAGTGCAGCTTCACATATAGCAGCCCCCTGTTCACTTAAAAGGGGTTGTAAAGGTACAATGTTATTTTCCTAAATGGCTTCCTTTACCTTAGTGAGTCCTCCTTCACTTACCTCATCCTTCGATTTTGCTTTTAAATGTCCTCATTTCTTCTTTCTTCTCACTTTCTGTTCTTCTGTCTAACTCCACACAGTAATGCAAGGCTTTCTCCCTGGTGTGGCGTGTCGTACTCGCCCCCTCCCTTGGACTACAGGACAGTCAGAACGCTCTCTACCTTGCAGATAGAGAAAGGAGCTGTGTGTTAGTGGGCGTCCTGACTCTCCTGTAGTCCAAAGGAGGGGGCGTGCATGACACTTGACACCAGGGAGAAAGCCTTGCATTACTGTGTGGAGTTACAGACAGAAGAACAGGAAGTGAGGATTTCTCAGAAGAAATAAGGACATTTAAAAGCAAAAATCGAAGGATGAGGTAAGTGAAGGAGGACTGCACTAAGGTAAAGGAAGCCATTTATGGAAAAAAAAAATTGTACCTTTACAACCCCTTTAAGACAAGCAGGCATACTTGTACTAAGTGGACTCCAGGGCGCAATACACAAAGTCTTGGGCCAAAGGACTGAACAAAGGTATAAGAAACATAACTTCTCTGAAGTGATTAAAAACCAGCGTCTTTAGGAGTATGATGCATGGACACTTGCTTAGCATGTGTGAAGCCAGTAAGAAAATCCAGAGTCTGGTGGTGGTGAGGAAAGGCAGAAGACAATGAGTGTAACCCAGAGACGGGCTAAGGTAAGGACAGGCAACAGATGAGAGTAATCCAGGAAGAGGCTAAAGTCAAAGCAGGTAATTTACAGTCAGAATCAAGAGTCAAGGTTCAGAGGGCACCCTATATAGAAAGCAAAAAAACATCAACAGGGAAAACCTGTATATGTTACCAACACCCCTGTGTATAATAGGAAAAAGAGAAATCCCCCAGGGTGGGGTTTTAACTAACAATTCATAGATTCAAAAGGCGTAATAGATTTATTTAAAAAAAAACAAAGTTCATACGTAGGTGTCTAAGTTTTCCACAGGGGTTCATTCAGGTCCTACGCATTTCAAGACTTAGTCCCTTTATCAGGGGCCAGTGTCCATGTGGAGTCACACTAGATATGACCTAAATTGACATGTTTTAAAATATTGCAAGAGTTGTCTTTATACATAACAAGAGAACATTGAGGCTGCATAGTACATATATCATACCCGTCACCATGTGTATGAACACATAAAGCCAGAGATAGAAATAACCATCACAAGCCTAGAGCTCTGAGCTTCTGATTCTCAAATGAGGCACAGAGGACCAAAAAGGTCAATGAGAACCAAGGAGGCCAACTGCTGCCTAGCAAGGAGGATGCATCTCAAGGACAGGGGCTGAGTGATTGAGCCCCCTTCCCAAGTCACCAATACTCCCCTCTCAAGCAAAGCCACACCACTCCTTCCCTTGCTGCAGTTGCTTCATAAATCCTGTGTCGGCTGACATCTGAGCCAAGAAGGCACAATGTCATTCTCTGCAAGTTCTTGTTCAGCTATGTAGTGTAGAGCTCTTGCTGTAGACTCACCGCTGCAACTTTTTTTCTCGTTAGAGACTTGCCACGCAACTTGGAAAAGCGTCAACTAAATCTTGTGATTCTAGTGCTCTGCAAGTCTACAACTTGCCAGTGAAAATGTGCAGCAAGTTACCAAGACTTACAATTTAAAACTGCCACAAACATGTTGCAAGCTTTTCTTGCTATCTGGGATCCTGTCACAATGAACGCAAATAAATTAAACCACAGACGATAAAATCCAGACACTTATTTTAACACTTCCCACTCTCTGAAAAAAAAATACGTTGTTGTCAAACACTTTGTATAACCTTACTCCCCAGATTACAGTGGTATTAAATAAATTCACCTTTACAAAACAAAATTATAAATGTACATCTTTTTGCAGGTTAAAAAAAAGTGCATTTGGATTTTTTTTTTGGGAGCCTGTATAGCATTGCACCCACCATCTGCAGACCATAGGTGCTATGCAGGGCTCCTTAAATCTGTGTATAAGCTGTTTGGCCGTACATCATATGGCCAGGCAGTTAACCTGTAGCCCTTCAGTTGTTACTTATACTACCACACGTCCCATTAGGGATTGGAAGTCAGACATTCACAAGCATGATTCCCAGAGGCATGATGGGACTTCTAGTTTTGCAACAGCTGGAGGACCACAAGTTGAGCACCCATACACTAGCAGTGCCATAGTAGTTCATTAAGCACTACAAGTCAACAGCCGCAAAGGCTGTGGGACCTTGCCGTTTTTCGATTCACAGAACACACTAAATGGATGATGTGGGCGGCGGAGTCCCGCATGGCCACATTTTTTACAGATTGTGACAGCTAGCAGGCGGATCCTCCACTACTTGTCAGACTGGGGGTTTGGTTGGAGTGGGGGTCGGTGCATCTGTAACAGGTTACACCTCTAATATGGGTGTAACATTTTACAAAATGTATCCTTTAAAAACTAAAACATTTTCAATGTTGCTTCCAGGTAGATTTTTTATGACAGAAGAGACCCTATCTGTCTCTTCTATCAGAAATTCTTCCCCCTGCCTGTCTGCTTTCATATAAACTGAACCACACATTTTTAGTCCCCAATCTGTGCCTTGGTGATGTGACCCCCGTGTGCAGGGCAGGACTTAGGGTGGTGGGGTCACTTTCGGGCCAAACCTTCTATACATTACTTTAAATAAAACAAAACGATACATACACAAGCTATGTATTAGAGCTACACAATTCTGGATAAACTAAAAATAAAAATAGAGATCACGATTCTGAACAAACAACTAAACAAAATTCCAGGATCAGATTCAATTATACTGGTATAAGCAACTGTAGCACTACCCCCGAAGGAGCTGCTGGTTTGATTTGGGTGGTACAGTGGGTGACCGTGATATTGTGTCAATCTCGCTCCCTTTCTCGGCGAGATTGACCACCTGCGAGCCCCATCGCGGGAGCCATCGCTGAGCTGGCTTGCCGTGATGGAGACAAAGCCGTCATAGAAGCGACGGGGATCCGACGTGGATTCCTGCCAATTCTACACGTGGGCGGCGTTTGATATGAATCCTGAGGGGGAACTCCCCGCCGGATTTTAAATAAAAATCTGACATGGGTTCCCCCCTCAGGAGCATACCGGGCCCTTAGGTCTTTTATGGGTTGTAAGGAGACCCCCCTACGCCGAAAAAATGGCGTGGGCGTCCCCCCACAATCCATACCAGACCCGTATCCAAAGCATGCCGGCCGGCCGGCCAGGAAGCGAGCGCCCCCCCTCCTGAGCCATACCGGGCAGCATGCCCTCAACATGGTGGGATCAGGGGGGCGCACTGCAGCCCCCCACCCCAGAGCACCCTGTCCCCATGTTGATGAGGACAGGGCCCCTTCCCGACAACCCTAGCCGTTTGGTTGTCGGGGTATGCGGGCGGGAGGCTTATCGGAATCTGGGATCCCCCTTCAATAAGGGGGCGCCCAGATACCAGCCCCCCACCCTAAGTGAATGAGTATGGAGTACATCATACCCCTACCCATTCACCTGCAAGAAAACTGTAAACACAAATAAAACCACACAGGGTATTAAAGCCCTCGGCGGGCTTCTTCCGACATCTTCGGCGGGGGGTGAGTCTTCTCCGCTCTCCGGGGGTCTTCTCCCGCTCTCCGGGGGCCTTCTCCCGCTCTCCGCTCTTGATTCGGCGACCACACCCCCCCCCCGTGGCGGCCAACTAATAAAATATTTTAATACCCTGTGTGGTTTATTTGTGTTTAGACTTTTCTTGCAGGTGAATGGGTAGGGGTAAGATGTACCCCATACACTTAGGGTGGGGGGCTGGTATCTGGGGGCCCCCTTATTAAAGGGGGCTCCCAATTTCCGATAAGCCTCCCGCCCGCATACCCCGACAACCAACGGCCAGGGTTGTCGGAAAGGGGCCCTGTCCTCATCAACATGGGGACAGGGTGCTCTGGGGTGGGGGGGCCGCAGTGCGCACCCCTGCCCCAGAGCACCTGACCCCCCCATGTTGAGGGCATGCTGCCCGGTACGGCTCAGGAGGGGGGGGCGCTCGCTCGCCCCCACTCCCTTTCTGATCGGCCAGCCGGTGTGCTTTGGATACAGGTCTGGTATGGATTGTGGGGGGACCCCCACACCGTTTTTTCAGCGTAGGGGGGTCTCCTTACAACCCATAACAGACCTAAGGGCCCAATATGCTCCTGAGGGGGGAACCCATGCCGGATTTTTATCAAACGCCACCCACGTGTAGAATTGGCGGGAATCCACGTCGGATCCCCGTCGCTTCTATGACGCACTCGCTGGAATGTGCTTTTACTATTCCAGCGAGTGCAAGATGTCGGCACCCTGTCGCCAAGAATCAGCGCGATGCTGTCGTGCTAAAAACACATTCTCAGCGGCAGGTACTGTACGTTACCTCTGTCTCTCCGCTGTCTAGGTTATTGGATGAGAGCTGTAATAAAGTCACTGACCACACTGTAGGTATCTTTTCTGATGCTTTATTAGCCAGCAGGGTAAAATGGTAAAAGTGGTAATAAGTAAGATGATAGGAGTTGTAGATAATGGATTCAGGCACATAATATAATCGGGAAACAGTCCTGCTTCCAACGACAATTTGCTTCGCCACTCTAGCCAGAGTGGGTATAGTGCATCTGGATAGGCCGCTCTCACTGGTCTAGCAGCCAGAGTGTCACTTGGAACTTTAACAAAGTCTATGCCACAGACCTTCCCAAAGGGGCGGAGATATACTTGGTCCAAAATCCTTCTGAACACTAGATAAAGCACCCGCATCTCCTCTGAATAGCTTGAGTAATTTCAAATACTGATAGGCGACCTTCGTCCAGCCTTTCAGAAACGATGTGTCCTTTGATGAAACAGTAGGCCTCTCTCGAGACACCAGCCTTGTGCTCGGTATCTCCCAGACAGGTTCTCCATCAATTAGCTTCCTCCCTTGGGATGGACAGCACCGGACAACTCTGCAGCTGTGGACTTGGCCTACACACTGAGCCTACAAGGTAGATCATTTGCTCCAGACCAACATGGTCCCAGAGCCAGGAACACTGAACACACGCACCCCGGCCAGGAGGGCCACACATGGGGGTAGTGGGACGACTGCCCAGGCGGATGGCGGCAAAGATGACCCTGGACCACTGGCGTCTGCCCCCTAAATACCTCTCCCCAGCATGCACAGGGAGGCAAAGTATCTACATGACCCTAACCTCACTGCTGCCACCACAAATACAGGGCAATCCTAGAAGAAAACCTGTTCGAGTCTGCAAAAGACTTGAGACTGGGTCAGAGGTTCAGCTTCAAGCAGAACAATGGCCCTAAAAATGCAGCCAGAGCTACAATGTAGTGGTTTCGATCAGGGATCACTAAATGTTGGACCGTGGTTCAATAAAGACCTGCAGGGCAATCTTACACGGGCCGCGGCTCCGCCACTTAGCAGTCTGGGTATCCTCTCCTGGCTAAAGCTTCCTTCTCCTGCCACCACAGCCTTTATCCATAGCAGGTGAAAGGTGCGGCATGTCAGGACAGAGGGCAGAACATGAATTCATGTTAACAAGCCAACGATTTAGTACTGGAATGCGGAGCAACCAATCACCTGCTTGTAAACAAGAAAAGTATGTCCCCCCTTCTGTCCAGACATGCAGCACCTTACACCTGCTATGCAAGGCAAGATCGGAAAGAATGGAGGAGGATTGCAAGGAAGGAAGTGGGGCTGTCATAGGGACTTACGCCCTGACTGCTGTGACACGGCGCATGTGTGTACTCCTGCAATGACGTCATACGCACGGCTTCTTTCAGCGACGCAGCTTCCGTCTGTGTGGGCCTGCAGCGCTGGGTGGAGGACACATTAAAAAAAAGGACCTCCTCGCCCTTAGTGATACCAACGCTGGTTCCCGGGATCGCTGTGGCTCCATCTAGCCGACAGCACTAATGGCTAGCACCATTACCCTGATGCTGCCTTGGGACCATAAGTGGTCCCCCTCATTTTCACTTATTGTTCATCCCCTTACCGAGTCCACATGCACTCCATGCTACAATTGGGCTCCTATGTTTGGGACCTCCTGATTTACCATAACTTGTCTTGCCATTAAAACAAGTAGGTCTTGCCACACATACGCCCCACATGGCTACCGCACGGGACCCTGTCTGGCCGTGCCCGCTGTTCTCACCTAGCGGGACTTTAGATGTGCTCCTGATGAAGCGGTGAATACCGCGAAACTAGTTGAGACCGTTATACCCTTCAATCCATCGTGTTGTTCCCCTCCTGGGGACCTCTATAGTGGTGCTGTGGTTATCACTATTTTAATTTTGTATTTGTCTTATGTTTTAAATTCATATCTTTATTGTTATTATTGTACCTGTACAGTAATAGTCCTATTGGCCTCCCCTTTTTTTCTTGGCTCTTTGGTTCAGGGACCCTAGATCTATACCCAGACAGACAATGCTGATGTGCCCCCTGTTCTCTTTCAACCAGAGTGGGAACACAAATACAGAAGGTGTGTTACTAGCTACTGTAGATCACCAGGTGAAAACAGAGGGGAAAAAAGCAAAAATAAAAATACATAAATAAGACAGAGCAGCCACCACATCTAATGATTGGTAAGGTGCAATATATAAAAAAATATTTTTGGGTTTAATAA
This sequence comes from Rana kukunoris, assembly GCA_029574335.1. NCBI lineage: Eukaryota > Metazoa > Chordata > Amphibia > Anura > Ranidae > Rana > Rana kukunoris. The sequence continues at coordinate 162,599,973 of CM056055.1, read as the reverse complement.
GGCTTTGTGTTCCTTAATATTTTTGATTCTTAAAAGGTAATTGGATTTTGGCAGACCATAGCTGTTTATGGACAATAGAGAAAACATTTTGGTTTGGGCAGTTTTATTTTTCTCCAGTTTAAGCCAGAGGTGGAAGCCCATTAAAAAGGTTTAGGAAATAACTAGGCATCCTGCCTTAATGAGTTACCATTTTCATTTCAAAAGAGGGTCTGTGTTGGTTCGAGACACACACCTGGTAATAGAAATACGAGTCAGGCTCAGGCTTTTAAACAGTGTCCAATGCCCCAGGCTGAGCACAAACTCTTCTTTTCAAGTATAGATTCACAAACTAATGGCCATGTTTTCAAGCAAACAAGCTCAGCAAATGTATTCAAGTCTGCTGCAGTGTACACAGATTGCACGAGCTAGATTTAAGCGACATTTAGGGTTTAGTCTTTAATTTATATGATTCTAATAGTTTACGGCTTTCTAAAGTCTTCTTGATTCATGCTCTATTTGCTTTCCCTCTATGAGGTTTATGGCCATGGGACCTAATTTGCTGGTTTCATTATGTATGTTAGACAAAATCTGTATTGCTAACAGGGCTCATTTTGAGTCTGAAAACTTTATGCATCAAATTAGGTCATTGCTGTAAAACAAATGGTCACACAGGAGACTGAAGTAGTCAAATTAAAAACAAAATATAGAAAAAAAAAATCCTGTAGATATGTGTATAGTTGTTAACCATTTTTATATTCTGCCAATAAAACGCAAATGTTTGATTCTAGTTTACATGTGGCTTACATAACAATCATGCAATATATCCTTGGAATACAGAAAACAGCGAGCAGTAGAGCAGACATTGCAGTGGACCTACACAATAAAATGGTTTCACAGCAAAGTCCAACATTTCTAATCAGTGGTTAAGCAGAAGATTTTTCATCTTAATACATTCTTTGGATTAAGATAAAAAAAAAACTGTGTGTAGCAGCCACCCTCAGCCCTCCTAACAGTAACAGCGCCATGGGCTCCCAAAACAAGTCAGTTAGCCAATCAGAAGAGAGAGAGGGAGGTGCCGGGTCAGGGCTCCATGTCTGAATGGACACACAAAGCTGTGAGAACTCGGGTGCCCCCATAGCAAAATGCTTGCTATGGGGGCAGTCGACAGGAGGGAGGGGCCAGGAGCAGTGAAAAGGGACCCAAGGAGAGGAGGATCCTGGCTGCACAAAACCAAATGCACATTAGAGGCAAGTAGATTGTTATAATCATTTTAAGCTGGGTGTAGAATGACAGTTCAATCAGTTTTTCAGGGGAAAAAAAGTGAATGGAGGATTCCCCCTGCAGGGAAATTCTATTCTGACAGCAGGACCCACAGTAGAATACACAGATTAGCAACTGCATCCAATTGGTTAGAGCCATTGAACTGAGAAAAAAACTTTCCAGCATGTACCTTAAAGTGATTATAAATGATCACCTTGTAAAATAACCCATTCAGTTTAAAATAGAAATGAAAGGCAAAACATTTGTGTATAGATATAAAAAACACACACACCACAACATAAATACCCTTTTCCCCCTTTTTAGACTCCATGTACATTAAGATTTTAAGCTCCTATAAACTGTTATTTTGTCTGCTCCTAGAAGCCAAATAGTGTTATCCTACCCTTTTTTTCGTTTGGGAGCTTATGCTTGGAGAGCACGTTTGGCCTGCGTTTCTTTGACCATAACAGACTTTTCTGACATTAGATGTGTTGGTCATTGATGACTCTGCTGCATTTTAGTTTATGTTGGGTCCCTCCCAAGGAGGGGTTAGAGGGCTGTAACTACCCTCTTTTGTCCTCAAATTTTCATTCATTTAATGGCTGGTACTCAAGGGCAAACAACTTTATTTCTCTTTGATATGCAAAACACGATTGTTTTGTGGATCTTAGCATATTTCAGACTGTCTTTATACTACACGCCCCCTGGCTTTTGTTGTAAGCTCTAAAAACATTGAAAAGTGGATCCTGAAGAAGACCTCATCACTGGCGAAACGCATCAATCAACCTCATATTGACGTATGATCCATAAACTTTCTGGGATTCATCCCCCTATGTGGATGAATGTACTACATCCACACGTCACCCTACTGCCAGACATCCACTAGACACACTCCTTTAGTCAACGAACAGTCTTTTGCTTGTTTTTGTTATTTTATTAGGGAATTGAATTTTGGAAGGAAATTGGAATGCTCACAGAAACCATGAATAGTTGAAATGTTACAGCAATAGATGTGTTACAATTCTTCAGACAGGATCTAGAAATTAGTGCATCACACTCTTGAGATTGTCAAGTTTAGTGTCAGCCATCTTGTAGTGACTTTTACCTCAGAACTTCTCTTCCTCCTCCACACAGCTTGATAGACTTATCTCAGAACATCTCCTGTTACAGTCTTAAAATTCCTGTCACGCTATCAGATATGACTCTGAATAAGTCCCAGTTTAAGTAGAAGATGAAACAGTTGAAGGCCTGGGGCCTGCAGTACCCCTCATGTCGACAACCAGCTTTAAAATCCTGCCGGCCCTCATGGCTGCATCGATTTGACACAAACTCCACAGTCTCTCCCTCTGGCTCTGCACCCAGATCCCCTGGCATGCCTCTTTCAGATCGCTCACTGTGCTTTTACTCACCAACACCTGCCCTGGATCCTTTCTGAAAGGACTTGGTTTAATCTCTGTTTTATCTGAGGCCGGTCACTTCACTGGGTATATCCAAGGGTTCACAACCACTTCAACCTCTTGCCAACCACCTTCCGCATATATACTGCAACAAGGCAGCTCGGGTGCGCAAACCAGCCGCAATTGCAGTGAAGAGGGGCAGAACGGGAATCTGCCTATGTAAACAGGGTGGATTACAGTTCCCAGACAGGGGAGGAGCGAGATAGATCAGCTGCTCCTAGTGATCAGGAACAGCAATCTCTACTCCCTGTCGATCCGCCCCCCTGTTAGAAACACGTCTCTTAGGAGCACTTAACCCCTTGATCGCCCCCTAGTTTTAACTCCTTCCCTGCCAGTGCTATTTATACAGTGATCAGTGCATTTTTATAGCACTGGTCACCAAAAACCACTGGTCAGATTTGTCTGCTGCAATGTCACAGTCCAACTAAAAATCACAGATTCCCACCATTAGTAGTAAAAACAATAAAAATAAATAAAAAGTCCGTATATAGCAGAAAGTAAAACATTTTTTTTTAAATTGTCAGTCACGTTTATAGTGCAAAAAAATAAAAACGTTTTCATTATATGCAAATATATGGCAATCAATGTGATGGATGTATGTGTACCATCTTCGACAACTCTGCTGTACTAGGTTATAGCCTTTGTTGGCTTTGCAGAAATCTGGCCCTTATTACATACAAGCAGCACTGCTGCCCTCATAACTACATGTTTCCTCCCATACATACAATAGTTTAACAGATCCAAATGCCAGAAGCAGCTCATATATGGTCTATTAAATGTATAAACAAGGGCATATATGGATCAAAATTCAGTCGGTTCAGCAAGGACCAGACAGATTTTGATCTACGCGTGTTCACTATGGTTGAGCAAAAGTCAATCTATTGATTGACCTCTGTTCAACACCCTGTCAGTATTCCTACACCCTGTCACTTCAAATTCCTAAATATGTGCCTGCTGTACCATGTACTTTTCATGAGAAAGTCTCATGTTCTATTTGTATTGCTTCCTTTGTGTGAAATTCCTGCCAGTCCCTCTGCTTTCCTATTAAAAACTGACCACACTAAGCAGGAGAGCACACCATGTTCAATTCTCTAGCTATGCTGGGAGCTTAGCGCAACTCCCCTCCAATGACCAGACTTGTCCTGACACACCCCACTACACAGCCATTCAATGGGAAGCTCAGTGTGCTGCTGCTTCTCCCGCCCCCAGCTTTTAAGCAGCTGTGAACAGAGAGAATATTATCATTTATAAATAAATAAACAAGAGGAAAAAAGGCATTTATGTTTTTTCTAGATCTATAGAAACATGTTTTTCCTTTCATTTCTATTTTAAACTGAATGGGTTGTTCAGGGTAGCCATCACAAATTTTGGGGCCCCTTACTCAGCTTTAGGCAGGGCCCCCCTGGAGCAGAGAACAGGGGGAGGTGTCGATGAAAAAAACAAGTCTTCTCTCCTGATGCAAGATAATAAGTGGGGGGATTGGAGTCCCTGGGGACCATTGGGCCCCTTACAGGTGTAATGCACCTTCTCCCGAGAGGGGAGGGGAGCCAGCCAGGCCCCTGGAGACCATCAGGCCCCTTACAGGTGTAATGCCTGTATCCCCCAATGGTGGCACTGCTGTGTCTCAGCTAATCAGGAGGGAGAGTCCCGGACAGCCAAGGCACTCTTGGACATCGCTGAATGGAGAGGGGTCTCGGGTAAGTATTAGGGGCGCTGCTACACACAGAAGGCTTTTTTATCGTAATGCATTCAATGCATTAAGATAAAAAACCTTCTGACTTTACAACCACTTTAAGTATGCCCAGCAACCACATTTGTAGGGAAGCCCGTCTCTGATATCAGATAAATATGACTACACATTAGATGGAGTGACCAGGTCACTAGGGACACCTAATCTTCCCTGTTCAATCAATGCTAATATTATACAGCATGCACCACAGGCAATTCTTTGCCATGCCGTTTAAAAAGGCTGACTTGTAATAACTGGAGCAAACAAAAGTTATGTTTGATACAATTAATTAGGTTTCAGATTTCATTCTTTCAACTGCACTTGATAAATGTAACCTAAAACCCCAAAGCTGCTAATGCACAGTCTACAGCTCCATCTTGCTTGCCCAATATATGCTTAGCAATTGCATAAAAACAAAAAACAAAAACTTTGAACATTTCATGCTTTTTGATCCAGCCGCACATGTATAAAATAATTCTCATGTATTGCATTGTATTCGCTTCATGACTGTATACCATGCTGTGATTAAAAATTAATCAATTTTGAATCGTGGGTGCAGCCAATAGATCACCGCCAGCACCCACTAATTGTCTGAAACACACAGGACGGGGCTCTGCCTATGTAAACAAAAACAGAGCCCCGTCCTGTCAGCAGGAGTAGTAATGGATTTTTTTACCCCTGCGAAGCAGGGAATAAAATCTATTCCTTCTATTAGTAAAAGCACCACACAGTGTACATGAACACTGGCTAGGCACACATTTAACCCCTTGATGTTTAACCCCTTCCCAGCCAGTGTCATTAGTACAGAGACAGTGCATATTTTTAGCGCTGACCACTGTATTAGTGGTGCTTCAAGCAAGCTGTGTCAGACTTCTATGGAGGCTTTGAAGCACCACTAAAGCTACATGGGATATAATTTTTGAAGCAAAGCCGAAGCGAAGCAAAAGAAGATGTAAACAGAACTGTACGCTAACCATTTTATTTAGTGATAGGAACTTTTAATAGCCACCAGAGAGCTTTAACAAAGCCTGTCTGAAGCCTTGTTGAAGTCGAAACAAGTGTAAATGAGTCCTAAGGCCTCGTACACACGACCGTTTTCCTCAACAAACTCCATCAAGAAACTTGGTGGCAGAGCTTTTTTGCCAAGGAAAGGGGTTGTGTGTATGTTTTTCGTTGAGAAAACCGCCGTGGATCTCGAGAAGAAAAAACGTTCTCTTTTTTCTCGTCGGGAGTCTCAATTTCCTTGGCATGTTTCTCGTCGGACTGGTTTACGACGAGAAACACACTCGTGTGTATGCCTAGAAACCCGCGCAGTCTCAGAATAAAGTATGAGACGGGAGCGCATCTTCGGTAAAAGTAGCATTCGTAATGGAGATAGCACGTTCGTCACGTCACGCTTCTAAAATGATTGCATCGTTTAAATGCTGCGCATTTAAATCATCTTTAGAATGGTACAAAAATTAACAATAATGATCTTCTTTTGCTGCCGATATTCACACAGAGTTCTGACTTTTTGTAAATTTTTTCATGCTGATCTCATGAATATTTTTGAATAATTTATATAGCCAGATTTTTTATTTATTTTTTAAATACAGATCTTAATGTTTAATTAATATTTAATTTCTAGTCCTCTCCATGATTTATTTTTTAATTTTGTTGTGTCAATTTACCACCATTGTAACATTATTGTTTGGTCTTATCTGATCTGTCCCTTTATAATTAGATTTTTTTATTAAAAACTAGGCTTGTGAGTAGCCAGGTTAATCAAAAACACATAGGCAAGTATGAACTGTAAAACACAATGACCTATTTATTTTATTTCTATTCTTTACCAGACTAAATGAAGGCAGCACTAAAGAACAGCAAGTCCTATGAAGAACGACCTGAAAAACAGAAACGAGTGGACAGGAACGCACTGTAAAACAAATACGACCTGACCACATGCCCGGAAAGTCAAGATACGAACCCACAAGCACAAACTGAACCACAGAAAACGATCAGAAAGCACAAAGACTGAAACGCACGAATCGTCAATCACCAAACTTTTACTAACACGCGGCAACAAGAGACTAGAAAAAGCAGCCCCAAGGGTGGCACCAATGGAATAGAACTTCCCCTTTATAGTGGCGTCATACGTGTTGTACATCACCGCGTTTGAGAACGACAAGATTTTGTCTCGACAGTGTGTATGCAAAGAAAGCTTGATACGATTCTCGACAAGCCTGACAAGGAACTCTTCGAGGAAAACGATGTTTCTTTTACGACGAGTTTCTCTGTCGTGTGTACGAGGCCTAAGAGTTACCGATTTCCACAAAGTGTCAGAATGTCCGCCGCAATATCGCAGGCTAGCTATAAGTCGCTGATCTTTGCTATTACTAGCATAAAAAATAAATGTAGGGCCTGGTTACTTTAAAAGTACTGGTACTAGTTAAAATTTAAAGAGGGATCAGAGTGTTAACTGACTCTAATCCAATTATGTTCAAAACTGGGTCTCTGTCTCAGCTTGGCTGTGCTGTGGGCTGACTATTGTTACTGGGATGTAGTTCCTACCCCGGGGCGATGGGTGACAGCAGTGGAGTCGAGGTTTGGGTGCTCTTCCGCAGCAGCCTATTAGGAGGGTTTAGCCTCGCTGTGCATGCTGGGGGAGGGTATTTATGGGGCAGACATTGGTCTGGGTCTTCTTCAGAGTGCGGCACCCACCTTCAGGGTGACTGCATCATGGCGCCCCAGCGTAATAGCCTTCCAGGCTGGGGTGCTTGTGCCACACGGTGTTCCTGGTTCTGGGACCATTTTGGTCCGGGACAACTGAGCTGTGGCGGGGAGCCCAGTGGTTGACTGTGTCCCCAAATCTTGAAGATCGCAAGTGAAATAGCTGTTTGGTGGGGAGTCCATCTGAGGAGAGCCAATGAGAGGCTAGTGATACAAAAGTGTTTTGACAAACCACCGGGGATCAAGGTAGCCGGACACGGAGAGGCTGGTCACCTGTCAGTCGGTGCCTGAAACTATCTGAAGGAGATCCAGGCACAATTCTTTCAAGGTGAATCATCTCTGTAATTATAATAACAGAGTATTTATTATAGGGCCCGTGGCAGAGGTTTTTCCCCAAGTCCATTTTAGGAGGGTCTGTGGCAGAGACTTTTCCTTCAAGCTTGAGCGATACTCTGGCTGCCAGATCAGTGAGAGGGGCCTGTCCAAGTACGCTATACCCACTCTAGCTAGAGTGGTGAAGAGTATTGTTGGAAGCAGGACTGTTTCCCTGTTACGCCTGAGTCTGCTATTTCTCCTTCTACACCTCTACTCTTCATCACAAGTTTTAATGTTTTTAGAAGGAGAACTCCACACAAACAGGAGTTTGGGGATCTCTACATCATCTCTCTCTAACATAAAGTAAGGCGTTGAGCTACTAAGCATGGATGCATTATAACATGCGACCAGAGCTTAGCTTTTAAAATTATTATGTATACTTTAAAGATTCCAATTACGCATCTATACGCAAGCGATCAGTACGGGACCCCAGGCGTCACTTCACACAACCAGGAGTTTGGGGTTCTCTACACATCATACCACTTAACATATAGGGATGTATTAGGCCATTAAGGTTGTTGGTATGAAATACCATCAACGCTTGGCATAGAAAGGTTAGCGAGAACAGGTTCAACAAGTTAGGACAGGGCCTTAGTATTTAGTAAATATGAGTTGTAGTAACAACTAATAGTTGCATATGAGAGACAATATAGCTCAGGTACTTTGAGAGTACATGTAGTAATTAGGAGTTGTAGCAACAATAGTTACATATGAGAGGCAAATATAGCTCAGGGTATTTGAGTGTAGATGTCCCTTTAAGATTTTCCTTAGCAAACAGTCCTTTAGCACAACAGTTTTTTCCAAATATGTTGATAGTCAGAAGGCATGATAAATAATAGCAATTGTATAGATGGAACATAAGTAGCAGATCTTCCTATAGCACTACAAGTGACACAAGAGCTACTTATCCGCTTGCAGGCTTCAGTGTAGGCAATAGGAATTGCGTGGTGAAGGATGTTCAGCAAGAAGGCCACAAAGGTTGTCCCAAGCAATGGCTCTCTGTTGCAGTAGATACAATAGCACCAGATTTTGCACTCTCCAGTTTTGGTAAATGAACCCCAAGGCGTACTAGCAGAGGAGAAACTTAAGTACGCTCCCAGCAACCAACATAGGATGAAGACTTACTAGAAACTGCTGGGAGACACCCGCTGGTGGACACTGGAACTACAACTTTCTGCTCTGGGAAGCACAGTGCCACCAGCAGGTGACCCAGGTCCTGACAAAGTCCCTTAAATGGATTATATCCTAATGATCCCCCAAAAAAGAACAAAGAACTAGCACACTATGCATATTTATTTATATTTTTAAAAAAACATTTTATTTTTATTTATTTTAGGTACTTATATAGCGTCAATTTACGCAGCGCTTTACATATACATTGTACATTCACATCAGTCCCTACCTTCAAGGAAAAAAGGAAATAAAAATATTGCGCTAACCAAAATGTTAAGGCCGGATTCACACCTATGCAAATTGGTTGTGGCTTAAACCGCATCTAATACGCAGAACATTTCTAAATACATTTTTTTCAATGAGGCTGGTTCACATATGTGCGATGCATTCGCACTGCGCATTGCAGAAAAAACGTGTGCGGATTTTATGCCTTGCGGTGCGGCTCAGGTGCGAATTCAGTCCCATTATCTTCTATGGGTACGCAGCTGATTCGCAGATGTGTTCAGTTCTCTTCAGGAATTTCTCTCATTCAGCTCAATACACTTCTCCCCCACTCTCCTCTCACCCGGAACTTCTCCCAGGTCTCCAAATTCGCAGCTAAAACGTTGCTAATCTGCTGAACACTTCCCTTATCTATCTGCAGAGATTACAGAGCTGAAATTCGCACCGCACTAGTGCGATTCCGGCCTAAAACTAAAGCAGCCACACTACAATGTGGCAAATATTGAACAGTGATGTGAGGAAAAAAATGTAGCGCTGTGAAACCACAGAGAAAATGATTTCTCTATGAGTGTAATAAATCAATAATCACTATACTGAGACAGTGAAAAAATAACAAAAAACAATAGTGAAATAAGTGAATAAATGGTGCTGTAAAAAACACAACTAAAATGAGTAAATTATGTAACACTAGAAAGTCCATCCAACACTCGTGAGATGAATAGATGGTAAGATGATCACGTGGATCCTCAAAGATATCACATTTACCCATTTTAGTTGTGTTTTTTACAGCACCATTTATTTCACTACTGTTTTTTGTTATTTTATCACTGTCTCAGTATAGAGATTATTGATTTATTACACTCATACAGAAATCATTGTCTCTGTGGTTTCACAGCGTAACATTTTTTTCCTACCTTCAAGGAGCTTACACTCCAAGGTCCCCAACTCACATTCATACATACGCATACTAGGGACAATTTAGACAGGAACCAATTAATCTACCATTATGTCTTTGGAGTGTGGGAGGAAACCTGAATACCTGGCGGAAACCCACGCAGGCACAGGGAGAACATGCAAACTCCAGGCAGGTAGTGTTGTGGTTTGGATTCGAACCAGCAACCCTTCTTACTACAACATTGTATTAAAATGGACCTTCACTTGATAGTTCATCCTGCTCCTTCTCAACTGATCCCACTCTGATGTTGCTTTAGTACAAGGGATATTTAACTAAGAAAAGAGCTCTTGGTATTTAAAGTGCAAATTCAGGCTATTTTGTGCAATTCGGCAACATATAACAATTGTTACATGCCATACCAGTTTTCAGCAATGACTGTCAATGGGAGCTGAAAATCAATATGGCAAGTAACATGCATTATATATTAGGGATTTGAGCCTATAGTCCTTCCCCACAAGTGTTTTTCATGTACAAAAGTACTTCCACCCCAGATTGTAGTAATGAAACTCAAACAATTGGTTGGTTTAGGAAAGGAACTAAGTTCAAGCAGGATGTGATGTCACATGGGTTGGGCTTTTGGTGACACAATTTTGGTGTCTTATAGTGGCTCTCCTCACCTGCTAGAACAATGGACTTGGTTTCCTCACTGACTACACACTGTTTGCTCTCACAAGCGGTTCTTCGGGTGGACAGCTTTCATCCAATATGGCATGGCTGCAGATAAGGTCTTTAATTTTATATTTCTTTGAGTTTGCATTGGGCTTTTTAATCTTAATCTTGATGCTGGCAACCCCTAATGAAAACTTGCTCATCTGACAGGTAAGGGTTAGTCAACACCAGCGTTGCTCTCTGAAGAGTGATCTGCATTCAGACAATTCCTCAGAGAGCATTTGACAGGTGGCGAGAAGGCGTTATCACCTCTCCACTGCCTATTTTAACCCCGAAACCACACTTCTGCGCAATAATCTAGTGCATTTGCATGTTCATTCATGTTTAGTGGGTTGTACCTGTATTTTAATAAAGTATATTTAGCTCTCTTTTGGGAGGGTTAATACAAATGACCATCTCTTCAAACAATAGATTACACTAAATCTGTAGGTAAATGAGAACCAGAACCTTCACCAAATGGAAGAGTGGGTTTGCTAATAAAGTTGGCAGTGCCTCCACCTAGGACAGGACCTCTAAACAGGGGGATTCCCTTCTAAACAAAGTAATTGGAAAATATTAATGTATAAACAGGTGTTATTAGCAAGGGGCTTGATAGGAGTCCTGGTTTAAATGTGCACATATACCCAGGAATATATAGTTAATAGAGATGCTTCCAGGCAAATTTTACAGCAAACTTACATTTGCAGGGGCCCCCGAGGATGATCATGCTGCGGCATTCATCTTGGTGTTGAGGTCCGATGACAAGGTCTGTGGTAGGAGAACTCTCCAGCCATTGCCCAACCAGGCTGGAATGCAGCTTCTAACACACAAACAGTGGTGTGGCACTGGAATGCAGAATCTACTTTACATTTTAACCCCTAGTAGTTTCTAATCAGTCGTACAAATGGAGCGCTATCAAAAGTGTCTGTTGGATGCCTAATCTGGCTTTAGCCTATGTCGGCTATTGAGCCACAGCCTAAAACTAGGCTGTGTAATTCCAGACCATAAAGGTACAGGGTAAACCAAAATAACATAACTGCATATAAACTCTATTGCACTAAACATGCTCACCTAATAATATAGGACAGAGGTAAGTCTGTCACAAGCATACACACTCAAGAAGATATGGGCAGGTGCAGTTAAACTAGAACATAAGAATATGTGCATAGTGATCTCAGCATCTAGTCTGGGTGAAATACAATTGCAGCAACAGCAACTGTGTGTAAGGTCATGCGGCCAAGTTCCTCTCTCTTTTCACTTCCTACTATTTTAACCCAGCTACCAGAGACAGGAAGTGTTGTACACACAAAAAAAAAAAAAAATCACAGCACGACCACTTACAAATACAGACAGAGGGCAACAGATCCCTACTCGTATATAAAAAATAAAGCATGTATAAACATTTTTCTTTAGTTTTGGATAAAGCAGGGTTGGATTTAAACCCCTGTAATGTTATAACCGATACCTGTGTTCCTATTTGTTCCCGCCCTAGTGATGACTGTCCAAGAGATAGAAAGAAGATGTTAAATCAACATTTAAAGAAATTGTAACACCCACCATTTTATGTACTCTGCTTACAAAAATATATGTTTGGGGGTTCCAAGTAATTTTCCAGCATAAGAATGCAGATTTTTAAATGAATAAAGAAATGTCAAAAATTGCCTGGGGGTCAAGTGGGTACAGAGTTGTTTTCCTGTGACTCAAATTCTTGAATTGTCAAAGTAAACTATTACTGAAAAGACACAATAAAATTGGAATTTACTGGCTACGTGCAGGCATCTCAGTGCAAGGCCGTGTTTGTATTTTGTTCCACTATTGCCTTAAAATGCAAAAGGAAAATATACTACCCCTACGTCCATGGTTAACCAATTGTTCTGTAACTTTGCACTTACTGAACATACTAAGATGTGTAGGTTAAAAGTAAAATTGGCTTTCAGAGATAATTGATGAACTAGTTTTGATTCTTGCCAAACCTGAATGTTTTAACTCACAGGTTATTGTTTTTTTTTTATAAAAGCATAACAGAGATCAAACTACACAATGGTAATGATTGTATGTGAAGAGTTTGTAAACCTAAAACAATATAAAAAAAAATGGTAGTTTATATGTAATTTCTCCAGTCAATATTAAATTTCTCTCTGCTGATATTTTATCTTATCTTACCTGGTTGATCCTGCCAGTGGCCCAGCTCCTGACAGTAAACTGACCATGCTAGCATGGCCGCTGATCCATGCTAGCATGGTCAGTTTACGTTTATGTCATCCCACTGATCAGTGGCGGTGCGTCCATAGAGGGCACTGGAGCGCCGCCCCCTCTGGCTCCCGCACACACCACCGACAATATACATAGATTCATGCATTACATTGCATGAATCTATGTATTGCCGCCAAATATTCAGATGGCCGCCCCCCTCGGCTCTCATAGGCTTTCCGATTATAGCCTCAGGCTGTAGTCGGCTTCCGGAAGCTTATCTAAGGAACGCACGGTATGTGCGTTCCTTGGATAAGAGTGACAGGCATCTCAGCCAATCAGGTTACCGGTAACCTGATTGGCTGAAGCGTCAACGAGGGCGGAAGAACACAGCGAGGGACAGAAGAAGAAGCACGGCTGATCCCAGGTAAGTGCCGGGGGGGGGCATTTTACGGGGCACAATGGCTACAATGGCAGGGCACAATGGCAGGGCACAGTGGTGACAATGGTAGGGCACAGTGGACACAATGGCAGGGCACAGTGGCAGGGCACAGTGGCAGGGCACAGTGGCGACAATGGCAGGGCACAGTGGCGACAATGGCAGGGCACAGTGGCGACAATGGCAGGGCACAGTGGCTGCGTTTGATGGGCACAGTGAGGCTGCAATTGTTTTTTTTGTTTGTTTGCGCCCCCCCCAAAAATGTTGATCACCAGCCGCCACTGCCACTGATGATACGGACATTCTTTTTTCATAAGCACAGTGCTTGTATCTTCTATAGTCAGTCACATCAGCACCCCTACCTCGCCCACTGCAGCCAGCTGGGGAAAGGATCTCTCTCTCTCTCTCTCGCACATTTTGCACCCTGTTATGGCAAGCTCTTCGTGGGTTTTGGGGGGAGTACAACCAAAGTACAACATTTGGACCCTGAACTCATTTGCTAGGCATTATATGGATATGCTCATCTGGGATGGGCCACTTGATGGTTGCTAGTTTTCTTTATTGCAACTCCAATGCATATGGAATTAGATTTACACTAGGGATGATCTTTATGTTCAGGTCGCCTTAAAATCCATACCAGACCTGAAAGGCCCGATAATGGAATTTGGGGGGACCCTCATGCATTATTTTCTCTTTTTTTTTTTCAATGACTTATCTGTATTGCCGGACCCTACTATTAATTATAGCCGCTAGTAGTTTTAAATTACTTTTTTCCTTAAGAAATTTTATTTTTTGCAGGGACGGTTATAAACATGGGAAACACGCGCTACTTTACAGGCATACTATAGACACCCCCATGTATGAAATTTAAAGTTTCACTGTACCCGGAAAAAAAACTTTAGTTTTTAAAACTTTTTTTTTGCATTGATACATGTCCCCTGGTGCAGGACCCAGGTCCCCAAACACTTTTTATGAAAAAAACTTGCATATTGACCCAGTTCAAAGAAACTGCAGGTAAATCCTACCTACACAGGAATAGTTGCCAGAATCCCAGGAGGAAAGATAACAGTCTGTAGACATTTTTTTTTGGCTACGTAGGAATTGCTCCAACACCTCAGACTATTATAAGCCGAGGTGCTGACCAAAAAGTTTGTGGAATAAGTTAATTACTAAAGATCGCATCCAGAAAGCAGTTGACCGATATAAAAATGGCCCAGGTAAAAGTAGACAGGAGCAACATTCTTTACAAGATTCAGTGATCAACATTGCACCATCCAAAAACATGCCTATTCTGGGGCAGGAGTGCTCCCAGATGGGCCCAAAGTGGTGATCAGGTAGGCTAATAGTGTTTATGCGTATGATTACACCCCCCCCCCCCACCGCATAAGAGATGGCCAAGGTAGAATTAAAGATATTCCCATGTTTCTCAACATGACAGGATCTTTCAAAATGTAAAATGGAGCAAGTGTAAGGCTTGTCATTTTTTGTCCCCATGGCAAAAAATAAATAAATTAGGAGACAAGATGGACGACTATTTGAAATGAAACAATTTAACTGTTGCTGTACACAGTTTGTGATTGACTGATTGAGCGGCCCATGTGGACTTTAGGTAGGACGGTGCATACTGCGCACACTAGGTTTTAGGAGCACCAGAAATTCATAGAGCACAGACAGGATAAGTGTGCCCTGTCACCTTTCCCAAGTACATGATGGCAGCATGGAGGCTTTAGAGTGCTTTGGTATCGAAGTTATACCCATGTCTCTTCCTGAGAGGGGAGAGGTTTTCTAGATTGTGTATGCAGGAGAGACATTTTGGATTTTTTACTTTTTACATTTTTCCCAATGGATTAAATGAAGAACTAAAGATCGTAACTTTGATATACTTTGTACAATAGATAGAAGAGAGACAGAGAGACAGAGAGACAGAGAGACAGAGAGACAGAGAGACAGAGAGACAGAGAGACAGAGAGACAGAGAGACAGAGAGACAGAGAGACAGAGAGACAGAGATGGAGAGAAATCCATTTGCAACTATTTAAATTACCTGTCCAAGCAGGTTTTTGCGCACTTTCTTAAAAGCTGAAATGGAAAAATGCTACATATGAGCTTTTTTTTACAAACAAGCTTTAATTGCAGGTCCCTTTAACTCTTGGCAAGATACTTATGAAACAAACTTTGCAAAAATGGAGTAATATGAGCCACTTTTCGAAGACAGAAGATATAGTATTACAGAGTTGGCACTTAAGTCAATTATTCTGTGTGGTTTTGTGTGTTAAGAGTAGGAAGTTATCCTTTTAAAGCTGCACTACCAGTAGATTAGATAAGTATGTAAGCAAGTACCACTTTTATTGTCCATTAAGAAAATGACACTGTGAACTTTGAAAGTTACATGATGTTCAAGAAGCAGCTCTGAAACAGATGCTCTATGACTGCTATAAAAAGGTGACCTATAACCAATTATAGGACTAGGTGGTGAAAGAAGGTAACAATACCCTGAACACATACTGGGAATAAAGCTGCATTTACCCTTTATAGACTGTATATATAAAGGATGTAATCCTCATGATAAATGGTTCATGGGCATCTAGACATATTTGCTTTATACATGAACAGATTGCAGAGCGCCTTCAGGATTTGACAGTCAGCAAAGTACATTTGTACTTATAAGTTTACATACCCTGGTAGAATCTATGATTTCTTGACCATTTTTCAGAGAATATTAATAACAAAAAAAAATCAACCGTGTTTACTCCTTTTAAAAAACATAATGACAACAGAAATTAGCCAAATTACCACAATCAAAAGTTTACATACCCTGGTGATTTTGGCCTGATAATATGCACAAAAGTTGACACAATGGCTATTTTAATGGTTAGTAAAAAAAAAGTAGGTGGGCGTGGCTTGGCCAGCAACGTGGATGGCTGCTAGATAGAGGAGTTCCGGTCCGGGGACAAGAAAAGACACACAAAACGACCTGTTTTCGGTGGATTATGAACACCAGATTCGGTGGGGGAACCCCCAGCAGGCAGACAAGACCACTAAAGGGAAAACTACGCCTGCTAACTTACACAAATATCGGTACACGGGCGGACCTCAAGTCAGCAAGATGGCGCCTGTACCCAGAGTGAACGGGGGAGAGGAGACGGATGATGATGAGATATCCATCCCGGCTTCTGAGGACTCCAACAGAGGTACTACCCACCCAGATTGCCCACTAACCTATACAACTATGATGGAAATTGCAGCCGATATTAAAAACTCCTTCTCGGGTGCCCTCAGTGACATAAAATCTGAACTGCATAGATTGACGGAGCAAATAACAGTCAATGAACGGGCGGGAAAGAGAAGAGATCGGGCTCTCACAAGGTTGGATGACATTGCTGAAGTACATTCTCAGCAACTGATCGAGGTCAACCGCCACCTGGAAGATTTAGACAACAGGGGGCGCCGTAACAATTTTAGGGTACGGGGGGTCCCCGAAACGGTGCTCCCTGACCATATCAAACCCACCCTGACGTCCATTTTCAACGGCCTTCTTGACAGGCCTGAGGCATCGCCCATTGAATTCGATAGAGCACACAGAGCGTTGCGGCCCAGAACCCCGAACGATGCACCCCCCAGAGACATAATATGCTGCCTCCCCAACTATCCCCTCAAGGAAAAAATCCTTCGGAAAGCCAGAATGGGCGACCAGACCGTCTACAACGGAGCTGACATCCAGCTTTTCCAAGATCTGTCCCCGATTACATTAAAAAACAGGAGAGCCCTGAAACCCTTGCTAGAAGTTCTGAGGGCAAAGGAAATCAGCTACCGTTGGAAATTTCCATTTGCCTTGCAAGCCACCTGTAACCAAAAGCAATTCCTACTCAGGGTTCCGGATGACCTACAGCACTTCTGTGAAAGCCTACAGATCACACCAGTGGAGCTTCCAGATTGGTATGCCGAATTTCTACTCCCTCCGGCCTTTATCCATCAACCACTCCAACAGGACCCCTCGCCCTCCAAATCTCCGTACCGAGCAGGAAAGTACGGGAAGAAGGCATCCAGAGGTTACCAAGCGTCGCCCGCATCCAAGGGATACATGGCGCAGGAGGCCAGGTAAACTGCCAAACCGTATATCAGGGATACACTGTACGCTATGCATCCGACTCTTTTTTCATTTTTGACTTTGTTTGTTTTGTTTTTGAGCCCCCATGATTTTTCCGGTCGTTGCAGCGACAATGTGTTTGTCCATTGCTTCCTAACTCCGGGTCTCTCTTCTAAAGTTGCCCCCCGTACCTAGTATAGCTACAACTACCTATTTACGCTACTTGCAGTAACCTTTGTATGCAGCCCTCACACGCAATCTCATTGACAATGAGAATTATGACTGTGGAACTCCTCTGCATTTTCAAACCCAGGTTATTCAAGACATGCAATATAGTTTGGGTCGTTACTGACTCCTTCCACTAGAGGGCCCCATACTCGCACTCGACAACTCCACACGATAGACTATCCAATGCTCTTACCCTTTCACAAACAACAACATCCTGTTTTTCACACCGGAGGATACCCACATCCATCGGCCTCCCCCAACTTGTGTACAACAAGAAGACAGCCCGCTATGAGTTTTTCATCGGGTCCTCATCCCCAACGTCTACATCTCAGGAGGGGTGGTAAAGGAGAAATCCTCTGCTTATTAGGCTCGGCAAATACCCCCATTACTGGCGTTATGTCCTCCCCCTACACACGTCTTACCTGGACGGGGATGAACAGTACTATAATCTGGATAGGACTTCCTGAATCAGATTCAACCGGGTGGAGAACATCCCAACGGAACGCCGCTTGTCCACGGAACAGCAGCGTTAGACACTTACGGCGACAGATCTTACAGACCGAGATGTCATAGATAAAAGTCTGGGGACATACGCTGTTCACCTGGTAACATGATGGTAACTACATGAGGCCCGCACACCTCATCCGCCTGAAATGAGAGCGTATTAACTTACTAAATTACTATATCGTATATAACTGATTCTACTTCTCTTTATCCACTGTGTTCACTTTACACTGTCGTAGGTGCGATCAGTTATACGCTTCTGCCCAGGTGTTTATATGCAGCCAATACACCACGTCTCCCTCTACCCACTGCCATGCAGGACGCGGGAATCAATGGGAAAACATCCCTTTGCTAAAACCGTGAGTAACATACCCGCTATCCTGTATGGTTTTGTGTCAGGACACGTTCTGGACCCCCTAATGTCTCTACCTCTAAACCCAGCTCATAACTAGTGGCCTAGAAGCTAACAATAAGCATGTACAAACGCCCTCTCTAGGCCATACTCAGACCCTGTGAGATCCTGGAGTTGGGGATCACCACTGTAGACGTGCATGTCTATACTTAACCACATCGCTGTAACACAAGTTTTTACACTATGCTTCAGTTCTTGTTGTAACACCTTATATACAGAATGCATAAATGTTGTTAGAGCAATTAGTGTATCCCTAGATTTCAAACTTTCCACGTTGGAAATTGGTTCAGACTAACATGTTAACTGCTTGAAACTTCTTGTCCATCCCCGGACAACACCGATATTTATATATTTCAATCTCCTCACCTTCCCACTTTGGTAACTACTCGGGATTGTTATCCACGAAAAAGGCCTCCCACTCCCCCACCAGAGTCAACTCTGACACTTCCGTTCAGGATAGAAGTGTCCCCAAGCCCTACTACCCAGGTTCCATCCTAGGGCTAAGACTCGCGAAAGTGCTGGTAGGTTTGTTCTAACTCACCTTATCAACACTACCTCCGCCCCCAGCCCTCCCCCTTCCTCCTCCCACACCCCCCCTCCCCGCATCCCACCCCCCCCGCTCGTGCACACCCTTGTGCAAACTGACATTTCGATCCCCCCCCCTCCAAGATCGCAGATGGCGTATTCATTTCTGGGCAAATCCCCCACACTGGTTTCGCATAACATAAACGGGCTCAATATCCCCGAGAAGCGTTCCAAATTTCTTAGAGAATTAAGAAAAACAAAACCTCTTTTGGTCTTCATACAAGAAACCCACTTCAAGGGTCAGAACGTCCCTAAAATAACAGACAATCTCTACACAAGAGTACACCATGCTACTAATCCCAACGCCAAAACAAAAGGAGTATCAATACTAATTAACAAACACGCCCCGTTCGAGCTTAAACAAAGCCTTTTAGATCAGGATGGCAGGTACATTTTCCTTAAAGGTACTTGGGAAGGCACTCCTATCACCCTCGCTAACGTGTACTTTCCCAACAGAAATCATGTGACTTTCTGCAGGAAAATCATAAACGAACTAGAAAGGTTCGCCGAGGGATGTATTCTAATGGGAGGCGACTTCAATGTACCCCTTTCACCCCTACAGGACACCTCGACTGGCCACACTTATGTCACCTACAAAATCCTAAAGAAAATAAAAGCCTTGCTTCACTCTCTATCTTTGGTTGACACGTGGAGGTCCACTCATCCCTCAGAGAAGGACTTCTCCTTCTACTCCGCCCCACACAAGCGGTACTCCCGACTTGACTTGATTTTTATGTCCCAACGTGACCTTCCCACACTGGCCAGAGCCGAAATTGGGATCATTTCACTCTCAGATCACGCCCCAGTAGCCGTAACCCTTAAGAATGGACCCCCCAAAACTAAAGGTTTCAACTGGAGACTGAACGCTGCCCTTCTGACTGATCAGACAATTCTTGATGACATCCATGAGTCCATCACGACCTTTTTCATTGACAACAAGGACTCAGACACGAACCCACTGAACAATTGGGAAGCACACAAGACGGTCATTAGAGGTAAACTGATCAGATGGGGAGCTACTAGAAATAGAGAGAGAGATAAGGAAATACTAACACTGTCCAATAAGATAGCCCAATTAGAGCAACAACATAAAAAAAAACTCAGTCCAGGTAGAAGCGGAACTCGCCGAAAAACGGAAGGCCTTATCCCAAATACTCCACCTACAAACACAGAAATCATTATTTTTTAAAAGACACATTTTCTATGAGCACGGTGATAAGAGTGGGAGAGATCTAGCCAAGGCACTCAAAGATGCCTCAGTGTCGAACCGAGTTTTAGCCATCAGAAACAAGCAGGGTTCCCTAGAACATGACCCAGAACAAATTGCAAAACTTTTCCGTGAATTTTACTCACAGCTATATAACTTGCCTCCACAACACAAACCGACACATACCACAGCCCCAAGGGCTGTCACCATCCAGGAATTCTTACGTAACAGTAATCTCCCCCCTCTCCAATCAGAAGATGCGGCACTCCTAGAAAACCCCATTTCATTAACTGAATTACAGGAAGCAATAAAATCATTGAAAGCAAGTAAAAGTCCCGGCCCTGATGGATATACCTCGCAGTATTATAAGACCTATTCACATATACTTCCCCCCCCCTTGCTCAAAGCTCTAAACTTTTTGGCCAAAAATGAACATAATTCCAGAACATTACTTATGGCGCACATTGCCGTTATCCCTAAGCCCGAAAAAGATCCTACTGAGTGTGCCAATTACAGGCCAATCTCACTACTAAACACTGATATAAAACTCCTAGCCAAGATCCTAGCCAATAGACTAAAACCACTCCTTACACAAGTGATTGGCCCAGAACAAGTGGGATTTATGCCGGGGCGCGAGGCAAGGGACAACATTGCTAAAGCTTTGAGCTTGATCCACTATGCCAAACAAATGAAAATCGAGGGCCTTCTCCTGTCAACTGATGCGGAGAAGGCCTTTGACAGAGTATCCTGGGACTATATAATGGCTACATGCTCACATATAGGTCTAGGGGAAAATATGCTAGGCTGGATAGGTGCCCTATATACCAACCCCCACGCCCTAGTCAAAGTAAACAATACTCTCTCGGACCCAGTTAAAATTACGAATGGCACCCGTCAGGGATGCCCACTTTCCCCACTTTTGTTTATCCTGTCCCTAGAACCCCTGATTAGATCAATAAACAACTCAAATGATATAAGAGGCTTTCCTATACAAAACAGAGAATTTAAAGTTGCCGCCTATGCAGACGACCTACTCTTTTTTTATTTCTAGGCCCCACATTTCCGTACCCAATCTAGTTAAAATCTTTGCTTCCTTTAGTTACATTTCCAATTTTAAAATTAATAACAGCAAGTCAGAAGCCCTCAACCTATCCCTTAAACCCACTGAATACGAACTCTTGAAAAGTAATCTCAATTTCAAATGGGAACAAAAGAATCTTAAGTATTTGGGAATCAGACTGACACCAACGATTGACAGTATATTCGCAGCTAATTTCACACCGCTCCTACAATCTATTACCAAAGACCTACAGAGGTGGTCCCCCAAGTGGTTCTCGTGGTTTGGGAGGGCATCAATACTAAAAATGACGGTCTTACCGAGACTGCTCTACTATTTTAATGCCCTGCCAATTAAAATACATTCCTCCTTTTTTACTAAGCTCCGAAGCTTACAATTGAAGTTTTTATGGGCAGGCAAGAAATCGAGACTCAGCTTCTCGCACCTTACCCTCCCTAAACTTAGGGGGGGTATAGGTCTCCCTGACTTCAGAAAATACTATGTGGCCGCCCACATCACGAGAATCATAGACTGGCACTGTCACATCTCTACCAAAGACTGGGTTAGTCTGGAAACGGCCAGTCACACAAATTCTATCACCTTTTTGCCTTGGTCCACAAGATCAAAACGGATTACTGAAATACCACATCCACTTGTAGCCGCTACATTAGCAGTTTGGCATGGAGCAGTCTCGTCCTATGGCATAGCCTCGATACCAGGCCCGCTAACCCCAATTACAGATAACCCGGATTTCCCACCTGGCTTGGGCATAAAACTCCCTGACTCCCCCCTGGCCACACCAAAACTTTTAGCCATGCACTGCTTCTCAGGAAATAAAATCAAAACTCTCCACATGTTAAAATCAGAACTGGGTGAAACATTCCCCGGATTCTGGTTCTATCTCCAAACACAAAACTTCCTATTAAACAGTAAACACAAATCGGAATACTGTAAGACCCCTACCCAACTTGAGAAAATTTGCATAGCAGGTTCCCCGACTCTTAAAACAACTTCATTAGCCTATTCTTGGCTTTACCCATCCAACAAACAACCACAAACTAGACATACAACTCTTTGGGAGAAAGAACTTCACATTCAACTAACCGATGACCAATGGCTGAAAGCCAATGTGTTCGCGCACAAATGCTCTTTAAGTACACGGTTCCAGGAAGTATCATACAAACTTCTCACACACTGGTATGTAACTCCTATGCAAATAAAGAAGTGGTCCCCTTCTGCCTCAGACATCTGCTGGCGTTGTAATAGAGATACGGGCTCTCTAGCACATATCTGGTGGTTCTGCCCCCCAATTACTGACTACTGGTCCCAAGTTATACACTGGACCAAAACGATCACGGATACAAACATAACACTAGATGCTGCTGCATGTCTCCTTCATGTAAACCACCTATCAATTAGCAACTATAAAAAGTCACTCACCAGACACTTATTAACGGCAGCGAAAACTTTAATCCCCCTATACTGGAAATCAAGCAGGAGTCCATCCCTTAGAGAGTGGCTAGACAGAGTTCAGTATATATACAAGATGGAAGAACTGATAGCCATGAGAAAGGAGTGCCCAACGAACTTCCATGATACCTGGCAACCCTGGATAATATTTAAATACTCCTACTGCTAATGAGTAAACTAGATCAAATCCCTTTAAAGTTCACGTTATCTGAGAAATTATGTACTTATGCACCTCCCCCCAGTGTGTTAACATACTACGCTCTAACCGTAGACTTTTATATTCCACATCTTTGATAAAGAAAAATTTTACTCTATTTTAACCACCGAGAATCCCACCCACCTACTTTGTGTGAGGCTTCTAGATACCCCTCTGTTTCTTCCCCCCCCCTTCCTACTCCTTCCCCCCTCTCATCCCTACTTATTCCTCCCCAACCAACCCCCCCCCCTTTTCAACCAGTGCCTACTTACATGATATAAAACTAGCCAATACTAATTGTCAGATTATACCCAGAACCACTGTTTGTTCAATATATCACCTATACCTTGTTGTTATTTCTGTTCTGGTTTTCGATATGTTCAAAAATTCTTACTGTATATTCTATTTTGCCTGTACTGTTGTTATTCCAATAAAATTCGATTGTGAAAAAAAAAAAAAAAAAAAGTAAAAAAAAGTATCCTCACCCGTGATCCGTTTTCATGTAATTAGTGTGTGTGTATATAAAAAAGTCAACAAGTTTCAGGACTCATGACAGACCCTTGCATTCTTTCATCCAGTGCTGCACTGATGTATCTGGATTCTGAGTCATGGGGAAAGCAAAAGAATGGTCAAAGGATCTGCGGGAAAAGGTAGTTGAACTGTATAAAACAGGAAAAGGAATATAAAAAGATATCCAAGGAATTGAGAATGCCAATCAAATGCTAATCAAAAAGTGTAAAATGAGGGGTTCTGTTGAAACCAAACAACAATCAGGTAGACCAACTAAAATTTCATGCCAGAAGGTATCCCACTTAAAATACACCAAACAGCACAGAGACAAGCCTCAAACCTTCTGGCACAAATACATTTGGAGTGATGAGACCAAAATTAAGCTTTTTGGCCACATCCATAAATTCTCCATTTGGGAAGGAGTCAAGGCCTATGATAAAAAGTACATCTTTCCTACTGTGAAACATGGAGGTGGATCACTGATATTTTGGGGGATGTGTGAGCTACAAAGGCATAGGAAATGTGGTCAAAATTGATGGCAAGATGAATGCAGTATGTTATCAAAAAATACTGGAGGAAAATTTGCATTCAAGGCCAAGTCGACCCGTTATTGGCTGCAGCAGAATAAAGTGAAGGTTCTGGAGTGGTCATCTCAGTCTCCTGACCTCAATATCAGTGAGCCAGTCTGGGGAGATCTCCAAAACGTGCAGTTCCTGCAAGACAGCCCAAGAATTTACAGGAACTGGAAGCTTTTTGCAAAGAGGAATGGGCAGCTTTACCACCTGAGAAGATAAAGAGCCTCATCTACAAATACCACTAAAGTCTTCAAGCCGTCATTGATGTTAAAGGGGGCAATTAAGAACTGGGGTATGTAAACCTTTGATCATTTAGCTTGTCATTATGATTTAAAAAGAGTAAACACAGTTGACTGATAATAAATGACTTGATCCAAACATTAACCGTGAGGGAAATAAAAGTTTTTGTTTTATCATTCATATTCTCTGAAAAATCACCAAGAAATCAAATTCTGCCAGGGTATGTAAATTTATGAGCACAACTGTATATCTCTAGTAGGGATAAGCTTTATATTCGGGTCGAACATGAGTTTGGCTCGAACATTGGCTGTTCGCCGAATAGCAAACAATTTGGGGTGTTTGCGACAAATTCTAAAGCCACGAACACCCTTTAAAAAGTCTATGGGAAAAATCAAACGTGCCAATTTTAAAAGTTAATGTGCAAGTTATTGTCATAAAAAAGTGAAGATATCTAATGCGCTACTGTGAGTAAACAGGTGAAGTGCTAGGATGACATCAGTGAGTCTACAGCTGCTGAATCTAGAGTGTCCACAAATACACAAAAAGATAGAGAATAATTAATAATGATTAGCGCTTCAGACAGGTGATGTGTATGCACTACACATGAAACAAAACATGTGATCAACACAGAACATATGAAACGTTAGCAGTGGTTCCTACAAAAAATAATAAGTCCAATCTGAAAACAATATATATAGTGAGTGACGTCCTATTCATCAAGTGCATCCATGTGCTAAATGTGAATGGGAAATTAAAATATAAAAATAGACAGTCTCTTAGATGGCAAGATGATATATGGGATGATGGACGGGTGAGTATCTTCTCTCTAATAATGATGTGGTGTGGGATCTCCACAGAGGTGTTGTAGTTCCCTTACCTTGAGGGTGCTATATATGGGCATATAGTGAAATCCTCCAGTGTCCAGTGTTGCCCTGATGAAGTCACGTGACTCGTGACGTAACGCCGTAGGGAGTCGTGACCACGTGACATCCGTACCAGCCAGAGGCCAACAAATACCAGGCGGATACACGATCGTTCCGTTGCCGCAATTTGTCATATTTTTATGTACTATCGTGTACCAACATTCTTTTATTAAACAACCTTGCTTTTATATACTACACCATCGGAGGCATTCGTTCTTTTTTCCTTTTTTCCTCATTGCATCCCCCTGTGTGGATTGCTGAGTCTGGACCATCCCAGCAGCACTTGGCAGCAAGAAGGAATCGTTTTGGAATAAGCCGGAGCCTGGACACTGGAGGATTTCACTATATGCCCATATATAGCACCCTCAAGGTAAGGGAACTACAACACCTCTGTGGAGATCCCACACCACATCATTATTAGAGAGAAGATACTCACCCGTCCATCATCCCATATATCATCTTGCCATCTAAGAGACTGTCTATTTATACATTTTCATTTCCCATTCACATTTAGCACATGGATGCACTTCATGAATAGGACGTCACTCACTATATATATTGTTTTCAGATTGGACTTATTATTATTTTTTGTAGGAACCACTGCTAACGTTTCATATGTTCTGTGTTGGTCACATGTTTTGTTTCATGTGTAGTGCATACACATCACCTGTCTGAAGCGCTAATCATTATTATTTATTCTTTATTGTCATAAAAAGTTTTTGGGGACCTGGGTCCTGCCCCAATGGACACTTATCAATGCAAAAAAAAGTTTTAAAAGCAGCCTTTTTTTGGGAGCAGTGATTTTAATAATGCTTAAAGTGAAACAAAAGTCAAATATTCCTTTAATAATTATACCTGGGGGGATGTCTATAGTATGCCTGTAAAGTAGCGCATGTTTCCCATGTTTATAACAGTCTCTGAACAAAATGAAATTTCTAAAAAGAAAAAAAAAATAGTAATTTAAAACTACTGCCGGCTATAATGAATTGTAGGGTCCCGGGAACACAGATACAAGTCAATGAAAAAAACGTCATGGGTCCCCCAGTCCATTACCAGTCCCTTTGGGTCTGATATGAATATTAAGGGGAACCCTGCATCAAATAGAAAAAAAATCTGTGGGATTCCCCCCAAAAATTCCCACACCAGACCCTTATCCGAGCACACACCCCTACAATTTCACCCAAAAAAGGGAGAAAAAAGTAAAAAAAAAAAAAAAAACTGCCCCTGACCCCGTTGCATCAGAGGGAGTGGGCTGTCAGACGGGTAGTGCATCATTCGGCAGGGAGCCACCTATGGAAGCGGTATCGTTCCTAGCGGCAGGTCGGACTTATAGGCATTACGGCACTGGAATTTTTGTTTTATTTTTATTAACTGCTTGCTGACCATCGCACGACGATATACATCAGAATGGCAGGGGCAGGCAGATGGACGTATATATACGCCCCCTTTAAGAAGCAGCATTGTGCGCCGCAAGCTCCGTGAGTCTGGGATACCCGTGACCATCTCACGGAGAGGAAGAACGGGGAAATGCTGATGCAAACAAGCATTTCCCCAGTCTTCCTAGTGACAGGACACTGATCACAGCTTCCCGTCACACACAACCCATCCCCCTACAGTTAGAAGCACTCCCTAGGACACACTTAACCCCTTCAGCACTACCTAGTGGTTAACCCCTTCACTACCAGTGTCATTTTCACAGTAATCAGTGCATTTTTATAGCACTTTGTTTTTTGTTTTGTTTTTCACTGCTCAAAAACGACAGTGTCCAAAACTGCTGATAACAGCCTATGTGGTTAGTTTTCTTCTTTCTTTTGCATTTTTATAGCACTGATCGCTGTAAAATGACAATGGTCCCAAAAATGTGTCAAAAGTATCCGCCATAAAGTCGCAGTCATGATAAAAAAACACACACACAGATGACGGCCTTTACCAGTAAAAAAAATATATATAAAAAAATGCTATAAAACTACCCCTATGATGTAGATCAGGGGTGGCCAATCAGTGGCCCGGGGGCCACATGTGGCCCGCGGAGCCCTCTGATGTGGCCCGGGACCTCCTGCTCTGGAATAACGGGTTGGCAAGCCCAGATCACAGGTTGCTAATCTGCCATACAACAGCATCAGTGTTGTGAATTAAGCTGTTGGTAGAGGAAGAAAGCGGCTGAGTCCCCATAAGCTGATGTTTCCTCTACAGCGCCGGCTTAGCCACAGAAGGAGTCTATAGCAAAGTTCAGCTAACCCGCAGGATAGACACAGGTGCACTACGTTGCACCCACAGTGTGGGTAAACCACAGCACATCAGTTAAAATCAGTCTTAGGCCCTTTTCACATGATCAGCCCGATCAAATGGGACCCTCAATTCACCTCTACAGATCGACAGATGTCCATTTACGCCCGCCTACCTCCAATCCAAAAAACAGAAGGGAATTCGTCCCCTTCCATCTGGGCAGATCGGAGGGCCCATAGAGTAGCTGTGACCTGTCATCCGCCCGCTCCGCTCATTGTGGCCCACGACTGGCTACCAAGTTGATTAAGTGGCCCTTGCTATTCAAAAGGTTGGGCACCCCTGATGTAGATGCTATAACTTTTGGGCAAACCAATCAATATACGCTTATTGCATTTATTTTTATTTTTTTACCAAAAATATGTAGAAGAATATGTATAGGCCTAAAACTGGAAAATAAATGTTTTTTTTTATATAGATTTTTTTGGGGATATTTATTATAGCAAAAAGTTAAAAAATAATGCATTTTTTTCAAAACTGTCGCACTATTGTTATTTACAAAAAACAAAAAAAATAAATAAAAATAAAACACAATTTTTCATGTTCGTGTCCTATAGACTTTAACGTTGTTCAAACAATTTTTGTGAAAAAAAATTGTGCCAACTTAACTGGTTAGTTTTCTTTTAATTCATTAAAGTGTATTTTTCCTAAGAAAATTGCATTTGAAAGACTGCTGCGAAAATACAGTGACAAAATATTGCAACAAACACCATTTTATTCTCTAGGGTTTCTGCTAAAAAATAAAAATAAATTATACAATATGTTTGGAGGTTCCAAGTCATTTTTTAGAAAAATATTTAGTGTTTTAAGTGCTTAAACTTCCCTCATTTACACAAAAGTATATTCCTTTGATCTAAAGCAGTGGTCTCCAAACTGCGGCCCGAGGGCCGGATGCGGCCCTTTGCGTGCCTTTATCTGGCCCTTGGGGCACTATCCCTCCCACTCATATGAGACACTATTCTGCCATCTGACACCGACAATGGAGCACCATTTCTCCCACTGACACAACTAATAGAGCACTATTCCTCCCTATGATACCAGCAATGGGGCACTATTCCTCCCCTAATTCCAGATGTTTACTAACAATGATGCCAGGAAAATGTACACTCCTTCTGGCCAATGTCTGGCCCTCCAAGACTCTGAAGCACAAGAAACCGGCCCTTTGTTTAGAATGTTTGGAGACCCCTGATCTAAAGGACAAATCGTTACAATGTTTATACTTCGTTCCACTGCTAAAAAATGTTGCGATACTTGTCAGCTTGCCCCTTTTTTTTTTTCCCCCTTTTCTTTTGACGAGGGCTTCAGTAGAGGAGAGAGGATTCTCTGCATAAAAAGAACCGGGAAAATACTTTATCAAGATCGCAAGGGGGGGAAAAAATTGCAATAGCGATTCTTAACGATTAATCGTGCAGCTCTACATTATATTGCCTTTTAAAATGTACAAATGCAGAAATGTACAAATTGGATGAAAGGTTTAGCACTGGGAAACACTTGATAAATAGTGCATTTTATAGCCAACTATATAGATCAGAGCAAAATGAGAAACAAATGAAGAAAGAGGGACATTGCTCCAAATCAGCGACAGTCCCTCGAAATCAGGGACAGTTGGGAGCTATGCTATTAGGATGCAGCAGCTGCACAGACACAGCCACTGGTCCCATTTTGACAGCCAATCAGTCATAGATCAGTGGCCTGAACACCACAGGCTGTCTGAACTCGGGGCCACTTACCTGCATGGCTATCATAGTGGGACAAGTGTGTCCATGCAGTCACTGCATCTTAATAGACACAAATGGCCTGCCTGTACACAGCACCTGGCAGATGAAGCTTCTCTCTCAAATCCTAATAAATAGGTTATGTATAGACATCTAAATGGCTCAGAATTTAAAATGATAGAGATGCTTTTAGACTTGAGCTTTTCTTTAATATTGATGACATTTTATTTGACCTCTACACTACAGAAACTTTACATGTGTTTCATCAACCCATTTCTTACCATGCACTACACATTCACTCATTCAGCTTCACTCCATGACTTCTACAAAAATCCTACTGCAGAGAACGTGTAATCTCTTAATACAGCACATTCGGCTTGATTGATGCCATTAATTCTTTAATTGGCAACAGGTGCAGCTGTTTTTTCTTTCAACTAAAATTTCTGAAATGAAACATAAGGCTATGATGAATGACTAACTGTTGTATTCTAAACAGGCTTGACTGTGGCAGAATAATTCATTTCTGGGGTAATGCTTTGGGTTAACTCTAGTTTTGCACATATTGCTCCTGAACAGGGTTTCCAGACTGTTAAAATTCATGCACGTGCCCTTATCCACCGTTTGCTAAATGCTTATATATCCTAAGACTGCTAAACTCATATGTTCACAATACTAATGAGAGCTGCAAACACGATTAGTTGATTGGAAGATTTCTTGTTCCTCAGGAAATACTATTTTATACTGCACGTCTGGGTGAAAAAGGGTCATGCACCCCATATTGCAATTGCAGTCATGGAATGCTGATGGCTACCTAGACCACAGTATACATGGGCTTTGCTCTGATCAGTGAAATCAAATGATACACAACCACAGTAGACATCAGGGATGTGTGTCTCATCCCAAGACTGGCACTAAGAAGGGTGTGCAAGCTGAGCTGGATAGAGAACAGTGGCGGCTGGTGGTATATTTTTATGGTGGGGAGGCAAACAATCCAACCCACCGTCACCAGCACCACACTTACCCCATCTACGTCGCTGGCTCTGCACCCCTAGCCCGCCATCTTTTGAAGCCTATTAGAGTCTATGAAGCCCTGTACACACAATCAGTTTGTCTGATAAAAAACGGACCGATGGACCGTTCATCGGACGAACCGATGGTGTGTGGGCCCCATCGTTTACCCCCCCCCCCCCCATTGGTGGAAAAAAAAAATAGAACATGTTTTAAATTTTTCCCATGGTTAAAAAACCGATAGAAAAAACTGATCGTCTGTGGGGAAGTCCATCAGTCAAAAATCCACGCATGCTCAGAAGCATTGAACTTCATCTTTCTCAGCACATCATAGTATTTAACGTCACCGTGTTGGACACAATCGGATTTTTAACCGATGGTGTGTAGGCAAGACTGATGAAAGTCGCTTCGACAGATATCCGATCGTGTGTACAGGGCTCGACTTCTTTTGCTTTTAAAAAATAAAACCCCATTGGAATACATGCGTCTGGTGCTCTGCATGTGGATTAGGGGACCAGACGCATGGAATAGGGGGGGCGGCTCCCCTGCGTCCTGCATTACGGGCCGCCACTGATAGAGTAAGAAAGTTTCCAAACTCTAGTTTTTATCCTCTAATAATTCACATCAGCTTTCAAATCTTATTTTCTGGGGGAAGGATGTAATCATGGCAAAATTAGTATTGGGGAAACATTTGGAGGTATTCTGAAGTTCAGCTTTAGGATACAGATTCATGGAGCCAAAGGACTTCCAAAACATGTAATATCACTTTTTTTTTACTGATGGAACAGTGCACATTAAGAAGGGCCCAAGACGGGCCTCCTGTTCTATTTTAAGTAACAACCAAGTCTGTCACCAGTTTTTTTACTGCCGACATGCTCGTAGTTATTGGATTTTCTCCAGGATAATCTGAAGTTCTGTGGCACCTGTTTGAATGCCCCCCCACTCCAATTTTGTTCGTACCTGGAATTTTGAAGCCCTGGAGTTGGATTTACTATGGCTAACTCCCTCCGGGTACCCGCCACATAATAGTCACACGACTACCTGGACTGACTGAGTATTGGGACCTTATGGTCCGCGTTAAGGTGGTTCCTTTGGTTAGGATGATGACCTCTCCCCTGACCCCTGCCACAATCTGGCATATTCTACAAGTTTTTTTATTTTTCATGTTTTTCTTTCATTTTATACAGTTCTATTTCTTGCTCTGTATGACAAATTAACCGATCTTCATACTGCAATATTTGGGATGCAAGATGGATGGCACTGTGCTTCATTTCAACACCTATTTAAACTGCTTTATGTTTGGGATTTGTGTAGAGGGAGGAACCTTATGTGCACCCCACGGCCTGGACTCGTTTTTATCCTTTGTCTACATCTCCTTTTAATGGGTCTTAAGGTTATCTCCCACAACCTTTAGGGCTCATGCACACTGGACATTTGACGTTTTTACAGCAGCAGTTTTTGGCATTAGACGTTTTGTTTTCTACAGTCATTAAACTCTCCCTCATGTTATCCTATGTGTCCATGCACACATAGGCCATTATCAGCAGTTTTGGGCAGTGACGTTTTTGAGCAGTAAAAAAAAAAACACACACTAGAGAATTCTGAGAGACGTTTTTCAGCTGTAAAAACACTAACACTGATAAATGCTCATAAACGTTGATAAACGCAGAAAAACGCTAAAAAATTTCACTCACAGAATTTAACGTTTTTTATCTATTGAAAAAAAAAATACGATAATCCTAAAAAACGCTATTGCAAAAATGTTGAAAGACTCACTGCAAAGCTACTGCCATTTTTATAACAGTGTGCATGAGGCCTAAAGGTTTTAACTCGCTGCATAAACTGAGAAAAGCCTTTTGATCCTATAAAATTACTAGGAGCCAATATCCTACTACAGGAGACACATTTCTCCTCACAAACCCACCTCTTATTTTGATAAAGCTTTTAGACAATGTTATTACACTACTTATGAGTCCAGGTCGCAGAGTGTAGTCATACTCATTAGAAACTCTGTTTTTGTTTGATGTTCAGCAGACCTATAGGGATCCCGACAGTCGTTTTATAATTATCAAAGGCTCAATACAAGGCAAAGGAGTTACCATGGCCTCTGGTATGCTCCGAATGAGTCCCAGGCTTCTTTCTCTAAAACTTCTTTTCAAACGTTAGATAAATATCCCTTGTCCCACTTGATTGGAGGTGAATTTAAACCTAGTGGCTCACACGGGTTTGGACAGAAGTCATACAGTGACCTTGGCTAATGCCTTTTTAAAGTCAGTCCAGCACCTACTTAAGCCCCATACTTACCATTAGATTTTCTGCAGACTTTTTTTCTTCAGATTTACCAAAAACATGTAGTGCAATGGCCTGCCTGATTGCAAACAAATTGAGACTCTTATGCCGCGTACACACGGTCGTTTTTTGCGATGAAAAAAAACGAAATTTTTTGTGAAGTAAAAAACGACGTTTTTGAAACGTCACTTTCAAAGACAATTTTGCATACACACCATCGTTTTTTTCACAAAAAGCGAGGTTACGTTCACCACACTTTTCCATTGAAGCTCGCTTCATAACTAGCTTCTGGGCATGCGCGGGTTGAAAAACGTCGTTTTAAACGACGTTTTTGCTACACACGGTGACTTTTTGTGAAACAAAAAACGACGTTTTGAAAAACGACAAAAAATTCAAGCATGTTGGAATTTTTTTTTGGTCGTTTTTTTTTAAGACAAAAAACGACGTTTTGCCCACACACAATCAATTTAAATGACCTTATAAAAAACGACGTTTTTTTTTCATCGCAAAAAACGACCGTGTGTACGCGGCATTAAGGTTTGACCTCATATTATATGGTTTTGGTAAATCTGAAGACAAAAATCTGCAGAAAATCTAATATAGTGTATATGGGGTTTTAGGAGAGCGCATAATGTGGGTGCCCGAGGACATACTTTTTACTCTCACCCCCATGACAGCTATTTTAGGTAGGATTACATTTACTGCTGTCCTGTCTTATTGGTGATCTCTGGCTCGGCAAAAATTCATATATGTCCCTGATCTGAGCATTAGATAGTAGCTTGCAACTTTTGCCACATTTGCCTTTCTTCAGCTCTGGGAGCATGGGAGACTGGCTTTTTAATGTCTCCCTGCTCACAGACCCTACAGTAGTTACCCAAATATCAGACCACCTCATGGATTATTTTACTCAAAATTATGTGGATGGGATCTCTCCTGCATCCTTTCGAGTGGCACAAAAGGCGGCGCTTAAGGGTCATCTCTTTGAAATAGCTACCACTAGGAAATGGCAGAAAGTGAAAGATATACGTTCCCTTATGATAAATCGTCTATCACTAGCATTGCCGAACCCCAACTCGGTTTTTTGTTGATTTGATTCAACAAACCCTAAGTGCCTTACTCTTAGAGAAAATGAAAAAATCTCTTTGCTGGTCCAAAGCCCATTTCCTTCTGCATAGTAATTCGGCTAGGTTTGCAAGAAAGTTAACAATCAATCCAACATCACATTCCTATAAACTCCGAGACCCCAATGGTAATATCACATCTCACCACAAGGTTTAAAAATATTCTTCTATCAAAATCTTCTGGCTGACCCTACTGCCCTTTCTTGTTCCACCTCCCAGACCTGGCTTGATACCCTCTCACTGCCCACGCTCATGGACGCACAATTTCAAGATCTAAATTCAGCCTGTAACGAGGATGAAATTGCCTCCATTATCTCCTTCTTAAAATCAAAAAATAGAAGGGGAGGGAAGACAGATGAAGGAAAAGGCAGACAAGGCGGGGGGGGGGGGGGAACAAAACAGCAATGAAACACAAGGGAAGCACTCACATTGGCCACATCCGTATATGTTAGAAAAAAGGGGAAAGCAATTGCTAAAAGTAGCAATTGAAGGTGTATAGCACAGGCTACTACCCTGGGGCACACGCGTTCATACCTGGCTTAAAGGGCTGCTGGCGTTTTCTGGACTACATTGTCCCGCATTGCTGATTACTAAACAGCACCTGGATCCTTGCCCTGCAGTTGCACACGTATGACAGTGTGAATCGCCCCAGCTTTAATCCCAACTTTGGGATTTCTAGATTGGATTTATTCCTTGCCAATTATTCGGCAATTTTACCCCCTTTTTCTCTTCATTCTAATGCCATTGAAGTCCCACTGTAGGGGTTATTCCTGCTATTGATGGTTGACACATTTTTGATACTTTTGGAACATCCCCAAAAATCTTTCAGATATTTTACTATATCCCTGTGGAATGGTCCATGAACTCTCTGGATGGCTGTATCCACCATGGTGCTCTAGATGACACTATGAAAAAATACCTGTACACTGTAAAAAATTCCTTTTGTATTGTCCTGAGGAAGCCCAACGGTGAAACGCGTAGGCGACTTTAAAGGATTTTTCTATATCTATGTATATGGTTTTTCATGTATATATTTCATTTTTGATGTATAATTTTCTATTTTGTAATAAAAACAATATTTTTAATATACCTCCGCCTTGCCTTAAAGTCCAACCATCAATTACTACTTTTAGCAATTGCTTTCCCCTCCTTAAAATCTTCCAAGGCCCCAGGCTCTGACGGCTTTACTGGACTATAAAAAACATGCAGGGTTGCTAGTCCCCAAAATGGCAAAATGTAAATCACATTTTAAAGGGCGATCCATTCTCAGCGGATACGCTTTTGGCGAATATGTCCTAAATCCCAAAACCAGGTAAAGACCATACCCTCCTTCAAAACTATTGCCCCATATCAGTTAATAATCACCTGAATATTTTTGGCCGCATCCTAGCAGACCAACTGGTGTCAATTATAACATCATTGATTTCTCCTTACCAGACCGGTTTCATATCATCCCGACAAATTACTGAAATATACGCCTGGCATCGAACAATATCTAAAATGCTGATATTAACCCGTAAGGTCATGTTTTTGAGACTTGACATTAACAAGGCCTTTGACAGCATTCTTTGGGTCTACCTTGATACTATTCCATGCAAATTCGACTTTATTGGCAAATTTGTTAACGGTTGTCCTAAATTAAGCTCCCTGATGCAATGGACTATTTTACCCTGGATCGTGGAACAAGACAGGGATGTTTCCTCTCTCCCCCCCTTCAATTCGCCGTGGCAATAGAACCCCTGGCTCGCTCTATCATTTGCAACACTAATATTAGAGGTTATATTAAACATAACCAGGATTTTAAACCAAGCTTATATGCATACGATGTTCATGGACTGACCCCTTGCCTATCAATATTCCACAACATTTATTGATCAGCGTCAAGGATGAATTTTAGTTCTCTTGGAGCAATCATACATTGCAATATCTAGGGATTCACTTTGCCCTTTCCCTTAAATTGATGTACACGCACAACTACCCACAGGCTCTTTCTAACATTAAACGGTTGCTTACCAATGGTCCTCATACCAAATTTAACTTTTAGGTCAAATACAAGCAGTGAAAAATGTCTATCCTCCCAAAGTTGATTTTTTATTTGATATGTTTACCTCTATATGTACATTGTTCAACAATAGAGGCAATACAAGCTGAATTGTTCAAATTTGGCAGAATAAAAATAGTCCCGTATGGGACGCTTGCTGATGTATCGAATCCAAGCTAGAGGAGGCCTAGGTTGTCTGGACCTCTGGAAATACTGTTTGGCTGCACTGCTGATACAATTAGCACAATGGCACACTCCCCCCCCCCCCCAGTTCACATACCATGGCTTCAATTTAAAGGATTTCAAAAAAGAAATATTTGGACTCTCTTTTGTTCTAGGTTCGAGACTTTTCCCTATATAGTTCTGCCAACCATATTGGAACTGCTTTAAAGTGATACGCTTTCTGTTAGTATCTACACCTTATAGATAGAGAGCACAATTTTCTGTAAGATGCCTCCTATATGCAGATGCAATATTGTTTTGTTCTAGCCACGCTTTATTTTTGGGTTTTTACTGTTATTGTTATTTCTTTCGGATACTATGTAGAGAAATGCTTACCAGAAAACTTGTATCTTGCCTTTCGATTTTTTTTTTTTTATATAAAAATGTATTATCTATGCTCAACATATTTTTGTAAATTTGTCTAAATATCTAAATAAAAACATTTGATCAGGACAAGGGTCTCATCCCCACAACCCTGGCTGGTGGTTGTGAGGGGTCTGCGGGTAGGAGGCTTATCAGAATCTGGAAGTCCCCTTTAACCACTTCAGGTCCGCGCTATTAACAAAATATGTGAACAGCGCGGACCTGAGGCACTGGGGTCACGTCTTTGGACGTCATTTGCTTGTAATTCCCCGCACGCGCCACAGGGTGGCGCGCGGCGGGGAAAAACTGTCCCGACGCATCACCGAGGATCCGATGCGTGTACCCGGCGGCCGCGATGTCCGTCAGGTACACGCGATCGTCGGTGAGAGAGCAGGGACGTGGAGCTCTGAGTGTAAACACAGAGCTTCACGTCCTGTCAGTGAGGTGACAGATGCTGTTTCTCTTGTACATAGGGAGACAGCATCGGTCACCTCCCCCAGTCACCCCCCTCCCCCCATACAGTTAGAACACACCCAGGCAATACATTTAACCCCTTCCTCACCCCCTAGTGTTAACCCCTTCAATGCCAGTCACATTTATACAGTAATTAGTGCATTTTTATAGCACTGGTCGCTGTATAAATGTGAATGGCGCCAAAAATGTGTCAAAAGTGTCCGATGTGTCCGTCGCAATATCGCAGTCCCAATAAAAATCGCAGATCGCCGCCATTACTAGTAAAAAAAAAAAATATAAAAAAAAAATCATAATTATGTCCCCTATTTTGTAGGTGCTATAACTTTTGCACAAAGCAGTCACTTATTGTGATTTTTTTTTTTTTTTTTTACAAAAATACGTAGAAGAATACGTATCGGCCTTAACTGAGAAAAAAAAATATGAAAAAAAAAAAAAAAAATGGGATATTTATTATAGCAACAAGTAAAAAATATATATATATTTTTAAATTGTCGCTCTTTTTTTCATTATAACGCAAAAAATAAAAACCGCACGGGCGATCAAATACCACCAAAAGAAAGCTCTATTTGTGGGGAAAAAAAGGACGCCAATTTTGTTTGGGTGCCACGTCGCACGACCGCGCAATTGTCAGTTAAAGCGACGCAGTGCCGGAAGCTGAAATTTCGCCTGGGCACGAAGGGGGTTTATGTGCCCAGTAAGCAAGTGGTTAACAAGAGGACTCCCACCCCCCCCAATGTGAATGAGTATGTATGTACTTAGTCACGAAAAAAAACACACACAGAGGCAATTTTTGACAATTCCTATATATATATATATATATATATATATATATATATATATATAAAGTGTCCTTGATGTAAATCCATCATCAATCACGGCACCTGAAAAGAAAAACACGCTCCGCCGTCAACCAAGGCAAAGCGCCAAAGCCTGGCTTGCAGTTTGACAGTTCTCCCTAGAAGGGCCCGATATGGATAAGGGTATACCCAACTTTTTATTGCCAGGCAATGTTTTTTTTATTCAGCTGTCAGCAGGGAAGCCCATTGACAGCTAATGACTCATCGGTTGTGAAGGACCCAGCCCCGCTTAACAACCAGCTTTTCACTGGGCCCCCGATTGGGCAAAGCTTTGTTTACAAGGATTTAGGCAGCAGAACCATGCTATGAGGAGGGAGCAGGAGTGGGGCCAAGTTGCACTGTGTGTGGGAGCAAGTCTGCAGTTGTGCCCCATCACAAGCGGCTTGCTATGGCACACACTGAAAAGAGGAGGAACCTGGAGCTTGGCAGGTGACTCGAGAAGAGGGACTAGTGTCATCTTAGCACCAGGCCAGCCAGAGGTAACACCTATAAACAGGCACATGGGGACAGCAATTTGGAGGCTGTCCAGAAGTAATGGAAAGGGACTTTAATGTTGGTATTGATTTGCAAACAGCAACAGTGTTGTCAGCTGTAAACCATTTATAATATTAAAGGTTTTGGACTTGGGTTTCTTCAGGTTGTAAAAAATTATGTTTTTTTTTATGTCATTAAAAACAGTCGTGTGTGGGCTCCAGAGCATTTTTCACGATGTAAAAAATGGGCATTAGAAATGTAAAACATGCTCTAATTTTTCACAACGTTTTTAACGTCATTTTTAAACATCGTAAAATGTGTGTGGGCTTAACGACGTGAAAAAAAACGTGCATGTTTAGAAGCTAGTTATGAGACGAGAGCGCTTGTTCTGGTAAAACTAGCATTCGTAATAGAGTAAGCACATTCATCACTCTGTAAGACTGAAAAGCGTGAATCGTCTTACTAACACAAAATCAGTAAAAGCAGCCCCAAGGGTGGTGCCATCCGAATGGAACTTCCCCTTTATAGTGCCATTGTATGTGTTGTACGTCACCGCGCTTTGCTAGAGCATTTTTTTTTCACGATCGTGTGTAGGCAAGGCCGTTTTAACTGCAATAAAAACCTTGACAGAAGTTCTAATCCTCCCCGACTATCCAAAACGATAGGAAAAACGGTTTTGCCTAGATAAACACCTTCTGTACCAGCAGAAGTAGATGACTGAACTGTATA
This sequence comes from Rana kukunoris, assembly GCA_029574335.1. Taxonomy (NCBI): domain Eukaryota; kingdom Metazoa; phylum Chordata; class Amphibia; order Anura; family Ranidae; genus Rana; species Rana kukunoris. Next base: position 162,561,268 of record CM056055.1, on the reverse strand, counting down.
CCCTTAAAATCTATAATTATAAAAGCAAAATTATTGCAGAGAAAAAAAATATTGGTAAAATATTCTTGTACTACACTATATTTAGTGTATGGCATTCAGCAAATGTAATTATTCATCAGTATCTGTGCTACAGAATCAAAATTCTGCCTCCAAAATACAGTACCAGCCAAGCTGAAAATTGGAACTTTACACTACAGCAGAACAAGAGAAAACTGTACCTGGGTGGCTAGATGCGCCTCTTCACATGTACCAGTACCCTAATGTAATTTTAATGTATGTTGGTACATGCAGGCAGCTTGCTACAACTTCTACAGTAAATACAGGCCATAATGTAAGGACAACATGTTTCTAAGTAGTAAGACCTCTAAACCTGGATACACTGTGCTTTGTCCCATGTATGCACCTGATGAATGCAAATTGTAAGAAAATGTTGACAGACCCGCATTCCTAGCATTGGAGGTCAATGACCATTAATATGTATTTGCAGAAAAACAAACTTCTAAATGATTAGATTTACTGTAGACAATTTACACAATACAAACTAATTCACTACAGTTGGCATCTGACAGAGCAATTCTGTAAATTCTGGATGGTCCATTCTACCCCTTCCCCAAAACTGCAACCAAAATACAGCAAGACATAATCACAAAGACGCTACTTGAATTTGGTGGAACCATATTAATTAGATAATTGCAAACATTTAAAAAACTACTACAAAACTACTGAAATAGTACTACAGATCATGGCACCTTGCTGCTGAACCAATAATTGGGCATGCCCTCCATTGAGACCCCTCAGACACTACCAAAGCCTGTATACTCCTGGCTCCAGAGTCCCCATGCCAAATTTCTGTCCCAGTCAGGGTTACCCCTGCAGCGGAGCCCCACCTGTTATCAGTTGCCTGTGCAGGAGGTTAAGAGGCACTCTTTGCCACATAGCCCGAGCCTTTTTCAACTTGCATTTTTTTGAGAAGTGATGGCGAACATTAGCACCCTGGATGTTTTGGAACTACATTTCCCATGATGCTCATGCACTCTGCAGTGTAGTTGAGCATCATTAGAAATGTAGTTCCAAAACACCAAATTAGTAACATACATAAGACATCTGTTTAATCAAACGTATTTTATTTTGGGTACCCTTTTTTTGACCATTAACGTGAATGATCAAAATTCAACATACAATTTTATCTTAAGCCAACACTATTGCTAGATTTCAATAGCATACAGACGGGACCCCTTGTCAGTTTTTTTTATTGCTCCCTTTATCGCCATCTGGGGAAATTCAATCTTTCCTATTGACCTACTGACCATTATAACTGTAAATCTCCAAAATAGGACACTTATTGCACTAACAACTGTCTAGGAGGATTTCCATTCATTTGTAGAGATCTCTTCTTTTTTGTGTGCCTGTGGGTAAGGAAGTGAAGGCAAATCTCCCTTTAACCACTTGCTTACTGGGCACATAAACCCCCTTAGTTTTCAGGCGAAATTTCAGCTTTCGGCACTGCGTCGCTTTAACTGACATTTGCGCAGTCGTGCGCCGTGGCTCCCAAACTAAATTGACGTCCTTTTTCCCCCACAAATAGAGCTTTCTTTTGGTGGTATTTGATCACCTCTGCGGTTTTTATTTTTCGCGCTATAAACAAAAAAAGAGCGACAATTTAAAAATATATATATATTTGTTTTACTGGTTGCTATAATAAATAACCCATTTTTTTTTTTTTTTTTTTCACAGTTAAGGCCGATACGTATTTTGACGTTTTTTTGTAAAAAAAAAAAAAAAAATCGCAATAAGCGACTGGTTTGCGCAAAAGTTATAGCGCCTACAAAATGGGAAACAGAATTATGATTATTTTTATTATTATTTTTTTTACTAGTAATGGCGGCGATCTGCGATTTTTATTGCGACTGCGATATTGTGGCGGACATATCGGACACTTTTGACACAATTTTGGGACCATTCACATTTATACAGCGATCGGTGCTAAAAAAATGCACTAATTACTGTATAAATGTGACTGGCAGGGAAGGGGTTAACACTAGGGGTGAGGAAGGGGTTAAATGTGTATCCTGGGTGTGTTCTGTGTGGGGGGAGGGGGGTGACTGGGGGAGGTGACCGATGCTGTGTCTCCTCTCTCCGCTGACAGCACGTGGAGCTCTGTGTTTACACACAGAGCTCCACGTCCCTGCTGTCATCTGTTAGATTTCCCGCCGATTGCATGTACCCGACGGACATCGCGGCCGCCAGGTACATGCGACGGATCCCCAGCGATGCGGCAGGACAGTGTTTACCCGCCACGCGCCACCCAGTGGCGCACGCGGGTAATGCACAAAAATCACGTCCAAAGACGTCTAGTTGGCGCCTCAGGTCCGCGCTGTTGACGTATTATGTCAATAGCGCGGGTCTGAAGTAGTTAAAAAAAAAAAAAAGGATTTTAACCTTTTCCTTTTAATAAAAACAGTAAATAGTGTAGCACTCCAATGACATATACAGTATATAAATATCAGTGTATATCAGGCTCTGCCAGCAAGCCAATGGACTAAAAAAAACTGCCAATTGGCTGAGACAATCCATCCACTCCTAGTCTGAATTCACTATGCCCTAGTCATTCTAATGCCACAGGCAACAATGCTGCCTAATAACAGAAGAGAGGTGCAGCTAATCCAGAGTTGAGGAAAATCCAGTCCAAACATACAAAATCAATTAGCGCAGACCCCACAAACACCTGCTAAATAATCTTAGTCTGTGTGAGCGTTCTCTTGCTCTAGGTCAGGAGTCTCCAAACTACGGCCCTCCAGGTGTTCAGGAACTACAATTCCCATCATGCCTAGTCATGTCTAGGAATGTCAGAGTTTTACAATGCCTCATGGGAAGTATAGTTCCACAGCAGCTGGAGGGCCATAGTTTGGAGATCCCTGCTCTAGGTGTTGCAGCTCTCTGGGAGGCACATAGATTTCTATACGATAGTGCCACATATGAAATACTTCATGACGATCCCCTTCCAGTGTATAATGTGGAGCCAACAGAATTGATGAACCAAGCTTGCTCTCGAGGTATAATACAGAAATCAGAGAAATATTTTTTTCTGACCACTTTAAAACACCGTACTATTACCACATTACAAAGATTCATAAGGACCCTGTATGTCCACCGTGTAGACCCATAGTGGCTAGTATAAATTGAATTATTAGTCAGGTGTCTCAGTATGTGGATGCATTTCTTCAACCTCTCATCACTTCCCTGCCTGCATCAAGGATTCCGCACATGTTTTAGATATTTTACAGCATTACAAGTGGGAATCGGGTTATCTGTGGCTCCCTTTGGATGAGAGTTCACTTTATACGTCAATCCCCCATGATGGTGGATTGCGGGCAGTTGAATTTTTTTTGTCTGAGACGGATTACATCAATCCAACGCAATCAGAGTTCATCTGCCAATTTACTTGGTTTGCCCTGGAGAGGAATTACTTTTCCTTTCAGGGTCAAAACTATAGACAGATATCGTCATGGCTATGGGTTCATATTTTGCACCCTGCTATGCCAATCTGTTTATGTGGTATTAGGAGAAGTTCCATATTTGGTCCCAGAATCCCTTTGCTAAACATTTGGTAGATTACGGGAGGTAAATTGACGATGTATTAATTATTTGGGATGGTCCTCTAGATACTGTCGACCAGTTTCCTATTGCAATGCCAACAAGTTTGGCATCCATTTTAGTCTTGAGTGGATGCCAACTCTTTGGTCTTTTTGGACCTTGAACTGGCTAGTGATGTTGAGAATATCACATCTAAAACCCATTTCAAGGAAACAGCTGGCAACTCATCTCCATAGAAAAAGTTGCCATCATCCAAAACGGAAGGAAAACATACCTTATAGTCAGTACATTTTCTGTGCAGACAAAACTATCATTGGGGATGATCAAGCTGTCATACTTACCAAAATTTTGGGAGAAAAGGGGTATGAATCCCAACATATTAAGAAGGCAGTTGATCAATAGAGAGGGTGTTACTAATGGGGATATGTCTATATCTGCTAAGGAACACTATGGTATCGTTTTTATTACAAGATATAATGACCATCATTGGTCCATTAAAAAGGCAGTCCAAAAGCACTGGCCCATTTTGGGACAGGATAAAGCACTTGGGAGTGTTCTCCCAAAAAACCTCAGGTTGTTTTTAGACGGGCAACACATGTTAAAAGTCTCATTGCTCCTAGTCGCCTCAGAGAAAAGAAGATTTAAAAAATGGCGAACATTCCACATTTAACATTATAGGGTGCCACAAGTGTAAAGGTACCAGGTGCAAAGCTTGCAAGTTCATCTCAGATAAAAATCTTTTGGTAGTAGAGATGGACATGTCTTACATATTAAGCAGTTTATTTGTTGTAGTGCCCAATTTGTTATTTACAGGTTGAGGTGCCCTTGTAGGTTTCTCTATGTAGGTAGGACGGTGTGAGCCATGCAGATGCGTTTTGTTGAGCATCGTACGTAGGTTCATAGAGAAGAAAGTTGAGAATCATAGTGTTCAACGCTATTTAAAATATAAACATGGGGGGTAGCACAGAAGGCCTGGAACCATTTTGGGATAGAGTCTATACCTATGTCAATCTCGGAAAGGTGAACAGGAATATTATTGGATATTTACTTTAAACAGTATGACACCTGAAGGGTTGAATCAGGAACTGGAGATGGGTGCCCTGATATGATAAAATATATTGATTATCCATCAATGGATGATTCTCTTGTGGTTCCTTATGTTCATCAACTAAACAAACAAGTTATTATGGGGAGAGAGAGACAGACAGAGAGAGATCACCAGCTAGGCACACATTTAACCCTTTAATTGCCTCGAATGTTAACATCTTCCCCACCAGTCTCAGTAGTACAGTGAGTGCATATTTTTAGCACAGATCACAGTATTAGTGTTGCTGGTCACCCAAAAAAAAAGGTTCAAAAGCTTCAATTAGGTGTCCACTGCAATATCTCAGTCCCACTATAAGTCGCTGAATGCCATTACAGAAAAACCTTGGATTGCGAGCATAATTCGTTCTGGAAACATGCTTCTAATCCAAAGCACTTGTATATCGAAGCAAATTTTCCCCGTAAGAAATAATGTAAACTCAGATGATTCGTTCCACAACTATTTATTCACAAGTCCTTTAGTTCATAGTCCATATAAAAAGATTATAGCAATGTGACCAGGTTGTGTAACCATAAAACGTCCATCCACAAATGGCAGCCTCCCCAAGGGAATTAGAAACAAAATTCAGCAGGAGCTAAAGAGTATAAAAGAGAAGAGAGGTGTCTCTACGTGTAGCGATATGGTTACATTTAATGAAGGTAAAACATTTAGCAACTCACATAGTTGATTAAAAGAGGCAAATCTAAGTATGTAGGCATCTGGGGTAAAGCTGTCCAAATAGACCGTCATCCGCACCACCGGCTCTCACCGCTCTCGGTCTGCAGTGGTGACCGGGAAGACTACCCTACAGTAGAGTGATCTGAAGGCGTGGCTGGAACCACTCATGGAGCACAGCGAGGAAGAGATGACGTAGATAGCGGTGAGGAGGATGGTCTATGTGGACAGCTTTACCTGATGTCTGCATACTTAGATGTGCCTCTTAATCATCAACCATGTGAGTTTATAAATGTTTTAACTTCATTAAAATGTAACCATAATGCTACACTTGGAGGCACTTCTGTTCTCTTTTATACTCAGTGACATGACGCTACTTGTATATCAAGACATGGCTTGTATATCAAGTCAAAAATTTAATAAAATGTTGCTTGTCTTGCAAAACGCTCTCAATCAAAGTTACTCTTAAACCAAGGTTTAACTGTACTAGTAAAAAAAAGAAAAAAAAATCCATAATTATATCTCAGTTAGTGGACGCTATAACATTTGCACAAACCAAGCAATATACGCTTGAGTTTTTTTGTTTTTTACGAAAAATATGTAGCAGAATTGACCTAAATTGATGAAGAAAACTTGATGTTTTACATTTTTTTTATATTATTTTAGAGCAGAAAGTAAAAAAATTGCTATTTTTTAAAAACAAATTGTCCGTTGCTTTTTGTTTATAGCGCAATAATCAAAAACCGCAGCGGTGATTAAATATCACAAAAAGTAAACCATTTGTGGGTAAAAAAATGATCTACACTTTATTTTTAGTACAGCGTTGCATGAACACGCACTTTTCAGTTAAAGTAACAAAGTGCTGTATCTCAAAAAAATTGCCTAGTCAAGAAGGGGGAAAAAATCTTCTGGAGGTAAAGTGGCTATACAATGTGTACACTCCCACTCTGTACTACAATTCTACGTGCAGCCGTTCATAATGTCATGCACATGAAAAAATGATGCCTCTAATTCTCCACAGTGGAGATTAAGGGCAGCGTTGCGTCCTTCTCCTACTGGATGTGTGTAAGGCACTTAAACACCTGAATGTAGAGCTGTGGTACAGAGCAGGAGCACACATTTTTCAGACACTCACACAGGACTTCATAGGTCCCAATGGCACAACGGCCACAGAGAACAGGAATATATGGGCATGGCCAGGGGATAATTAAAAAAAGAGCTCAGATAAAAAAAAATTCAAATATTAATTTTTTTACCCGATTTGTAAAAACAAAACTTTGATTTTAATATTAGTTTAAAAAGCTTTGCATGTTCCAAGTCAGTGACTCATGTGGTAGAGATTTTTCAAATCCATATTTATAACAAGGAGATTAATGTGATTTGGATTTGTCTTTAGGTGACTCTATGGTGACAGAGCATGTTTGGAATCAACAGCTTGCCCAGCTGTGGAATTTCACCCAACAAAGGGTTCTTATTTGACCAGTTGTTGGTATATGGATGTTACCTCAATGGGGGGGGGGGGGGTGACATTTAGGGACAGGAATAACTGTGTCCTGGCTTATGTGAGGGACTAGGCAAAGCCAGCCCTCCTTTAAAGTCTTAAGGGGGGTTGAGGAGGGTGGGGTTTTTACAAAGGTGTATATATCCGAATGCAGCCGGATAGCTCAGCCCTTTTTTCCCTGGAGACGATGATTTGAGCAAGACACGCAATATCTCTCTCTCCCTCTCTCCTCCTCTTCCTCTCTCTCTCACTCTTTACTTTCCTTCTATCTTAAGATTGGGCCTAAGATTAATCTCACCACCTGTTTCTTTCCTCAGATTCATTTAACTACAACTTGTCATTACTTACTGCTGTGTCCATTATAGCCATATTACTTTTTGCATAATTGTGTAACTTGGGTTATCATCTTGGTTTTAAAGGTTGTATCTGTTATGTTATAGTCACGAATATTGGAGTAATACAAGTTTCTTCTCTGTATCAATAAATGTAATCCTTCTCTTTTTCGCACCGCTATTCTTTGATTTCATTTTTATATAGACAAAAAGGTTTTGATCGCTCAGTTTAATTATTTAAGTACGATATAAATATTTCCATGACACTCACTAAGTAATGAAAGTTAGTCTAATAGAAAAAGGTGACCTTCAGTAAAAAAAAAAAAAAAAAAAATGAATTATCCATTTCGCCATCTGCCAATGGACAGAAGTCAAAACAGGCAATGCAAATTGATGTCTAATTTCTCAACGCCAATTTCCCCGTCTCATAACTTGCTTCTGAGCATGCATGTTTTTCCCCCTCGTTAAAGCGTACACACAACCGTTTTTCACGACCTGAAAAAAGAACGTTGAGAAAAATGCTCTGGAGCATACACATAATAATGCAAATAGAGGGTGCAATCAGCGCAAAAATATGTATGATCAACGTGATTAATATAGCATAAAAAATATAAATAAGTAAATAAATAAATAAAGTGAAAATATGTATCACTACAAATTAATCCATAGAAAAGATGCAGAAACCTTAACCTAAGGTGAGAGTAGCCATCTACACTGGTGGAGGGATAAGTTTCAATACCTGCTACCCTAGCTTTCTCTCACGTGGTGAAGATCTTCATTCAATCATTCATCTCACTGAATGTTCTACAGAAGTTTTTCTCCTTTTGTCACAAATTGTTTGGACTTTACCAATTTTCTTATTATATTCTTATTATATTCTATATTTTACATGGTTTGCGCTGCACTATATATATATATTTTGGAGCATACACATGACCGTTTTTCACGACCAATTAAAAAAATTGTGTGTACGCGGCATTTGTTATTCCTCACATCTAATGCAAGAAAAAATCCTGGCTGGAGGTCTCCTTTACTAGTAGATGTGGAATTCCCCCCAACCATCTAGAAATATTTCCTTCACAGAAATATTTTGAGCACAATATGCAGATATTATTCATAATTGTTGATTGACATTCTCGGAACCCTGCATATCAAGCTACTGTTATATTTCCTTTGCTCTAACTCTTAAGACGCAAAATGAAAAATATTTTTTAATAATCAGAATAATAAATGTTAGCCATCTGACAATTCAATTTAAACATCAGTCAATGTTGTAAGTGCTATTCCAGGTGATCCAATGGCGGTTTGATTACTTGGAAATATTTTTCTTTAGATGTACCTGATTACTGCTGACAAAGTACTTGACTTGTTATTTCCACAGTGACATTTACACGTTTTAAATCACATCAAATTAAACAGGTCGAAAGACAAGTGTGAGCTAAAATGTAAAAATATCTGTCAGATTTGTATTTTTTCCTTGTTTGCCTCGGAAAGTGGTTCTTTGATTGTCCATTAGAGACTTGTTTACATTACTCCAAAAGCTCCATTTAGTTTTCTTGACAAGGTGGAATAAGTGACTAGCTGTGATGGATAGAGGCACCTGTCCTAATGGCTGCTCACACTGTGCCCACTAGTGCACGTTACAGTGATAAATTGACAACAGTTGGGACATGCTCTGCTAGCAGCAAGAATGAGGCTAGTAGGACAAACACAGGCGGTTAGTAAGTCTGTTTTAATATTCCTAGAAAAACGTACACAAGTCTTGTAATGAAATTTAAAGAAAAGTATTTGTTAAAAGCACAATAACCACATATTATGGCTTTGTTTTCTGCAAACGATGTATGCTGACTCTACAGGTTGTATACAAAAATCAAGTAAATTGTGTTGCATTGTGTTCTACTATACTCCAGCTTTTTACATGTATAGTTTTTAGGGCAGCTTTGCAATGTTCCAAAGAGTGATGTCACACTTCTCTATTACTATCGGGGCAATGCTGTAGTCTAATGTACATTTTGTTATAGAAAACCTGACTTTTAAAGGATATCTAAAGGTTTGTTAAACAAAAAAAAAAATCATACTTACCTCCTCAATGCAGTTGATTTTGAACAGAGTGGCCCTGATCCTCCTTTTCCTGGGTCCCTCAGCGGTGCTCCTGGCTCCTCCTCTTTTAATGCTTTGTTGGAGAGCCGCTCTCTCTCGGGTGAATCGTTCAGGCGGTCTCCCGTGCCTATTGACCCAGACAGCAGGACTCGGCCCCGTCCCCGTCTCCTGCATCATTGAATCTGATTGACAGCAGCAGGAGCCAAAGGCTGCGCTGCTATCAATCTATCCAATCAGGACCGGAGACACCGGCTGAAGCTGGTGTGCTTGTCCCAGTCACTGGAACGACTGGGTTCATTCAAGTAAAAGGGGGGCTCTGGGGGGCAGCTGCATCACAGGAGGTTTTTCACCTTAATGCATAGAATGCATTAAAGCGGAGTTCCACCCAAAAGTGGAACTTCTGCTTTTCAGAACCCACCCCCCCTCCGGTGTCACATTCAACACCTTTCAGGGGGGAGGGGGGTGCAGAGGCCTGTATAAAACAGGTATTTGCACCACTTCTGTCCCCTTCGCGTCACCCCCCCCCCCCCAGTGTCTTTTGGGAAACACAGTGTTCCCAGGAGAGAGCAGGGACCAGTGACGATGCGCCGCGCATGCGCAGTAGGGAACCGGACAGTTCACTTACAGATTCCCTCACCGAGCACGGCAATTGCTCATCCTCGTCTGCTGACTTTGCGGCCACACTGGACAGGCAAGTGTTAATTTAAGAGTCAGCAGCTGCAGTATTTGTAGCTGCTGGCTTTAAAAAAATAAATAAATTGGGGGGGGTCCTCCGCTTTAAAGAGAAAAACCTTGAGTGTTTACAACCCATTTAAATACAGTAGCAGCCCGTCCATAGGGGAGCAGGGACATCGCCCCCACAAAGTTCAGCGCCGCCCCCAAAGTTCATATTCATAGAACAATTTATTTGAAAATAAATAGGACCAACATTTTTTAACATCTTAAAGTTAAAAAAGGTTAGTCATATTATAATTTATTAAAAAATAAATCATTACACTGTGTGGGGCATCAAACTAAAAGCTAATCTATTAGATCTGTAATAATTTAACAAGCACATGATTAGAGCCTGCGGCTGTAATTGGTTTGTTAATTAATGATTTCCTCAGGGTGCAAAGCACTTTTAAACTTTAGCAAATGAAAATTTGTCATTGTGTCACTTCCGGTTTCTCGTCCCAGTAGATTTGGAAAACAGAAGCCGCTGCCTGCCAGGTAACATGGGAGTCGTGACTGGGCAGACTGGAGGCTGCAGGTAAGGACCTGGACTATAGGGGCTTGTTTGCGCCCCCCCAAAAAAATTGTTATCACCAGGCGCCACTGCTTAAAGTGTTACTATGCGTGCGCTCTTATTTACGCACGAGCACGGAGGGGGCGGTTTGGAAGGGGGTGGGATTGGGTCCCCTTCAAAGAAAATATTTCACGCAAACAGGAAAAGTCTCCCCACTTCGACTTGGACCCCCCCGCCCATCCTGGGAAAAATTATCGCCCCGAGCACCAAAGTCAAAAGTCTTGGAGTCATTTTTGACTCCCATATGACAATGGATGCACAAATAGGGGCAGTAGTCAGCGGATGCCATCATTTGTTGCGCCAGTTACGCCGACGAACCCCTTTTATTCCTAAAAAGGACATTGCAGTCGTGGTGGGAACAATAGTCAATTCCAGACTGGACTATGCAAACGCCCTCTATTTAGGACTTCCCAAATACCAAATCACGCGTCTGCAAGTCGTTCAAAAATACGGCCGCCAGATTAGTGACTGGTAAAAAACCATGGGAGTCAATCTCCCTTTCGCTAAGATCCCTTCACTGGCTACCAGTGAAAGACAGAATTACTTTTTAGGCACTCTGCCTTACACACAAGTTTATTCAAGGAAACGCTCCCCAATATCTATGCGAAAAAATAAAAGCACACAACCCCAATCGCATTCTGCGATCCACAAATCAAAACCTACTGTACATCCCAAAGGCAAGATACAAATCCAAAGGAGATCGGAGATTTGCTGTCCAGGGACCGCGACTGTGGAATGCACTACCAACCACCATCCGACTGGAATCAGATCACTTGGCCTTCAGGAGAATGATCAAAACTCATCTCTTCTGAAGGCAGAGCCTTCCTTTATCTAAGGAATGGAAATAGCGCCCAGAGGCGATTCAGTTCGCAAGTGTTGCGCTCTATACGTTTTTCACTCACTCACATTTTATAAAACTTTACACTGTTCCTTTATTTAAAGTTGTATCAACTTTATTGCCGTCACAAGGAGAGATTTGGGCAGTACACCTTCTGGCCTCTAATGCAGCCCCTCAAACAGATCATTCTGGCTGCTTTTCTGGCAGATAATGGGCAGGTAAAGAAAAAAAAAATCAGAGGTGACAAAATCCTTGTCACTTCCAGTCTCATAGATAGGAAGGGAACAACGTCCGCTTTCTGTTCACTGCTGCTGGTCCCAGGCTCCCCGATCAAATGGTGGTGGAAGAGTGCGTGTGTGTGTATTCACACATACATATATAGATATTGAGGTATTACAAAACTGGTGTATGCTGAGAGAGCAAGAATGGTAGCCACTGGTCCTATCAAATGGCAAGATGTTATATTTAAATGGGTGAATGGCTGCACTGAAAGACAACACATTGTTTAAATAGGAAGAAATTGCCTATATAAATAAGTAAAAATAATTCTGCCCATAGTCCAGCTTTAAGCACCTCTCACAAGATGAATAGGACTGCCAACGGAGTGGCCATTACAACATGCATTGCATAAACATGGCCACTGTTATTCAGAAAATCCACCATGAGAAAGGTCATGTAGCCATAGCAAGATCTAGCTCTAAATTGGCTGAAGGAAAACGTCAGAACTGAGATGCAACAAAAAGGATAAAAAAAAAAAAAAAAGGAAAAAAAAAAATACACGGTGCTTTATAAAACTAAATGTAATTTCAGTTATTTTTTTGACCTGCATTAAAGGAGACCTTCAGCCAAAAGCAACACAATAAAAATAAATGGCTCAGAAAAAATAAGCCAGGTTTTCCTTCAATATTCAGCTTCAATCAAGTATCCTCAATCATTATTCAATCTACTTTTCTCTTCCCATCAGCATGCTTCTCATCAGCACCTGAAATGATTGGCTCCTTGTGCTGCTTCTTCCTCTACAACTCCAGCTATATTGTATACCAGGTTCACAACTCCTTCATATACAGCACAGGGGCAGCACAGTGGTGTAGTGGTTAGCACTTTCACCTAGCAGCAAAAGGGTCGCTGGTTCAAATCCTGACCACGACACCATCTGTCTGGAGTTTGCATGTTCTCCCTGTGTCTGTGTGGGTTTCCTCCGGGTACTCTGGTTTTCTCCTACACTCCAAAGACATGCTGGTTGGTTAATTGGATCCTGTCCAAAATTTGCCCAGTATATATGTATATATATGTGTGTATGACTGTGTCCCAAGCATGTCGAGACCCTACAGGGTAAATGACCACACCAGCCAGGAAGACACTGGCTGCAAAAGATTCAGTTTGCATGTGTAGCACTATACAAGTCATTCATTCATTCATTTACACTTAAAAAAACAAAATCAACATACAAATGATTACAGATATGCATTAATTTGTGTCCTTTAGTTGCCTATAGCTCCGTTTAAGAAAAATATTAAGTCTAATAAAAAAACAAAACACAAAAACCCTAAATTGTTGGCTTGAATACCATAGGGCAGAACATCTTATCCATTCTTGGTTACCCAAGCCAGCTTCTTAAAAATACCTCATTCCCCCCAAAAATGTATTTTGTTGCAACTGCTTCTGGTGATATTTCTATGATTGAAATGCCACAATTAGTTATATACAATAATAATTAGCTTTTTTAATTACTGCCTTTCCAACTATTCCCATCTTAGTTTTCGCTCTTCAGGGTTACAAAAGCAAAAAACCCCAACTCTCTTCTAGATGAATTAACACTGGAATGCAAGATCAAGATTTATGATGAATGTGCCAATTATACTAATTGTGAGTTTTAAACAAGATTTTAACTTCATCAGTTGTGCGTTGCTTTGATCAGATAAAAGATGTGTGTTGAGATTTGATTTCCAGTAACTCGATGGCTCCCTCCTCCCCCCACCATTACTAATTTATTGCAATTTTTCTAATTAAGGTTTTAGACACAGATAGCTTAGATCTCAAAACTGATCATGTGGTCCTCTTTTTCTGCTACAATTCTGTCAGATTAAAAGACATATTGCTTGAACATAAATATAGCTTGTTATAAAGTTAAGCGTCTGCACAGACTAAAAAGTATTTTCCAAGTAGTAACCCATAAATAGGTTTGTAGATTTTTTTCTTGACAATTAGTGAGTGTACAGTTTGTATAATAGTGTAAATTTGCTGTTGCCTCAAAAAAACTCACACAGCCATTAATGTCTAAACTGCTGGCAACAAAAGCCAGTACATGCCTAAGTGAAAATGTCCAAATTGGGCACAATTGGCCATTTTCCCTCCCCGGTGTTATGTGACTTAGTGTTACAAGGTCTCAGGTGTGAATGGGGAGCAGGTGTGTTAATTTTTGCGTTATCGCTTGTACTCTTTCATGCTGGTCACTGGAAGTTATGATGGCACCTCATGAAAAAAAGAAGTGTTGCTCTACTTAAAGATGGCCTAGGCTATAAGAAGATTGCCAAGACCCCAAAACTAAGCTGCAGCAAGGTGGACAAGACCATACAGCTGTTTAATAGGACAGGTTTTACTGAGAACAGGCCTCGCCATGGTGGACCAAAGAAATTGAGTGCATGTGCTCAGCATCATCTCCAGAGGTTTTCTTTGGGAAATGGATGTATCAGTGTTGCTAGCATTGCTGCAGAGGTTGAAGGGGTGGGGGGGGGAGCAGCCCATCAGTGCTCAGACCATACGCTGCACACTGCATCAAACTGGTCTGCATTGCTGTTGTCCCAGAAGGAAGCCTTTTATAAAGATGATGCACAAGAAAGCCCACAGACAGTTTGCTGAAGACAAGCAGACTAAGGTCATGGATTACTGGAACCATGTCCTGTGGTCTGATGAGACCAAAATAAATGTATTTGGTTCAGATTGTACTCCTTACCTGGTTGCCAACACACACACAAAGACAAGTGTGTCCTGCCCACATTCAAGCATGGGGAGCTACAGTACATTGAGGGAACCATGAATGCCAACATTTACTGTGACACACTGAAGCAGAGCATGATCCCCTCCCTTTGGAGACTGTGCCACAGGGCGGTATTCCAACACAATAAGACAACCACTGTCGAAGACAACCACTGTCGAAGACAACCACTGTCGAAGACAACCACTGTCGAAGACAACCACTGTCGAAGACAACCACTGTCGAAGACAACCACTGTCTTGCTAAAAAAGATATGGGGCATCCTCAAACGGAAGATGAAGGAGCTCAAGGTCTCCAACGTCCACCAGCTCTGTGATGTCATCATGGAGGCGTGGAAGAGGACTCCAGTGGCAACATGTGAAGCTCCTCTGGTGAACTCCATGCCCAAGAGGGTTAAGGCAGTGCTGGAAAATAATGGTGGCCACACAAAATATTGACACTTTGGGCCCAATTTGGACATGTTTACTTAGGGGTGTACTCACTTTTGTTGACAGTGGTTTAGACATTAATGGCGTGTGTTGAGTTATTTTGAGGGGACAGCAAATGTATACAGTTATACAAGCTGTACACTCACTACTTTACATTGTAGTAAAGTAATTTCTTCAGTTGTCACACACACTATAAACACACACATTAAACTGTAACCCACTGGCTCCCTAAAGAAGACTGTAAAACTGTCAATGTAGTCCACTAGCTAAATGGAAGTATCAGAAGGTATTAATTAAATACCATAAACTAGGCGAGGGGCAGGTGGTTCCAACTTGTTTGAAATTATTGCTCTCCTTGAATGAAGTCATTTGTTGTATTTTTTACATAAAACATAAGTAATTTCCCATAGGGAGCTTGGTATATTTAATGTACTGTATTTGGAATATCCACTAGACAAAGTGACCACATGTTCTGCATACATTATATGTAGCGCCAACAGTTTGCAAATCACTTTACATTATAAAGGGAGACAATATAAACGCATTACACAAGCTTCAAGGGTAATAAACACAGAAAGGTTTTTTTTCAACCCAGCAGGCCAACATAAAAACAACCGATGAGGTCGCAATCATAACTATGCAATGTAGTACAGCGATCTCCCCCACTCTGCTATTGTGTTCCGAAAGGGTGACCACCTGCTCTTCCACTAGAACGTACCAGTCAGCACTCACAGCAGGGGCGGACTGACAACTTATGGGGCCCTCGGGTAATAGATTATGGGGCTTAAGGGCAATAGGAGATTATGGGGTCCCTGAGCAATAGGAGATTATGGGCAACACAGTACTGTATACACACACAGAATACACATACAGACACACAGTATACATACACACACTGAGAAGGTACTGGAAAGGTGGGGCAGCTGTAATCCTGGGATTTTTAGACCAAAAGGATGATGGTAAGGGACAGATGTAAAAAAATACAGATTTTTACATATTGTCCCTGGTTTTACCGAGGCTGGAAACCCTGATGGGGCCCCCTAGTGGCATGGAGCCCTCGGTCAGTGCCCGAGAGCCCAAATGGTCAGTCCACTCCTGGCTCACAGCCATCGATTGCAAGCGCTTCTCAGATGCCAATCAGCTGATGGTTTTCCATCATGCTCATTTGACAAAAGTGGGTCTCGAGACATGTGCCAAAAGCTTACAATCTAATAGGGAGGGGCAAGTGGAACAAAAGTTAACATGTGGGGGGTGAGCTGAGTGGAGAAAAAAAAAAAAAGATTTAGTTGCTAGGTGGAAGCAGGCTAGGCTTTCCTGAAGAGAAAGGAATCTATCCCTTATTTTTAGGCGGTATAGCTTTTGCGCATACCAATCAATATACGCTTATTGAGATTTTTTTTAAACAAAAATATGTAAAATAATACGCATCGGCCTAACTGGAGAAAAAAAATTGGGATATTATAACAAAAAGTTAAAAATGTTTTTTTTTCAAATTTTTTTTTTATTTTTTTGTTTATAGCGCAAAAAAAAAAAAAATTGCAGAGATGATCAAATACAACTAAAAGAAAGCTCTATTTGTGGGGAAAAAATGATAACAAATATAATTTGGGTACAGTGTTGTATGACCGTGCAATTGTCATTCAAAATGCGTCAGTGCTTAAAATTGGTCTGGGCAGAAAGGGGGTTTAAGTCCCCAGTAATGAAGTGGTTAAATTAAAAAAAAGTTAAAGATAATTTAAAGCAATTGTGTTAAAGTGGAACTTTAGTCAGAAAAATAAGCCCTGCTAGATGACCTCAGGCTGGTGACCCCTTTTGCAGGTATAGACATGTGAAATATTAACCACTTCAGCCCCGGAAGAATTTACCCCCTTCCTGACCAGAGCACTTTGTGATTCAGCACTGCGTCACTTTAACCGACAATTGGGTGATCGTGCGACAATGCACCCAAACAAAATTGATGTCCCATTTTTCCCACAAATAGAGCTTTTTTTTGCGGTATTTGATCCCCTCTGGTTTTTATTTTTTATGCTATAAAACAAAAAAAAGGCGAAATTTCATTTTTTTTTACTTTTTGCTATAATAAATATTCCCCAAAAAATATATAAAACACAACTTTTTCTCAGTTTAGACCGATATGTATTCTTCTACATATTTTTGGTAAAATTCTTTGCAATAAGCGTATATTGATTGGTTTGCACAAAAGTTATTGGGCCAGATTCAGATACAATTACATTGGCGCAGAGTATCAGAGATACACTACGCTGCCATATTTTACCAGGCTGTACGACGAATCCTGGTAGATTTTGTCCCTTACGGTATGGCGGCATAGTGTATTTCTCGCCGCGTAATTGAAATAGGCGATTAGGGAGCGTGAAGCATTTAAATTAGGCGCGTCCCCGCGGCGATCGAACTGCGCATGCTCCGTTCAGAAATTTCCCGCCGTGCATTGCGTGAAATAATGTCGATACGTCATTCGTTGTTTGAGTAGCGTCGTTTACGAACATTCCTATTCCCGGACGTTTTATGTCAAAAATAAAAAAAGACGTCGGAAAACGTTGACATTCGACGTGGGAACGACGGCCATACTTAACATGGGCTGTCTAATATTAGACCAGCAAAAAGCTGGTATAGTTTTACGCAGCAAAAAGATGACTAAAGATGCCGTAAGAGATTGCGATAGACGTTCGTAATTTCGTGGATCGTCGGCAAAAGCTCATTTGTATACCCCGACGCGGAAAACGACGGGAACTCAACCCAGCGGCCGCAATTTTATTGCAGCGTAGATCCGAAGGCGTACGAACAGGTAAACCAGTCGGATTGAAGCCCGCAGCCGTAATTTCATGGTTTGAGGTTTCAGAGTAGTGAAAAAACGCGCGTAATTCGAAAGTACTCCAGTCTAACGCGAGATAGACAGGAGTAATTGCTCTGTGAATCTGGCCCATAGTGTCTACAAAATAGGGGATAGATTTATGGGGGTTTTTTTTATTAGTAATGACTGCAACATTATGGCGGACACTTGACACCAATTTGGGACCATTATCACTTATACACATATCGGTGCTATAAAAATAGACTGATGATTACTGTTTAAATGACGCTGGCAGGGAAGGGGGCGATCAAGGGATTAAATGTTTTATAGGGAGCGATTCTTTTTTTTTTTTTTTTTTTTTTTAATTGTTTATTTATCGAATATTTCAAGAAAAAAGAAACATTGTACAGAATCAAAAAGAACTGTCAACAAAAAGGGATATATTCCCAATGTGATAGAAATAATCATAACATAGCATATGTAAATAAAGAAATATAGAATGCAAAAAAAAATGTCAGATGATTATCAAACAAGTGGAATGCAACATGGTATGGAAAAGAAAAAGAATGATATAAGAACACGTACTCAATAAGGCAAAGTGCATAATAGGCTAAGCGTCATATGTTCACACGCCTCATCGAGACACTCCAGTCACAAACTTACGAGTTTAAAGTTACTTGTGCCATCTCAGAGTTATATTCAGAGGAATCCCATTTTTCCCAAATGGCGTCAAAGCTAATTAAAGAGTCTTCAATTACAGCTGTGAGGCGTTCCATTCTACGTATATCTATGATAGCTGCTAGAAATTGTGTAAAGGATGGGGGAACATTGGTTAGCCAACACTGTGGGATAGCCCTTTTAGCCGCTAATAGAATAAAGGCCATCAATTTTCTAAGGGGTTTAGGTGTCTTTGGGAGGGGTAATCCCAGGAGGAAATATAAGGGATGTAAGGGGATAGGAATATCTAGAACTTTTCCCAAAAGTGCATGAACTTTGGACCAATAGGGTGTTATCATAGGGCACTCCCAGAATATGTGATAGTGGGTGCCTAAATAAGAACCACATCTCCAACATTGTCCAGAAGCTGTTAGCTTTCTTGCCAATAAAAATTCCGGGGTTCTATACCAAAACATTAATATTTTATAGGCAGTTTCCTTCTGAGCTACGCATCTAGATACCTTGGAAGTAGCCTCCCAAATACTCTTCCATTCGGATAAAGAAATGGGTTTATTCAAAATATGGGACCATTTCCGCATGTAGGAGTGAGTTTGCTCTGTGACCTGAGGCGTATCCTGTAAAATCTTATAAATGGTGGATATTAGGCAGGGTTCATAAGGGCCTTTGAAACATAACAGTTCAAATTCCGTGGGCATAACTAAAGTAAAATGTGGGATTCTAGTGGAAATGAAATGCCTGATTTGTAGAAAGGAGTAGAAGAGAGTTTTCGGGATTTTGTATTTCGATTGCAGCTCAGGAAAAGTAAGAAATGTACGTGTCACTGGGTGCACTAGATGGCGTAGCTGGAATACCCCAGCTTTTGTCCAGGGTAACATGGCTTCATATGATAAGCTGTCAGGGATTTCTGGGTTAAAGATAACGTTCACTAAAGGAGAGCATGGGGATGAAAGAGAGTATTTCCCAGAGCATCTCTTCCAGATTGAAAGTGTAAACAGCATAGGGCTTAAACAGATTTTACACAGCTGGGAGATGTACTTGTCAGAGGATGGCCATAACAAGCAGCAGGGGTGGGCAGGGACCGTAATGCTCATCTCTATTTCTGACCACCTATTAGGTGCACATCTGGACGTCCATGAAGTTATAGCTCTCAAGTGTGTGGCAAAATAATATTTGATTATGTCGGGCGCCCCCAATCCTCCCCCATCGCGGGTTGCAAAAAGAACTGTGCTAGCTATCCTATGGGATGCGTTATTCCATATGAAGTTTAAAAAATTTCGTTGGAGTAATTTCAGTTGGGACATTGGGACCATCACTGGTAGGGTCTCAAAAAGGTAGAGGAGCTTAGGGACTACCGACATTTTGAGGACATTTATCCTCCCAATTTATCCTCCCAAGCAGGGACAGGGGGAGCTTCGTCCAGGTCTTAAGTAACCTATTGATTTCCGTAAACATAGGAGGGAAATTAGCCTGATAAAGTGAAAGATAAGAGGGTGTTAAGTAGACTCCGAGGTACTTAAGCGATTGAGAACACCATCTGTATTTAAAGTTTCCCTTTAGGACCAAGAGCGTTTCAGCCGATATATTCACAGGGAGGGCCTCAGTCTTGGTCGGGTTAATTTTGAAACCTGAAATACTGCCAAAATTGATTTAGAGTGGTATGGAGCAAGGGGAGCAAAATATGGGGATGGGTCAGTGTCAATAAGATATCATCGGCAAACAGGGACAATTTGTATTCCCTATGTCTCAACGTCACCCCCCTTATATCTGGGTGAGAGCGAATGGCCTCAGCCAAGGGCTCCAGACTGAGGACAAAAAGTAGGGGGGACAAGGGGCACCCCTGTCGAGTACCGTTGCTCAGGGGAAATGGCGAGGAGACATAAGAGGCCAACTGGACCTGAGAGGTGGGTGTGGAATATAACGCTTTTAAGGCTTGCATAAAAGGGACCACTGAAGCCGTACCTGGAAAGAATAGCGAACATAAATGACCAATTCAGGCGGTCAAAAGCCTTCTGCGCATCTAAACTGAGTATCACGGCAGGCTTCTTTGTCTTAGTCAGTAAGTCAATAAGGTCAATAGTACGCCTAGTGTTGTCTCCTGCATGTCTAGTGGGGACAAACCCCACCTGGTCTCTATGTATGAGTGAGGGGAGGAGTAGAGATAGTCTGTTAGCCAGAATTTTTGTAAATATTTTATAGTCAGAATTTAGGAGGGCGATGGGGCGGTAGTTATCCGGTAGTGACGGATCCTTGTCCGGTTTCGGGATGACCGTTATAAAGGCGTGTAAGAATTGAGAATGAGGGATCGTTCCAGACATCAGAGAAGCGAACAGTTTAACCATATGGGGTGTCAGGATCGGAAGGAAACTTTTATAGTAGGAATAGGGTAACCCATCAGGGCCGGGGGATTTGTGGGATGGGAGCTGGTTTACGACTGCAGTGAGTTCTTCAACGGTGATAGGGGCATTTAGACCCGCGCGATCTTCAGGTGAAATTGAAGGGAGTTTCAGGGATTCTATGAAGGTATTAAATTTTTCTTGAGTGAATTGAGAATTAGGGTCCACGGAAAAGCAATTATACAGTTTTTTGTAAAAGTCACCGAAGACCCGCGACATATTTTGGGGACAGTATGTGGGGACCCCATCAGGCTGCAACAGGAAGTCAGGGATAGAAGCTGTGGGTCTCGGCTTCAATTTATGAACCAGCATCCTATGGGGCTTGTTAGCATAATCATAGAACTTTTGCTTGGACCAAAGCAAAGATTTAGCATGTTTATTCGAGTCTAGAGACTTAATGCAATTACGTAACGAAATTACCGCCCTAAGACGCGTCACTGTGGGGAGAGTAAGTAAAAGTTTTTCTGCTTTGGATAGGTCAGCTAGAAGGGACTTCCTCTGATGTTCTCGATCACGTTTAAGACGGGAACCAGAGGAAATGCACTCCCCCCTGAAGAAAGCTTTATGGGCCTCCCACAAGGTGGACACCTCAGAGACCGAGCCGTCATTGAGTTCAAAGAATTCAGACAGTTTCTGCTGCAGATGGAGGTGAACATCAGATGCGGAAAGAAGGGATTCATTAAGACGCCAATGACATTTCCTGGGCGCAGGTGTGGCCAACAGAAGATCTAATATTATGGGTGCGTGGTCGGACCAAGTGATTGGGTTAATCTCTGAGTGGACCACATAAGTCAATAAGGGCGCTGAGACAAAAAAATGGTCCAGTCTTGTATATAGCTTGTGAGGGGGGGAGTAAAATGTGAATTGTTTAGCAGTAGGGTGTTTCACTCTCCAGGTGTCATAAAGGTTATGGGCTCGTATCAATTTTCGGAATGAAGAGGAATTCTTATGAGCCTGGGGGGGTGGGGCTTTTGCAAAGAGGGCAAATCTATCTTTGATTGGGGACATGCACAGGTTAAAATCGCCTCCAATTACCATAAAGGGTTGGGAAAAAGGTTGAAGTTTCTCAAAAAAGTCCTCTAAAAACCCAATCTGACCTGAGTTGGGCACATATACATTGGCAAGGGTGAATGAGGTATTTTGGTGACTACAGCTCAGGATAATATACCTACCCCGGGGATCTAAGTAAGAAGATTTGACACGAATGGCAGAGGAGCGTCTCAGCAGGATGGCCACCCCCGCCTTACCAGAGGGGTCGGAGGCTACAAAAGCAGTGGGGAAGTGTTTAGAAGCAAACTTAAATGAACCCTCTTCCTTGAAATGTGTCTCCTGAACCATGATCACCTCTGCCCCAGAGGACCTGAACTCTCTCAACGCCAACCAGCGTTTACGGATGGAGCCCAGACCTTTAACATTACATGAAAATATACTGACAGCCATATTCAAACTGTGTAAGCAGAGCATACATTACAGTCATGAAACAGAAAAAAGATATACACCATGATGCATAATTCTTAAGAACTAAAATATTATGAATAATCAAATGACAATGAGGTGATAACTGGAATAGACATCTGAGTAACAAACACGGGTCAAAAAGGGACCCTAGACCAAAAAAAACAAAAAAATAAAATACAGAAGACCAGCAAGAAATAATAGTAACAATTGAGGTAAAAGAAAATAAAAGTAAAGCAGCATTAAGTAAACCCTGAATAGGATCAAAAAGGATCCAAAGAGAAAAAAAAATAAAAAAAATTAAAACAATAACAAAAAGTATGTGCCAAATAGATGGCAGACCTGAGGGGGGAGGGCCCCTCAGGAGGTCATGGTCATAATTCAAGACCATGTTGAGGGTGGGGCACGGTAGCCTGTATGGATAGTCACTGAGGTCCAGCCCGGTCCAAACATCATAGACTCATGAAAAAAAAAAAAAAAAAAAAAAAGGAACAGTCAACATTATTTATCAATGGGTATGTAAGCAAAAACGAAACAAAAAGAACGCTTACATGGGGCACATTGGAGGCCCATGATCAGATTCCGAGCCCGGAGTCCCGGAGGGAGTAGGCCTGTAGGATGACCTACTCGTAAAGATGAAGGATGGAGGGAAGCAGAGATATAGTCTCAAGTGGAGCCTTTGGACTGTTCAACTCTTTGGGGAGTGATTGGAGCCTTTCGTGACCTCTGACGTACTGGGGTCCAGATCCTCCCAGGCGTTGAGAATGGTCGTGGAGCAGGGATCTGCATCTGTAGGTCCTCCTCAGGTATGGGGGGGGAGACCAAGGTTCCGGATAAAAGCCTCGCATTCCTGTAGATCTCTCATGGAATGTTGCGATCCATCTTTGGTAGCGGATAAGCGGAACGGGAAGCCCCAACGGTATGTAACTTGGTTCTGCTGCAAGTGGGAGGTGACTGGGCGCAGGGCACGGCGTTTAGCCAATGTAATGGGTGATAGGTTGTTGAAGATTTGAATTTTTGCCCCCTTGAAATAAATTTGTGACGTGTTGCGGGTAGCAATGGTAAGAGCTTCTTTGCTTTCGTAAAAATGGAAGCGTACAATAATGTCCCTGGGGTTGGTACCCGGGGGAGGCTTAGGAGCCAACGATCTGTGTGCTCTATCAAGGCGCCAGTCTATGTCAGGGATGTGGGGTGCCAGAGTGACAAAAAGGGCGAGAAGGTAAGGTCGAATTTCCTTATCTGGGATAGACTCAGGGACCCCACGGATGCGTAGGTTCTGGCGGCGCTCCCTGTTTTCAAGATCTTCTTGTTGCATCTGTAATTGTGAGACTAAGTTTTTTAAATTAGCATTTTCCTCCTCAATGACATGAACATACTGTACCATGTTGTCAAATTTAGATTCCAAAGTGTCCGTTCGTTCCCCCAACTGGTCAATCTCACCCCTAAGTTCATGTGCCAGTTTGCCAACTTCTTTAGTGATGTTTTGAGTAAGGCTATGAAGCAAGGACTGCAGTTTGGCGTCCAGCACCTCCACAGTAATCGGTGATGACACTGTGGAGAGTTCGGGTGGTCGTGGCTTATGCGGGGGATTTTCCACAAATAGAGAGGGGTCAACCAGCGGGAAGGCGTCTGCCGAGTCCACGACAGTCGCTGGGATTTCTGAGATCGGGGATGATGATTTCCTAAGGAAGCGGTCCATAGGCTGGGAAAGCTGAGGCGCAGTTAGTGGAATGTGTTTCTGGTAGATATGCCGTTGGTTTCGAATCTTACCCATAGAACAGTCGGAAAGTGGCTGCAAAGTTCCCAAAGCTGATGAGACGGCTCCCGTATCTATTAAAGGCTAATAATGCAGAGCGGGAGCAATGGACATACGGGCAAAAAAGTCGGGCCTTACATCTTAAGCGGCTGCCATCTTACATACTATGCGTGCTTCCCTCTATAAGGTATCGTAACTGGAGAGTACAGGGGGGGTCTGCGGGTAGTCTGTGCGGAGTAAAAGGAGCATATGAGAGAAAACAAGATGGTTAGCTTCTATGAGTCACAGCACCGATGCCCTGGCTAGATTTGTGTAGATAAGGGGAGTAAGAGTTTATAAGAGACCCTGTAGGGGATTGCAAGCTGTTAGGTCAAGAATCCTCAGGTGTAGGCAGCATGGAGTTTGCCTGGGGACAAAGCTTCTAGATCTAGGGTTGCAGGCTGTAGCGGGTGGGTGACTGCTTAGTGGGCTAGACCAGGGTCACAGGTCAATGAGCCAGGGTGTTGTTAGGTAGAAGTGAGGGTGCATAGAGGTAAAGAGGCCTCTGGGGTGTACCAAGATGGCCGTCGTAACTCACCAGGGCCTGCAGATGACTCCAGGGGACAGTCCAGATCAGGGTGTAGGTCCTGTATAACACACAGGACTGGGTCTTCGGAGGGGTACCCAGCCAGGGGTGTGCAGCCGAGGGCAGAAGCAGCGCCGAGCAAGCGAATCGGCACAGGGACCGGCCGTCGCGTGTAGGCCCAAGCCGCGGGCTAAATTTTCGGACGGCTGGAGGGTCCGCGATCGTCGCTCCAGGAAAACGTCCCCGAGTAGTTCACCTCCACGGGAGCAGCTGCGGTAGGGTCCGGAGGTGTTTGCCGCTTGTCCTACGGCCCCGAGCACGGCACCCGAGCCCGGCGAATCCCAGGCTTCGCAGGCCCCAAGATGGCGCTGGTGCAGCAAAGGATGGTGCCAGCTGCAGTAAGGATAGCAGAGCGATCTAACGTCCCACTGCTCCAGTTCAGGTAGGGATCCACTCAGGAGAGATCCAGGAGATAGATCATAGGGGTTTGGAGACTCAAATATCGTTTGTAGACTTAGGATGGTAGTGGATACAAACGGGTTTGGCGGAGCTCCTCCAGGATACGTCTCTCCTCGTTTGCGTCCAGACACGCCCCCCGGGAGCGATTCTAACTATGGGGGGATGGGCTACCTCTGACATGACAGCAATCGTTGCTCCCGGTGACAGGGAGCAGTAGATCTCTGTCCTGTCACTAGGCAGACCAGGGAAATGGCTTGTTTACAATGGCATCTCCTTGTTCTGCAGCTCTGTGACACGATCACAGGACACCAGCAGACAGAGTCTGTGGGACCCGCAGGCATGGTCACAGAGTATGCGGCGGCCGCGCGCGCTCCCACTAAACTGCGATTTAACGGGGACATACCTGTACGCCCATTTGCCCAAATGACACTGGCAGGTAAGGGGTTAAGAACTAGGGGGTGAGGAAGTTGTTAAGTGTGTCCTAGGGAGTGATTTGAACTGTGGGGGGCTGGGCTACCAGTGACATGACATTGATCACTGCTCCCGATGAAAGGGAGCAGTAGATCAGTGTCCTGTCACAAGGCAGAACAGGGAAATGCCTTGGCATCCCCCTGTTCTGCAGCTTCATGACACGATCCCAGGACAGTGGCGGACATAGAGTCTGCGGGTCCCGCGGGCAGGGTTTACGGAGTTGGCGGCAAGGGCACGTGCGCACCCGCATGGCAGCAAATTCAAAGCTACGTACCTGTATGTTGCTTTGTGCAGCCCTGCCATTCTGCCAACGGTGGGCAAGTGGTTTAATGGAGTCGCTTGTTAAAGCAATTTCATTCATCAAATGGTATAAAGATTTACCTTGTATTTATTAAAAGGAATACAGTATATGTAATATAATAAAGCAGAGAACAGTTTTTAGCACAAGCTGTCAGCAGTACTGATACATTTTGATGTCTAATATCCAAGGCAGTTTAGGCAGCAGTCCTCCACTTGCCCGAGCATTGATGATACCATGTTGAACTTTTGCCCCAGTGACAGCTGACATGCATTCTGGGCAGTCACAAACCTTTAACAGCTGATTCAGGTATTTCATCTGTTCTGTCCTCTCATGACCTTACACCTAGTCAAAAAGCTCTGTTTGTCAGGAGAAGAATGAGTTGTAGCTTAGCTGAACTTGCTTAGACGGAGAACTCAATATGATGAATCAGCCTTGGAATGACAGCAATATACAGGAAATATAGTAAAACCTGTAGCTTCCCCATTCACTGTAAATAATCCCCACCAACACTTGTGCAAATTATGAAATGATAATCTGTAATCCAGATCATCAGTTTGTCCCAGGATCCTCTAACCTGACCTGTTGTTTTTTTTTTTTCTTTTAACATGTTTTTAAATAAATCTCAGTTGGGGGGTCAACAACGACACACTACCCTAAAAAATATTGGTTGCAGTACGTTTGTCTTTTTCATGTGATCTAGATCTCTTTGGGCATATCCATTTTGCACTGGGAAAATTCCATAATTTGTATCTTCCCACATACACAATGGCTGCCTAATAAATTACTTTAAAAACCTGTGTAGTGTGTTTTTTTTCTTGAAATTTTTTCCCCCCAGGTGAATGGGTAGGGGTACAATGTACCCCATAATCCATCACATAGGGTGGGGGGCTGGGATTTGGGGGCTCCCAGATTCCGATAAGCCCCCTGCCTGCAGACCCTGACAACCAACGCCAGGGCTGTCGGGAAGAGGCCCTTGTCCACTCCCCTGACCGGCCGGGCTGCGTGCTCGGATAAGGGTCTGGTAAGGATCTTGGGGGGATCCCCATGCTGTTATTTCGGCGTAGGGGTTCCCCTTAAAATCCATACCAGACCCAAAGGCCTGGTATGCCCTTGGAGGGGGAACCCATGACTTTTTTTTTTTTTTAATCGGCGTGGTGTTCCCCCTAATTATTGTGGGATCAAAGTCGCGTCCCTGCTCATTAAAGTCGTACTAGTCGTACTGAAGTTGTGGAGCAAAGTCGGATCCACAGTCATATGACTTTGAAGTTGCACAAGTTTGAAAGGGGCCTTAGGGTCACAATACAATTACAATAAATTATTAGTTTGAGAAGAGGAATGGGCATAGTTTGCGTAAATCCCTGTTGCCCAACCTGCTGTCTGATGGCCACATGTGGCCCTTTGATACCTGTGTGGATCTTGGACCCCAGTAGTCTGTAGTGGGAATATTGGTACATAAATTCCCATGTAACATGCCCCAATATTTTAATGTCTTTCGTAGCATGTTTACAGTCTTTGACCCTATTAAATACAGTTAAAGCGGTAGTAAAGTCCTACAGGTGAGCCTGTAATAGGGCTTAGACTGGCCAAACACCTATAGATTATCTGCAAATTTTCTATGGTCAGATGGAAAAAGTGGGAGATTCCTCAATCCACACAGTTTAGTGAACATGGAGAAATCTGTTGCACTTTTTCCATCTAACCATAGAAAATCTGCAGATAATCTATAGGTGTATGGCCAGCTCTACCTGTAGGTAAATGAATATCTCCTAAATGAGATATTTACCCTGGATGCTGTTGGTGACGTCATTGATGCATGAGCTCTTCAGAGCACCATGCCATAACCAAGGGCTGCCCTGTACATGCATTGGAGTGACATTATCGTGGCTCCAGCCACTCACACAGCCACAGTCTGCAAACCCAGAAGGAAGACCGGGGGTGAAGAACACCCTTTTAGCAGTGATAGCGTGGTGCTGGAGGGCTTCGTTTTAAAGGTATGCATACTAGCACATTATACTATTTTGCAGGGGAACTTTTTTTTTCTTCATTGCAGCAGTTACTACCACTGTAATAAAGGTTCTGGTTTGTGTATCCCCCTCTCTTTATTGTTAAATAAATATGTTTTTTTTTTTGCATTCTAGCAGTGTTATGTCATTGAATGCATCTACCAATGGTAATCGCTCTTCCACCATTTGTTGCTGCATAGACAAACTTTGTAACTAGTACCCTACTTATGTAGACCCACTTAGTTGTGATATGATGATGTTCATGATGCCATTATTCTATATCTAACAGCATGTTGACCCCATAAACAAGTCTTTTAGTTTATTGGCATATGCCATTACATTTGTTTAGAAGAGAAATTAGAAAATGGTTTACGCTACTGCATTATATTTAAATAAAAGACATACCCTTTGCATACATTTCCATCATGCAGTACATAAAAACAATATTCACATGTGAAATGTTCAATTAAAAAAAAGCCTGAACTTTTTGTTCCTCCCATGAACTTCCCGATTTAAGCCATGTCTCTGCACTTCCCGTTTGCCTCATTATTGTGCTCCCTCCAGCCAATATTTCACTTTTGTCTTCCCTGCTGTCATTCGTATCTTTACTACCAATCGTTACCGATCTTTGGCTTGTTCCTCTGATAAATCCCAACCTGCAACTACTCGTTACTGACCTTTTGGCTTGTTTTCCGAATACACTTCTGTCTGCTATATCTGCTAATAGACCCCGCCTTGCTCACCACCTGGTAGTGTGATCATGAGGATCACAACCTGGTACTAATATGCAACAAAACCCATCTTCACCATCAGGTGCTCTGGTGTATACCTCGCTTCCAAGGTGAACCCGTGTTAGCCAGGGTGACCCGTATGTGTACTTGTTCCATTTGTCAGTGGGTGCTTCTCCACTGCTATAGCTACGGGCCTCACTCCAAACTGTTACAAGGTGTGCAAATATATTCTAGGAGTTCCTCCATGTTAATTTTTTTTTTAGAAAGGCTACATTATACCTTGAAAATGCAAATGTTAAATGGGCAATTTAAATATAAGCAATGCTTAGTACAGTTCTTTAAATTGGATCAAAGTTGGTGTGTGTGTTTGCTTGAGAAGAGAAGATGATTGAGGCATAGAGAGAGGCAAAGAGGGCCAAATGAAGCAAAAATTGGTACATCGCCGAACATCTAAGCACCTAACTGGGGAATAGTTTGTCTTGATGTATGAGGAAATCAGAACCTATCCCAATACATTTTCCAACTCTACCAGAATGTCAGTGTCCACCTTTGACAGCTTAGTAACTATTGTTAGACCACATCTGGAAATAATGAACACAAACATACAAAAAAATGAGAACCAACATGAGAATGAATACCAACATTTCAGGAGGTAAAGAGGAAGAGTGGCATTGTATGCTCTCTGCAGCTAAACAGAATGCACAGTCAGCTGCGGATAAGAAGGAAAAGTTGTCCTTGGAGGTAGCACTTTCCTTTTTCCTACATTTAGTTAAACTGTATGCAACTAAATGCTGCTAATTATTATGTATGAATAACATGACTATTTCGCATTGTGAGTTCAGCTGCTTTTAGAAAACTCTTCTAAATGCGGCTAAACTCTGAAATTTAGACACCTGTGCAAATGTATCCTAGGGGTTCCGCCATGTTAACTATTTTTGAGAAAGGTTATATTAAACCTTGAAAATGCAAATGTTAAATGGCCAATTTAAATATAAGCAATGCTTAGTACAGTTCTTTAAATAAATGGATATAAATGAGAGAACCGTTAGATGCAAGAATAACATTCAAGAGGAAAGTGGTCTTGGTTGTTCAACAGCCACACAAATATGTACCCTCATACTGAATCTAAATCGATGGGTGAGAGGTATGCGGATACTAGATATGTGCATTCCCGTTCGTACGAATGTTATTTTCGTACGGAAATGTTCATTTTCGTACCCGCAGGATAATGTGTACATACGAAAAAATTAAAGCACCAAAATACGAAAACTACGAGATTACGAATGAGCCGCATAACGAACAACCGCAAATACGAACGAATGATCGACGAAAAAAAACGACAAAACGAAAACGGCAAAAGAACAAACTTGACATCTATAACAAAAGATTTACATTCTGTATTTTGTTTGAATCCTTTTTCTGTTTGTTTTCAGTCCTATGTTCATTGTTCATATGACATCTATAACAAAAGATTTGCATGCTGTATTTTGTTTCAATCCTTTTTCTGTTGTTTTCAGTCATATGTTCATTGTTCATATGACATCTATAACAAAAGATTTGCATGCTGTATTTTGAATCCAAAATACGAACAGAAAAAAGGAATTTAAAATACAGAATGCAAATATTTTGTTATAGATGTCATATGAACATAGGACTGAAAATAGCAAAAGAAAAGGGTTTCAAGATACTGCAAATCATTGACGAAAATTATTGTCTAACAAGTAACGAACATGAATTAAACAGAATAACGAACCATCCCGCATGTACGAAAATAAAACAGTAACGAAAATACGAAACGATCGGAATATGAAAAAATCGCGTCATACGAAAAACTAAACGGGAACAAACAGGAAAACGGGCGTCTTACGAAAAACAAACGAAAACGAAAAAACGGAACGATACGAAACAGAACAAAAAAAAAGATTTTTTTTTCTGTGCACATGTCTAGCAGATACCCATTGACAATGCTGGCAACTGCTTCAACAAACTCCCACGGTTTGAAGGTGGCAAAAGACAACACAATTCTCTCTTCATTCTGGAACAGAATTGGCAGAATTACACAATTATTATTTAGGGTCTACAGGTGCCTTTAGCCTTTTGGACCCTTGAAAAAGAATGGAGTAAATTTGTTTACACTGCATTGCATTGTCTTCATTGTCTGTAAAATTGAGTAATTTTCTGCATAGCTCCATTTTAAATGCAATCCCTTTCAAAGCACGTTAAATATTAAAACTCATCTTCAACGAAGAAGAAAGGCATATATTTTCTTTTAATAACACATCAACCTGGAGCCAAATCACTTAAACAAAAATAAATAAAATGAGAAAAAAACAAAAAAGAAAAGAAAAAAACAGGACTAGCTGGATGGTTATGTTCTGAGGGCAGTGATAAATATATACACTGATCTGTCTGACTGGGAGGGGGGGAGGGATTAAAATCACTTGTGTGAAATCAAACTCGCACAATGGAGTATATTGACATTATTTATGCATTTAATTCCTTTATATGGAGAAAAGCTACCATGAAGTAACATCTAATTTGCACTAGCTGAGCAATCTGATCTTCAAAGGGCAATAATTTTACAAATGCAGTTTAATGTTTAGACTTGCCTTATCATAAACACAGAGCATACTGTGTGTGGACAGTCAGTCTGACTTATGGTTCCTTGACTCAGCCTGCACAAGATAACCAAGAGTAATGGTTTTTGATAATCACGCCACAATATTAATATAACATGAACCACAAAAGGCTTTTGTGATGTAGGTTTAGTTAAGCTTGCAAACCTCATTGAAATATAAAACAAGCTATAGTTTTTAAGTGATCTCTGAAAATTTCATTCCTAAGCATAAACAACTCTATAGATTATTGTCGCAAAAGAAAATTTGGAATTCCTGAGGAACAAAAGGCAGGCGCATGCTTATGTCTTTAAGACATCTATTTCAATCATGGAAGCTATGAAAAAATGCTTATAAGATATTAAGAGGTTATTGGTGCTGGTTTTTAATTTGCTGTCCATTTCAATTACCATTTTTTTGTTGTACCAGTGTTTTTTTTTTTTTTATATATAAAACTTAATTATTTTAGGGTTAATAAAAAACTCTGAATAAATTTCATGTCTTTTTTTTTTTCATTGCATTGGGTGATTGATTTTGCATAAAGATGGTAGGTTTTCACTCCTTGTGTCAAAGTGCAGTCAACATCCTTGCTAAATCACAGCTCAGAGAATGTTAATTCGAAAAAAAGGCCTTTTGTTGGTGTCTTATATGACAGCTTTGACCATGGGCATACAGTAGATTGTCAAGGACCACCAAGCAACAGAGGCATACAACACACAATATTGTGAAAATTATTGGCACGCCTGCCTTTACATGCACATGAGCTTTAATGGCATTACAGTGTGCATGGATACATTGGTTAACATGAAGCGGCTTTTCCAAGCAGAAAAATGAGTGCTCAAAAAAGATTAAAAGCCTGAAGGAGCAACTTCTATGAGCTTCTTTAGCTGCAGTGTGCATGAGCCCTTGGTTAGAGCACTAAAGGTTTTGCGCCCACAGGAATAAAGGGAATCTGATCAGATGACTTTGCCAGTCTGGTAGCTAAAAAATAAAAAAATAAAACAGACTCAACAGCTGTACATAGAGGCCTTTAGTCACTAGCAGTATCCATTATTCTTTCTATAGTAATTTTAGGGGCATCGCCAAGATCCTAAAGTACCTAAAACGTGTCGATCTTCCGCTCTATAGGAAAAAAATTAAAGCACATTGTAGTGAACGGCTGGCGTGTTCAGCATTAGGGGTTTAAAAATGTATAGCTTAACCAACTCTTCTTTTTGGAAATGTTTACAAAACCAGGTGCCAAACCAATACTCTGGGCCAACCTATCTACTGAGACTCAGTTTTTCCAGTTAGGTGTCATCATATTTCCTCTTGCACAGCACGAGAAAGTAAAGCCATGCCTGCATGTCAATGACACTTCTGACCTTTCTGTGACATGTGTCAATTCTCGCTGCAAGGCAGTAGGCTTACCCCAGCAGCCAGAAGATCTATTCATATTAGTTACAGCACGGTTTAGTCTGCATGTCCTGCTTCAGTGGATGAATCAGATTAAGGAGGTACCACTGTTTATAAGCATAACGAATAGAACAGTTTTACTGTAAGTGATGGCTGAGCTTATATCAGCTTATGTGCTATAACAAAGATACTCCCTTTTCCCAATTGTTTCAGTGCCCTGTTGAAAAGTCTGCTCTGTACAGAGATTGCTCTTTTGGATACCTAGCTACATACATGTAGAGATTTCCTGGAAAGAGACCAACATATGGAAAGTGTATTTCCATACACACACACACACACACACACACACACATTACCATACATTGGGCAGTAAGATCATTCACTGTACCATCAACTTTAGAGATTGAAGTGTAACTATAGGCAAAAACTTTTTGTTCATATTGGATAGAGACAGGACACAGAGAGGGGGAATC
The DNA here is from genome assembly GCA_029574335.1 of Rana kukunoris. Taxonomy (NCBI): domain Eukaryota; kingdom Metazoa; phylum Chordata; class Amphibia; order Anura; family Ranidae; genus Rana; species Rana kukunoris. The sequence goes on along the minus strand of CM056055.1, from coordinate 162,528,332 downwards.
TCCCCAATAAGGGCACAGACAGCAATAAAAACTGGACATTCCAATTCCTCTGCACAAAAAAAAAAAACATTTTTTGCCTTTGGTTATGCTATAAAGCATTTGCTAAAATACACACCTAATGTTCCAAGGGTGCGAAGACCCAGACACACCACTGGGCAATACTAGCAGCTGTACAGTTTTCAGTCCGTGGCCACTTTTTTTGTTTAATCTCTCTTTATTAACAACACTTAGCCTGCTGTTGGTGAAGCCCAAAAAGGTTTAATTTTAATTTTTTTTGATCCTCCCTGAGAATGTGGTGTCATTCTCAGACACTGAGTCAAGCAACAGTGGCCAAGTGAAATAAATGAAACACTTGGAGGGTACAAGTACATTGAAGTATGCTGGTAATGGATGAAATCTGTTTATGGGGGAAGATTCGATATGGATAGATTGATTTGCCAAAAATTCTTGAAATAAAAAAAGGTGTAAATATAGCGCAACTGTTTTCCTTTCACTCTTGTGGCACAGATGTCCCCCATTGGACCTCTTTGTGAGTCTTGGGTAGAAGCCGGAATCGTGACCAGTCAACAAGTGGTAATGTTTTAAAATAATAAGGTCATACCAAAGCTCCAGAAGAAGCCACGTTTGTGGTGAAACATGTAGAGGCAACCATTCTTTTGTAACATGACCATTGGTCTATCTATAGCCCTAATTGTATAAGTAGTTTTATACGGTTTATGTATCAATAAATGTTGTATTTTTAGTATTATTGATTCTTTAATTTTCTGCACCTTAAAACTGCGCTCACTGTCCCCTTTGGGCCTATACACTTTTCTGTTCTACTTTATAGGAGGTGGTGCATTTATTAAAATCTCTGGGCTTCATGAATAATTTGATATACAGTTTCGGTCATTGCTCACCAAGAATCTAAAAAGTTGACTGGAACATGGGACACAGACTCCACCACCACACAAAATGAAGGCTTACCAGCTGCTTGAAATATGATGGCCTGTCACCCAGCCTGAGCTCTTAGGGTTCTCCACTGCAGTAAATGGCTCACAAGCCTGGCGTTCCTGAAGGTAGCGCCTGGATCCACTTATTCCAATTTACCGAAAGCCAGACAGCAGGTTAGATATTGGAACCTTGAAGTTTGCTCCAACAAAGGATAATAACATGGTCTCAAAGGATCGATGTAGCCACAAAAGGGAGAAAGCAAAGATGGACCGCCATCCGTAAAACCAGATGATATTTTATTAAAGTAAAAGGTCTGAATTACAGCAGACTTAAAGTATCTTTAAAAGCGAATTGCTGGTTGGCAAATGATAAAAACAAAACAGCACGCCAGTGCAAGGCGGAAGGTGGAAAAGCGCAGTGATGTCATGTTGTGACGTTTCATGAAAGACTTTCACAATAAGTTTTTCTTATTTTACCATTATATGTTTATTTTCATTTGTTAACACATTGATGGTACTTTAGGACCCTTCACAAGGTGTTTTGTTACAGCCTCTTTAGATTATATAATAGTATTTAACACATTTTTCTATTTGTTTTGTTTATTCATTACATTCACTTTTCTACCTTCATTCTATTGACATATTCATACATTTTTAGCCAACACTTATTTATTCACTATTAGCGCAGCTTCCTTTTGTTATTAATGATGTTGGTGTGTATATCACTTTAAGTTGCAGCTTGTTACATTTAGGTTAGGTAGTGCAGTTTTTTTCTTTTAGCATTAAGGATTATAACAATCTTTGTTGCAGATTGCTACCTTTTGTTATTCTGAAAATAATCCCGTTTGTTCCTCTGTGCCTCTTTGCTGAGTAGGTCATAATTATTTATCAGCTGTGCACCTGCACAGCACTAAATGAGGAAATCTGCTGGGCCTGCATCCCTTTAGGAGAGCGTATCTCACCATTTTTTTTTGTTGTAGGTAATGCCTGAAATCTGACTTGTATCTTCTAGGAACATTGGTGAGCCAATCACACAAGCAGAAAATTATGTTTACGGGGTGTGTTCAGTAAACACTGTGTAGAACAACTCTAGGTAGCCATATTGCTTTGCAATTAGAGAAAATTACAGTGGCTGCAGATTGAAAAGGAAATGTTAAATAACATTCGATTACAATATGACTTGTTTTGCAATTGTATACACTATGGCCCAGATTCAGAGAGAATTAGATTCTCGTAGCGTATCAGAAATACACTACGCCGCCGTTTTTTACCTGGCTCTACGTGGAATCCAGGTAGATTTTGTCCAGTAAACGACGGCAGCGTAGTGTATTTCTCCCGTCGCAATCCATCTACGCGAGTAGGGGGCGTGAAGCATTTAAAATAGGTGCGTTCCTGCGGCAATCGAACTGCGCATGCTCCGTTCGTAAATTTCCCGCCGTGCATTGTGCGAAATCACGTCGTTACGTCATTCGTTGTTTAAGTAGCGTCGTTTATGGACATTTCTATTCCCGAACGACTTACGTAACAAAAAAAAAAAAAAAAATTAAATTTGACGCGGGAACGACGGCCATACTTAACATGGGCTACGCACCGTTAGACCAGCAAAAAGCTGGTCTAACAGTACGTAAAAAAAAATAGACGTAAGCGATTGCGAAGACCGCTCGTATCTTCGTGGATCGCCGTTAAAAACTCATTTGCATATCCCGACGCATCAAAACGACGCAAACTCCTCCCAGCGGCCGCAAATATATCGCAGCGTAGATCCGAAGGCTTACGAAGACGTAAGCCTCTCGGATCGAAGCCCGAAGCCGCCGTATCATGGTTTGAGGATTCAAACTAGTGATACGGCGCGCAAAATTTGAAATTACTCCTGTCTAACACCAGTTAGACAGGCGTAATTGCTCTATGAATCTGGGCCTATATTTTTTCTTTATTTACTATTTTTTTGCCCCCACAAAAGTGGAGTTACCCTTTAACCACTTGCCGAGCAGTCATTATACGGCGGCAGGTCGCTGCACAGCGGGGGACCCAATGCGCATGGCTGGCAGCCGCAAAGTCTGCCGGCCACCCATGATCCCGGGCACGAGAGCCAGAATGGGTATTTGTGTATGTAAACACACAGATCCCAGTTATGACAGGAGAGGAGAAACAGATCTGCTGTTCCTAGTAATTACCAACAGCGATCTGCCGCCTCCTCCAGTCAGTTCCATCCACCCCACAGTTAGAAACACACATGGGAGAACAAATATAATCACTTGATCACCGCCTAGTGTTAACCCTTTCCCTGCCAGTGACATTTAAACAGTGCATTTTTAAAAAATTATAATAAAAATGCCATAAATCTATCCCCTATTTTGAAGATTAACTTTTGTGCAACCTAATATATGCTTATTGCAATTTTTTTTATTGGCCTAAACTGATGAAGAAATTTGTTAAACATTTTTTGGGGTATACCTATTATAGCAAAAAGCAAATCTGATGATCAATTACCATCAAAAGAAATCTCTATTTGTAGGAAAAAAGAATGTCAATTTTGTTTGGGTACAGCATCGCAGGACCGTGCAATTGTCAATTAAAGTGACGCAGTGCTGTATCACAAAAAATGGCCTGATCATTAAGGCCCCTTTCACACTTTTTCAGGTGGTTTAGCACTAAAAATAGCGCCTAATTACCTCCTAAAAAACTCCTCCCAGCATTCTCAGTGTGAAAGCCCGAGGCGATGCGCTGGCGGGAGAGGAAAAAAATCTCCTGCAAGCAGCATCTTTGGAGCGGTGAGAGGAACGCTGTGTATACCCGCCTTCCCATTTAAAACATGGGCAAACCGCGGTAATACCACCTGCAGAGGCGCATTGCGGGCAGCATTAAACCTTTTTCGGCCGCTAGCGTCTGTTAATATTGCACCACTAACGGCCGAATCCCAAAGCAATTCCAATGGTATAGCGCCGCTATTTTTAGCGGTCCCATACCGCCAACGCACCTCCCGCCCCAGTGTGAAATGGGCCTAAAGGAGAAAATCTTCTAGGGCTGAAGTGGTTAATTGAACAAGCTGAAGTGAGAAGCTGATTGGCTATCATGCAAAGCAACAACTGTATTTACATTTACATTTAACCATATACCTTGATATAATTATGCAGGATTTATATAGCGCCAATAGTTTGCGCAACGCTTTACAACATGGGGGCAGACAGTACAGTTACAATACAATTTAATACAGGAGGAAGCTGAGGGCTGTGCTCTTTAGAGCTTACAATCTAGGAGGGAGGGTCAAGTGATACAAAGAGTAATAACGGTGGGGATGATCTGACGGAGAAAGTAAAAAGTACAGTTAAGAGGGGGCTGGATAGAATTCTCTGAATAGAAGGATTTTCAGGGATTGTCTAAAAGCAGAGTAGGGGGATAGTCAGACAGATTGGGGTAGGGAGTTCCATAGTAGAGGGTCAGGAAAAGTTCTGGTGGTGAGCATGTGAGGAAATGTAGAGGGAACTAGAGAGCAGGAGGTCGTGGGAGGAATGAATGAAGGGAATGAGTAGGTTGGTATTTTGAGACTAGGTTAGTGATTCAGCTGAGGGCCAAGTTATGGATGGCTTTGCAAGTTGATATTTATCTGCGTGAAGTTTAATAGCTAAATAATCTTCATAGCAAAGATAGTTCTAGAAATATACAAGCTACAATTCTAACTTGGTAGAGGTGATAAACATGTGGAATATTTTATAGCTACAAACAGAAACATGTAACCGAGTGCCCTGACCATAGAGTCCTAGAGATGAACTTTGATAAGTGCAATTCTCATTTTTGTTAATCACCATTCTTCTGAATGCTGTGAATTTTAATAGCTGTGATGGATAAAGATCAAATATATAGGCTACATTTAGCCTAAAGAATAGCTTTGACAAAAACCACCTGATGGTTCTCCAGGTGAGTTGCCCACATAGCTAAATTACAATAGACCTTGCACAGATGGTTTGCCTATGCATTCCTGGCAGTTAACTCATGCCTGGGAGGCAAGACAGCCATTTCAAATAGTGCTCAGTAACAGTTGACAAACTGATTTTAGACTCACTCCAGTAGCAAATTAAATTTTCCTGCACAACACATAATTTTTCCCACTGACCTTTTTTCTAATGAACTCTAATCAGTGACAACTGGCCTAGAAAAGTGGTGCCTTTTCCCATATTTAGAAGATAGCCCACCACTAATTGCCTTTAACTGTGAGAACAAGATAAAACTAATTAAAAATAAACTATTTAAAATATTCAGCTATCCTACGCTGAATACTTGGAAATTCATTCCTTTTAACACAGTGAAAGATTATAATATTCAGAATTTAGATGCAGTTTTCTCTGCCATTTAAAGACAGATCTTACACACACACACACACGCATATATTTTTATTATTTATATATTACACATAAATATTTTTTAAATTTTCATTAAAAATAACAAAAATAATACAGAAACATTGCGTGCTCAGTCATTTTCAAGCCCATTTCCAGGCAAAACTTCTCCACAAAATCTGCATCCAATTTGCAGAAGTGTGAACCCAGTCTTAAAGACCAAGGGGCTAGCGAGATGATAATACACTCCTAGCATAAACAGTGTATAACATGCTAAATATAGATAAAAGATATTATAAAAATATAAAGTGCAGTGTGCATAAATACATGTGCAAATAATGGGTGCAAAATCCACAATACACTGTGAAAAGTAGGTAAATAAATGGAGTAAATATATACTTGTATAAAGTGCAAAGTATCTGTGTAGACAGAGTATGACAATTCAAAAATAAAGAGTGCCAACTACAATTAAAGTGTATTTATAATAGCACCCCAACGTGGTGTAATTTTGATGCGATTGTTGTGCGACAAAAAAAGAAAAGTGCAGAAAAATGTGCCTGGTTCAATGTAAAAATTTGGTGAAAAAAAATAATTAAATTACGGCAGCCTGTTTAAGTAAATAGGCTCTCCTATGTGACAAAAAATATTGTGAGTGAGAATGCGCATTTCCGTTATGCGGAATGTGAAGAGAGCCTTATACTAACCTATATCAGCTGCATGGGTTCCTTAGCAACTCCATTTCCTAGTGCAGGGGACTGGTAATTCAATGTAGATGTGCCTATGCTAGCCAGCTCCCTTTTGTGGAAATCACTGCTTCTGGATCCTGAGAGAACCTCAGACAGCCAATAGGAAGTGTGCACGCCATGCATGTAGAATATGGATGCACAAAGAAGGACCCTGCCTCCTGTAAATAGGAGACTCTGGACCAAAATGGCATGTGACTACAGATTTAGGCAAGTAAAAGGGGTATTTAGCTAGGTTTCATTTTTATGCCAGGGATTAGTTGAAAGGCAGTTTAGGCTTCTATTTGTGGTGTAAATAGGGTTGTCTTTACTTATTGTACAATTCAGGATGGCTTTACATCTGTGCAGAACATTAACATAGATTTCACATTGCTGCACTGTGTTATCAAAGTCAAGCATGTGATGAAAATCTCATTGTAGCAGAGAACCAGAATTCAGTCCAGGAAATGCACAAGATTTTCAGCTGGATATACCAGTGAAACCAAGGACAGCAGAGGGCACCAAACTTAGGCCGCATACACACGAGGAGACATGTCCGCTGAAACTGGTCCGCAGACCAGTTTTTACGGACATGTTCGATCGGGTGTACGGCCTAGCGGACAGGTTTCCAGCAGACAAAAGTTTCTAAGCATGCTTAGAAACTTGTCCGCTGGAAACCTGTCCATCGGACATGTCCAATGGTTAGTACGACCAACCATCGGACAGAAATCCCGTGCATGCGTCGAATTGATTGACGCATGCATGGAAGCATAGAACTTCCTTGTTTGAGCACCTCGGTGTCGTCTACGTCACCGCGTTTTCTGTCCGCGGGGGATTTTGGTCTGATGGTGTGTACACAGGAGACAGGAGATGAAAATCGGACATGTCTCCTCATGTGTACAGGGCCTAAGTGCAACATACTCAGCAGCTGTAGCGGTGTAGATGTTGTAACCAGGGGCCTTCCAGGATGAAAGTAGTAGGGAACCGTTGGAGGGCTCAGTGGAGTTCAGAGCAAACTGGGTGTGACATCACACATCGGTGGGGCATTGGGGATGTGGCTTCCTGTATCCCAGCAGGCCCATGGCTACAACATTTAGATTGCTGTGGCTGCAGAGTTTGATAGGACTCCCCACGTCTCATGCTGAGTGGTGCCACAGACCAAAGCATTTGACATAAGCACCATTTTTCTCAACCCCCCAGTATATGCTGCACTTAATTTTGCACATATATATATATATATACACACACATACACACACACATATGTATATACACACATATATACATAAATACATACAGTGCTTTGCAAAAGTATTCACCCCTTGGCATTTTTCGTGTTTTGTTGCCTCACAATCTGGAATTAACATGGATTGTTTGAGAATTGAATCATTAAATTTACAGAACACAACTTTAAAGATTTTTTATTTATTATTGTGAATAAAACAACAAATAGGACAAAATAACAGAAAAAGTCAATGGGGCAGATTCACAGAGAATTAGATTCTCGTAGAGTATCAGAAATACACTACGCTGCCGTTTTTTACCTGGCTCTACGTGGAATCCAGGTAGATTTTGTCCAGTAAACGACGGCGGCGTAGTGTATTTCTCCCGTCGCAATCCATCTGCGCGAGTAGGGGGCGTGAAGCATTTAAAATAGGCGCGTTCCCGCGGCGATCGAACTGCGCATGCTCCGTACGCAAATTTCCCGCCGTGCATTGCGCGAAAACACGTCGTCACGTCGTAGTAGCGTCGTTTACGTACATTCCTATTCCCGAACGAGTTACGTTAAAAAAATATATATATTTTCAAATCGACGCGGGAACGACGGCCATACTTTACATGGGTTACGCACTGTTAGACCAGCAAAAAGCTCCTCTAACATTACGTAGCCAAAAAATGATGTAGGTGATTACGAGGGACACTCGTACCTTCGTGGATCGCCGTAAAAAGTCATTTGCATATCCCAACGCATGAAAACGACGCAAACTCCTCCCAGCGGCCGCAAAAATATCGCAGTGTAGATCCGAAGGCTTACGAGGACGTAAGCCTCTCGGATCGAAGCCCGAAGCCGCCGTATCATAGTTTGAGGATTTAAACTAGTGATACGGCGCGCAAAATTTGAAATTACTCCTGTCTAACACCAGTTAGACAGGCGTAATTGCTTTATGAATCTGGGCCAATGTGCATAACTATTCACCCCCCTAAAGTCTCTATGAGCTTGCCACATCTTACCACTGGGATTTTTGCCCAATTCTGCCTTGCAAAATTGCTCCAGCTTCTTCAAGTTGGATGGTTTGTGCTTGTGAACAGCAATCTAAGTCTGACCACAGACTTCTATTGGATTGAGGCTTGGGCTTTGACTAGGCCATTCCAACACATTTACATGTTTCCCTGTAAACCACTCAAGTGTTGCTTTAGTAGTGTGTTTGGGGCCATTGTCCTGCTGGAAGGTGAACCTCCATTCTAGCATCAAATCACACACAGTGGTACAGGTTTTGCTCAAGAATATCCCTGTATTTAGCACCATCCATCTTTCCCTCAACTCTGACCAGTTTCCCAGTCCTGACTGCTGAAAAACAACCCCATAGCATGATGCTGCCATGACCATCTTTCACTGTTCATAGTGTTTTGGGTGATGTCATGTGTTGGGTTTGCGCCAGACATAGCGTTTACTTTGATGGCCAAAAAGTAAAATTTTAGCCTCATCAGACCAGAGCACCTTCCTCCATACATTTTGGGAGTCTCCCACATGCCTTTTCGCAAAATCAAAATGTGCCATTTTGTTTTTTGCTGAAAGTAATGGCTTTCTTCTGGGCACTCTGCCATAAAGCCCAACTCTATGGAGTGTACGGCTTGTCATCCTATGTACAGATACTCCAGTCTCTGCTGTGGAACTCTGCAGCTCCTCCAGTGTTACCTTAGGTCTCTGTGCTGCCTCTGATTAATGTCCTCCTTGCCCGGTACCTGGTATTATAATGTAGTGTAGTTATGTGGAGTTATGTGGAGGAGTGCAAATGGTCTTCTCTAATCAGGGTGGAATTCACAGAGAAAGAAAGTGACTAGAAAATAAAAAACAGTGTAACGTAATACTCTTTGGCATATAATTAGTCATGTTGATGGTAATTGCTAAGGGGCCATTAACTCACCTATATGGTGGAAAAGGTTCCACATAGTTCTATATATATAAATATATATATATAAAAAAAACTATCTGGTAAGGCATCACAAAAATAAATGGAAGTGCCAAACAGGGGAGAGAAGGATCAAACTGCATTTCATATCACCATACAATCAAGGGTGGAAAATATATACAGAAATTGTAATAAGTGAGTGTCCCAAAAAAGACAGGGGGGTCAACCAACTCACCCAATGTCCAGTGCACCAAAGTGGAAAGACGGGATGAAGGGATGTACCCTCATACAGTCCACACAGGTATGTGCTGCTCTGCCTTTCTGTGTCACCCTACATAAAGGGCCCCAATCAGGGTGTCCACGACACACCACAAGAGCGGCGTGCGACACCCCTGCCCTGGTTGGTTGCTTCGCACATGCGCCAACCACACTTGTGCGTGGCCACAATCCGCCCTCACTAAAAGATTTTTTCCCTCTGCTTCTGTTTCAGACAAATCACACCTTTATACTTTCCCTCACATTCACTTGACATTATCACAAAGAAATTTAGTAGGGGAATCTCAACTGGGAGTCAGATGGCAATAAAAAAAACTTTTCTACTTTACAACCCCCCCAAAAAAGGGATAGGCACTTAAAAAGGTAGCAGTTTCTATCTGCACCAATGTTAGGGGGGGGGGAAAAAGCTTTAAAAATAATAGCATTAGCACCTTTAGAAATGTTAGAAATATGCTTGTTACTTAAAATTGCAGCCTTCAAGCCACACTCCACTTGCAGTTTTAATTTAGAGATGAGCACATTTATGCTGTCTGTAGTTATGAGAAGCACTTGCATGTGAAATGACACTTATCTTTGTTGGAATGCATGATTATCGTCAAGTACCATATACAAAATTACACCAAAGTAGCTGCAAAATCTCTTCACCTGTGAAAACGTGAGGGAGTAACTCCCTGCAGGCATTTAATAAACACAGTGAGTCAAATGAAAGGGTGTAAAAGGCAAATCTAATTGTATTAAAGCAAATCTCATTTGTAAACTCTGTAATAAAATCTTAAAAGCAAATGATTCCACCCTTGAAGGATAACTGCAGCAATAGTAATTTTAGAAGAGAATTCTTATGCCCCATACACACGATCACTTTTTGTGATGAAAAAAAATGAAAATTTTCTTCATGAAAAAAAATGACATTTTTCAAACTTCATTTTCAAAAATGACGTTGCGTACACACCATCATTTTTGGAAAATGATGAACAAAGTGACGGCACTCTAAAGGGGAAGTTCTATTTGCCTTGAGGCTGCTTTTAGCTGGTTACTTGTTAGTAAAAGACGATTCCTGCTTTTTTGTCTGTTACAGCGTGATGAATGTGCTTACTCCATTATGAATGGTAGTTTTACCTCCCGTCTCCTAACTTGTTTCTGGGCATGTGCGGGTTTAAAACGTCATTTTTTACGTAGTTTTGCCCACACACCATCATTTTTTATGACACAAAAAATGACATTTTGAAAAATGACATAAAAAATTCGAGCATGTTGGAATTTTTTTTTGGTCATTTTTCAGAAGACATAAAATGACATTTTGCCCACACACAATCATTTTAAATGACATTTTAAAAAATGTCATTTTTTTTCATCACAAAAAGTGATCGTGTGTACGGGGCATAAGTATAGAAAAAAGTCACGCTTTGGTTGGCTTGTCCTGTAGTAGACTATCCCACAGCAAATATAATTTTGACTGTTAATTAACTTCTTTAAATGCTACAGTTCATATTGAAACAGATCAAAAAACATTGTAGAGCATGCATGAACATTTTACAAGATTTTTTTAGAAACAAGTCCTCTTAACGAGGTGAGTGGATTCTGATATTGACATTGTGCCCCTACTGCGGCATTCTCCTGCAAGTTTTTTTTTTTAGCCCACCATGGAAATTAATTTTGGTGTTCGCTAAAGCATGTTTTGGATAAAAGGTGGAAGACCTATTCCTTTTGTCAGGTTTGTATGGGTGTCTGTTAATGAGAACACATGGGACTGCAAGCCATACTTGCCCACCAATACCATTCCCCAGATACAACCAAAAAAAAAAAAAAAAAGAATACAATCCTACTTGGTAAGAAATGGCCACAGAACTTTTGGTTTTATAAGTCAAATAACAGTCCAATAACTTTATCACAACTTTAATTGCCATAACATCAAAAACAAGGTTTTTCTCAGTTGTTCAAACTCGAGCTTTGAACAAATAGAAAATGTCCCCACCAGCCAGATTTGTGAAACAAGCCTGGCCTATCTTAAAACTGTCACCATTTCTATACTACTTTGCAAACCCAGAGTAAAAATATCGAGACCCGCATCCAAAAGGTGAACCCCATCCTGTCTGTACAGACCGGGGATCCCCCCTTCAAAAGCCACGCTG
>CM056055.1:161889004-161916709 GCA_029574335.1 Rana kukunoris | reverse complement strand
GGGTAAGGAGGAACTTTAGTGTGAAAATAGCAAAAATGTATTCGCTATCGTCACACAACTGGATGAACTCAAAGTGCAATGCTCTGCTCTCCTAACCCACCCTTTTTTGAAGCCTATTAGAGCCTCTGGCTTTAATCAGGTGCTTAAAAAACACACCCACCCCACATTGGAATCCATAGTCCGATGCTCTTATATGTAGATCAGGGGGCCAGATGCATGGATAGAGGAGGCAGTGCCCTTGCTCCCTCTATGGATGGGCCGCAACTGCCCCATAGCTTAGTGAATGAGGGCTTTGCTGACTTCCATCATCCAATTAAGTACAACTTAAGTACAAATGATGTACTATTTACAATTTATGTATAAATACTGTTTTGATTTGATGTGCATATGATTTGGTTTTCTTTGCAAAGGGAAACTTCACCGCATTCACAAAGCTCTGGGTCAAATTCCCTTGCAAACTGCATATTTGCCTTTAGTAAATCAACCCCTGCCTCCATCCAGACAAAAAAGAATAACTTTAGGTTCCAGCATTTAATACACATTGTACACAAGAGCATTTGCAGAATATGACTGTGAACAAAATGGGTGCCTGGGGGAAGAAGAATTATAAACAATCTGGTAGAAACTTCTGTGATAACTGTAAGGAGCTTCGTAGTACTGGAAGTTTGATTAACATAGACTCTCTGTATATATAAGACAGCATGAGTCTGTAGTGGGTGTGTTTGGAAATATTTCTCCAGCATTATCAATATGTAAGCAGATGTTTAGGTTGGAGACACTAGGGTGAGCATATAATGATATCCACCACGATGCAATACATTTATTGATGGTATGGTGAAGATTTTGATCTGGTTTTTGATAACTAATTGAATAGTTGAATGCAATTTTGATTGTGTATATCCTGTAGTGAGTATATGGAGTATTTGTATATGGAGCCTAGTTTTTTCCTTGAGCTCTTCCCTTGAGCTCTGGTTACACCCTTTTTACATATTGGCTCCAGAAACCCCACCCATACATAGGGCTACCTACTTATTCATTGTATCTTAAAGTGGTTGTAAACCCCAAAAAAAAAATTTTTAATGTCACAATGTAGAGTATAAGATTTCCTATCATCTGTGCCCAGTCTTGCCACACAGAGTTAATCCAGTGCTGAGTAATCCTCTTTTAAAGTTCAGTGCAAATTAACAGAATTTCAGATAAAAACCTGCCAAATTAGGTTAAATCAGTTTATCTGTTATTGCTTTCAGTAACAGGTTATTTACAAATCTAGCTTGGACATGTTTATCATAACAAGAGGTGATCCAAAGTTCATTGTATATTACTAGGATGTGTTATGATGTTATATCACCTCATGTTATTGTAAACAAAACATAACATATACTAAACATGTCCTAGCTAGATATGTAAATAACCTATCACTCAAAGCAAAAAGAGAGAAACCGGACTTTTGATTTAGGCAGGGTTTTATCTGGAAGGCTGTTCATTTTCACTGAACATAACAGAGGATTTCTCAGATCTGTATTAACTCTGTGTGTCAAGACTGGGCACAGATGATAGAAAATCTTATACTCTACATTGTGACATCAAAACATTTTTTTTATTTTTTTGGGGTTTACAACCACTTTAAGTAATGTACAGTATATTACTTTTTTTTTAACTTTTTGAGTGCATGATATCCACCACTGCGGCTAGTCTGACTCCTTAAAAACATCCCATTAGACTAAATGCATTAAGACAGAGCCTGTGATGACATCATTGTGTCTGCTGGACTAGTGGTGGAGGTGGATATTGTGTTATGTCTAATACATACATTTCAATGTGAATAGCTATACATTACATGGATCATTAAAGTCTACAGTTATACACTATGGGATGTGTTTTGTTTCTCTTGCCAGACAACTGTGAGTGATCAAAGAGATGTGTTTGTAGTCCCTTTTGGTGTGCCCTGCTGTTCCCAGGTCCTTGACACCTTGCTACCACAGTCCCTGATGTTGTGGCCTGCGGTTCTCAAGCTCTAAAGACAACTTGTGACAACAGAATCTATATGGATGTGAATGCACTAAGACCTATATTTCTGGGTCTTTGCAGTTGGTAAGAGGGTAGGTGTGGTAGAGTTGGTGGAAGTCACCAGGAGATTCTGATTCACTTTTTTATTTTTATTTTTTATTATTTTTTTTGTTCTTTTTTAATTACACACAATATATGTATCATTTAAGCTGTAGGCATGATCATCATTGTGTTTGATTTTTTGTTTTTTTTTACTTTAAAGGCACAGCACAACAATATTGTGATATCATCATTTGTATTTTGGTGTTTTGAGTGCAGCTGTGAAGAATTATTGAGGTATTTATTAAGAACACTAAGCACAGCCTATTCAGTTAATAATGAGCTCATCTGTTGGATAAAAAAAATTAAGCCACAAGCAGGTGGACTATGTGCCTGTATGAAGTTTAAGGCTTATGTATAGAAATGTATGTATAACCTAAACTTTTTTTTAAGCTTTTGATAGAGTAGGGATAGAGTAGGGAAGGTAAAATACCCCAGTCACATTATTTTTGCTGACTGTGTACCACTGGGAAGATTTTGCTTCTTTTCCTTTTCAGAAAGTTAGAAAAAAATTGTTTAAATGTCAGATTGTGAAAATGTCCATCAGTAATCCAGAGAATCTATACCATAGTACAAATTATATAATTTCCAAAGTAGTTTAGATATTTTTTAAATTCTATAATAGTTTTTCAAACTCTAAACAATTTTTCTTTACTTCCTCCAGCATAAAACATGACTTATTGCATCAATATGTATCCATAACTTTTGATAGCCTAATGAAATTTGGCAGAATTAATTTTTACGTCAGCATTGATTGCAAAACTTTCTTGTAATAGTACATTGTTACATTTTAACACTGTAAATGTGATCATTTGTAAATTAATGGTTTTGTTTTGCAAATTAATTCAGATATTAAAAATTATGTTTTCAACCAGATCTGTTATTTCAATTAAATATTAACTCAACGCTCTTGTAGAATTTACGCTCTTCTAGAATTTAGACTTTGAAGTGTTCCTATTAATCTCAATGATGCAGAGACACTTAAAATTCCATGAAAGTCCATTCTGCTCCCATTCCTGTGCATCAGTTACAGTAATTTATTTTCAGAACATAAATCTATTTATAAATGAAAATCCTATTAAGAGAAGACAAGAAAAATTAGTCCAATGTTTTGCATTGGTAGAGTAGAAACAAAATGAGTGGCCTAACCTGAAGTGACATCTACAAATTACCTGTTAATTTAAACTGGGTTGAAGGATGACAGAGTTTAGTTGGACTGACAAGAACTACCCATGGAATGACAGTCAGACCAACTCTGGTCATAAAGCCCCTGTGGATAACACATTTATCTATCTTCTGAAAGGAGGGGGAAAAGCGTCTTTTTATAAGTATATATTTTTGATAAAATGAATTTGCAGTTTTGCACATCTAAGAGGCTATTGTTTAGATAGTTGCAAATGACCTTTGCATTTAAAGAGTAAACTATTATATATCCTATGGAAAATAACTTTTTTATGCCAGCTCTATGACTGTAACATAACACCTGCAGTGGGGGAAGAGACATCTGTAGCCCAGCAAGCTAATATAAAGAATTGAATCATATTAAAAATGTGGTTTATTTATCAAAACTGGAGTACAGATATTGTTCAGTGATGGATTATATTAGGGGTAATCTTGGTGGTAATTTAAATCCTAGCTATTTAAGGGACCTAAATCTAACTTAGAGTCAAATGACTAGTTATAAATTTCACAAGAACGAATACTCAATTGTGTTTAGAGAGTAAATAAAAATTTGTATTTTTTTTTTTTAAATGTGAGTACGATAATAACTGCTATACAGGAACCCTTCAAAACTGTGCTACTGCAAATGTTTCTTTAGATTTTTTAGTGTAGGTTTGAAAATAAAAGTTACTGCTTAATGATTTGATTAACCTCTTAACACCCGCAAAATGACGGTGGGCGGAATGCTCTATTGTTCTGACAGGACATCATTTGACGTCCTGTCATTAAAAGCACACGCCTGTCGCATTACTGGTAGCACCGTGCGCGTGCCTGGCGGCCGCGATGGCCGCCGGGCACCCGCAATTGCCCAGTAACTAAGCAGGGACGTGGAGCTCTGTGTGTAAACACAGAGCTTCACGTCCTGTCAGGGAGAGAGGAGACCGATCTGTGTCCCTTGTACATAGGGACACAATCGGTCACCTCCCAGGTAACCCCCTCCCCCTACAGTTAGAACACTACTTAGGACACACATTTAACCCCTTCCCCGCCCCTAGTGGTTAACCCCTTCCCTGCCAGTCACATTTATACAGTAATCAATGCATATTTATAGCATTGTTCACTGTATGAATGTGAATGGTCCCAAAAATGTGTCAAAAGTGTCCAATGTGTCCGCTATAATGTCGCAATCCCGAAAAAAAATCACAGATCGCAGCCATTCCTAGTAAAAAAAAAAAAAACATAATTATGTCCCCTATTTTGTAGGCAATATAACTTTTGCGCAAACCAGTCACTATACGGTTATTGCGATTTTATTTTATTTTTATTTTTAACCAAAAATATGTAGAAGATTACGAATCAGCCTAAACTGAGATAAATGTATTTATTTATTTTTTTAAATGGGATATTTATTATAGCAAAAAGCAAAAAATATTGTGTTTTTTTTTTAAATGTACGCTCTTTTTTGTTTATAGCCCAAAAAATAAAAACTGCACGGGTGATCAAATACCACCAAAAGAAAGCTCTATTTGTGAGGAAAAAGGGACGCCAATTTTGTTTGGGAGCCGCCTCGCACGACCGCGCAATTGTCAGTTAAAGCGACGCAGTACCGGAAGCTAAAATTTTGTCTGGGCAGGAAGGGGGTACAGGTGCACAGTAGGCAAGTGGTTAAAACAGTACAGCTATTTACAATTATTATGTGCAACTATGTTACCTATAGCGACCCATCTTTCTCTGATCTCCACTCATTGTTTTTAATGAGTTCATATAGCATATACTGTATATTGTGACCTGGTTCCAATCTATCTAACACTGTCGTTAGAAGCATTGGTTCACAAACGTCAGTAAACCTCTTTTAATGCCATTACATTAAACATAATCAGAGTATTTCAAGAAATTGTTTGCTTCACTTTTCCTGTGGTATGGCCCTTTGACAGTTAATTTGCCAGATTCAAAATAGCTTGTTACCTGTTTCAGAAGCTTTTTCGAAATGTGCATAAGATTCAGGTAGTTTTTAATAGTGCAAATTTTACAAAGTGGCACTAATACTACACCAAATACAAATAAATACCTCCAGTTTGTAGATAACAACATTTGAGGTAGTTAAGGCCAAATGTAAGTGGGCATACAGAGACAGACAGACTGCCCATTTTTATACAATGTGTAGCAGGCATGTTTATCTCCACTATTCCCTCCCCATCTGTCATTGGTTGTTTACCACTTCAATACTGGCCCATAGTCATATGACGTCCACAGATGGAATCTCCCATCCTTGGTGGACAACATATGACATCCTGGGCTTTGCGGGGGGATATCTGAATGATGCCGGCAGAAAGAGGCATCATTCAGATTTCATTTGTTAGTGCCAGTGATCCTGCGCACCATAAGAACGATCATAGCGGCAGTTCCGCTGCTTGATTGCTCTTATAGGCGGTGGGAGGCAACATCCCCACCCTCCCGCCACCATCCGGTGCTTCTCCGGGCTCTCCTGTGCCATCGGGGGCCCAGAGAAGGAATCGTCTGGCGCAGGCTGGAAGCATAACTGGTGACCAGTCTTATTGACCCCGCATCACTCCATAAAGAGGACCTGTCGCACACATTTCCTATTGCAAGGGATGTTTACATTCCTTGTAATAGAAATAAAAGTGATAAAAAAATAAAAATAAAAAATAAAGCGAGCACACATGTAAGTCCCGCCGACATATGTAAACGCCGTTTAAACCACATATGTGAGGTATCTGTAAATCTAAACTGGTAAAATTTCAAAGCTTTGCCTATAGAGATTTGTGTGACATGTTAGGTATCTATTTACTCGGTGTAACATAATCTTTCATATTTTACAAAAAAATTGGGCTAACTTTACAGTTTTGTTATTTTTTTAATTCATGAAAAAATAAATTAAAAAAAAGGCGTTTGAATTTTTTTTGCGCAAATACCGTTCAAGATAAAACATTGCAATGACCGTTGTTTTATTCCTAGGGTGTCTGCAAAAAAAACATATATAATGTTTGGGGGTTTTACGTAATTTTCTAGCAAAAGAATGATTATTTGTACATGTAGGAGAGAAGTGCCAGAATAGGCACGGTATTGAGTGTGTGTATTAAAGCCCGGTATTGAAGTGGTTAAGGATGCTTTTAACGTCACAGCCAGGAGCCTTCTTGCAACCAGTGATGCTGACAGTAGGTGGAGCCTGATGGAGAAGCTGAGATGCTAGTTGCCCATTAGGTGCACTCTCTCCTTGAAATCAGGCAGTAGACAGATGTTATAACCAGTAGCAAATTGTCTATTGGTTATGAATCTGCCCACTGCCAGCTGTAAATCACAAGGGATAGGTGTGACTGTAGTCTCAGTGAGCCTATGTACATGGTGGTGCAAATTAGTAGTAGTTAACGCAATCCATTGACCCCCGTAAGGCTCTACACCCCCTTGTGGGGACTACTATCTGGTTAGTGGGGACACAATTGGGGGGAACACGGTTTTCGCCTGATGATTACAGTTGGAAATTGAAGCTGTCAGCAACTGGTTATCAAGAATTGTTTATCCTCCATATATTGCATCAGTCATTATTATCATACTGGACTGGGGACTGTTATACATCTCCTGTGGGGGCCCCAAATTACTGGTCGCCTTGCCACAGGGAAATTATTTTATTATTTTTTTGTTTTCACGTGTTGTGCTCCTGAACCCACCAACTGAGTGTGGCATACTGCTGTTGGTTTTTCCCCACAAATTCAGGCTTCTGGCCTCACTTAATCACACACGTTTGATCTGTTACAGTGCACATCACGGAGGATATCTTATCATTGAATTTTTTACTTTTTTTACATTAATCTTTGTGAATTCTCTTCTAATATACAGTGGAACCCAATACTTATCACTAGTCACTTATATACCTCAGTGGAGGCTTAGGAGGGATACTTATTGGGGTGATTTGCCCCAGTGACACAGGCTCCAGCCTACCACAGTCTACACCTATTATATTTTTTCACTATAGTGCCCATCGGAGGGCTTATATTCAATTTCTATATATTCTTTTCCACCACTCAATAAAAGGGGACAAACACTATTGGAGGCTCTATCTATGAGCCTACGCATAAGGTGCTCGACACTGATTTATTTCACTTGTTTTTAGTTTGGTCATATTGAAGATAGGGACACAACCGGTACCACACCAAGCAGCGCCACTACCTTGTTTACACAATCTAATTTACGCCATTGCCTCTCTTTGGAGGCCACATAGGGGGCAGCAGCTCATCTACCCAGTCATAGGCAGAAGTCTCACACCCTTTCTAATACAGGAGGTGTCTGGCCAAGGACTATTACAGCAGAACCACTGGGCATTATTTTAATAAATGCCGTGCAGATAAAAAATATTGAAATTACTTTGGAACTGAATTTAAAATATAAGCTTATATGAGGTCTTAGTAATTGTTTACATCTTCTTTAGGCCAATAGAAATCTCAAATTCAACACAAAAGTGTGATTTACTGTGCATTTTATCAAGACAGCTTACTCTGCAATGTTCATCAGGATTTTTTATTGTTAAATTGAGAAGAAACTGTAGCTTCTAAGGACTCGTTCACAGCAGGTATGTGAGTGCCTTTGGTCTGCATTGCGCACATAGCCTGTTCACACCATACATCACAAATGCTTGCATTTCATAAACTTGAATGATTTTTTTGTTAAGCTGCAAAAAAAAAATGAAACAGTTGGATCCATTGTTAAAAACACTACCTGCCGCTACATAATGCATACAGAGAATTTAACGCATGCAGGTTGGTGGGAACAGCCCTAATATTTTTTACTAATCAGAACTAGGAAATACATTTAACAAACTAATGATGTGTCTTTAATGTTGGCCTTTTTAAATTTGTGTGTCAATAAATTAGCAATACCTACTGTAGATGTTCTTCTTTTCTGACACAATTCAATTATCTTGTTATAAGAGAAAAAGTTTGATTGAAATATATGATTCTCGACTTTAAAACTTTTTTATTTGTTCCAATATTTGACAACATTAAAATGGAAAAATATGTTTCCTTTCCTTTCAGAAAAGATTGATGGAATGCCCCTCGGTAATGTGAAATGTAGTGTATTTCTTCAGCTAATAAGTATCTACTCATCTGACAGTGGTGAAAAATTCTTCAAAGAGATAAAAGTTTTCAAAATTCTTCAGGCAAACAGGTATTGAAATACTAACACTAGGGATCATGTTGGAGATGCTATTAAGAGCTTAAAAACAGCAAAAGCCTCTGGCAAAAAGAGGTTCCTTGAAGATTGCAGAATATTAGAAGATCCTGATTGACTGCATTGTGTTATTTAAGACACAAGTAATTATGTAAAACATGTGCAAATTGATTGCATATCATTAAAAAGAGAAAAACTCTGAATGTTTATTTGTGAATAAAAATATACTTTTCAATTCCTAACCTTTGAGCTCATTATTCATTCATTTGTTCAAATAGCCAAAAACTGTGGTATAGTAGTATATTTAATTTAATCTAAGGTGTAACCCTTAGTAACCAATCCGAATGATACTTTCAGTGGTTAATTTCATTAACAAGAAATCGCACTGATCTCAATACATCTTTTCACTTTGCACTTTGATCTGATTGAACAATTGTATGTAATTAATGCTTGGAAATGCAGAAAAATGCTCAGAAAAATTATAGAATTAATGCTCCAAAAAAATGCAGTCCTGCAACCTGGCTGAAGCGACAGATCGAATACTGGCTTTCAGCAGGAGTTAACATAATGGGATACACGCACATCGAAATTTGGCCAGTACCTGACAAATTGGCTAAATTTCAATACGTGTATATCTGCTTTAGTAAGAACATGCTGGTATTTAACCATATCTGAGTAAGGGAAATTAGTGTTTGTATAAAGTACACTTGCTAATTGTCTCTTTTTTTAAACTATGCTTGATCTTATAAATTCTTTGAAATACTCAAGGTTTGCCAGTACAAGTGTTGGGTGAGCGAGGTGTGCAGATAAATCACAAAACAATTCAGTGGCTCCTCTAGAGGTATTGATAAGGAAGGGAATCACCGCTCTAGGTGGGTCTTGTGAGCAATCAGGGAATCTCCCAGGAAACCAAGGGGCTGGCAATGCACTAGGCAAATGTGGAATTTTCAAGAGGGATGGACAGCCGCACTCCAAAGGAACTTCAAAAGTTGTCTTTATTTGTAAAATCAAAGGACATGCATCACAAAATACAGCCAGAAAAGGGACAGCTGACGGTTTCACACTAGTTTAGTGCTTCAGTGCGGCTGTCCATCCTCTTGAAAATTCCACATAGAGGTAGTGTTACATATGCTATTTTCATGTGTCTCTTTTTCTTGGAAACTTAGTGAAAAGTATAGTAGGTGTAATTTTACTAGGCTATACTTATTGTTATTTTCATAGCAACTGTTAACAGCAAAAAGATCCAATGAGAGCTGAAAATATCAGTCATTTTGAAAAAAAAAGCACATTATAGCTAAGTGAATTGCCCTGATGTCTGAATTATATGTAGTGCTTACCAGTGGAGGAGCCACTTGGTATGACAAGTTCTGTTCTGCCACGACTCAGGTATTAGAATACTACCCACAACTATAATGGAATGTAGTGCTCCAAGGTAGGTCCATAATTAGTATAGAATAGTTTTTGATTACTGTGCTCCACAGAGGAATAGCTAGGTATATTTATTGCTGTCTGCTTTACAGACAGCTGTAATCAGCTAGTGTAGCCTGCTCATGCTGTCATGAGTTTCCCTGTATCCAAGCAATTAGAGAAAGCTCTGGATGCAGATGGGAGCATGAATATTCATACAGTGCTGGTTTTCCTGGCACTTGCTGTCATGTGGCCTCAAGTGGAGACCGGAGGGCCTGAACCGAGAGACTATGCTGCCATGTGGCCTCAGGTGGGAGTCCTGGGGCCTGAAGTTAGTGAGAGTGACCCTGGTTCTGCAGAGAGTTGGCTGAATGGGCTGTCTATTCAAGATCTAGTTGCTATCACTGGTATAGAGTGTCACTTCAAAGTTGGAAGGTGGCTACTAGCTGTCCCTGGACATTTTGTACAGACAACCTAAAGGATCGATTGATTTGGTGTGATATATAGTCAATGATGGTCTGAACAAAGGAAACACTGGCTAGTATTCTACAGAGCTTGTCTTACTGTTGCTACTGCATAAGACTTTACTCAGTTTACTACTTTTGGACTGCAAACAGTCTGCTGTAACTAGCTTGTGCCTGAGCAGCTTTGCCCTTCTGCTAATACTGCTACTAGGGGACTTTGATCTATACTGAAACTAATGTAGCTACTTTTAAGGAAAAGTCGATTATCTGCCTTCAGCAAGGACTTCACCAGAGCTTAACCGAGAGAGCAGTTATATCCTCAATTGTAAATACTTCTATTTCTTGGAGTATTACTAATCCCCTTTCCTATCCAAGCTCCAAAAATAAAACAACTAAAACGAAACCCCTAGACTAGTCATTGAAGACAATGAGCAGACGTGGTGTGTGAACCTAGCTGCGTTATGGCATTTTGCATCAGCTCCTTCATGGTTGCTGTTTTTTTCTATTGCTAGTCGCTGCGCGATACCAACATTGAGGCTTGTCACCACGACACACCAAGACACATCTCAGACCTTCCAGTGAGTACAAATAAGCACGAAAGGGTGGAGAAAGGAAGCGCCACCTGAGTGCAGTATTTAAAAAAAACTTGTCTTGTTGTGTGACCTGCTGATTTCCACTCACTCCACTTCCAATCTTACTTTGCCATTAAAAGTCGTTTTAAATACTGCACTAATTACCCATTTAATCATCATTGTAATCACATTGTGCACCTCTGTATTTGCTCTTACAGTTATCATTACCCTTTTCTGAGTACAAGTAAGCAGGCTCAGCTACTGGTGACTGTGTGTAGCTTTTCAATCTATTCATTCAAAAATAAATATCAGTTTACCAATTCAATGAAAGTTGGGATATGCCTTATAATTACACAAATCATTTATTTAAGACATTACATCCTGGATCAAAGCATTCTAAGAATATTTTTGCTGTTTGTTTTAATAGCCCCACATTAACCACTTAAAGTCCAACACTTTTAAACCCTTCAGTACAGGCCATTTTTCAGATTTTTTTTGCTATATTCTTGAAAAAAAAAAAAATTATTGAACAATTTACATTTGAAAACATAGTTCTGCAAGTTACAAGGCAATAATGGAGAAATGCATAAAACACAAGAAATATGGCTTATACATCACAGTAGATCAAAAAACCGTATTCAGATCGAACAATGGACTCAGTAACTATAAATGAGTGGAAAACCTTGGCCCAGATTCAAAGAGAATTGGATTCTAGTAGCGTATCAGAATACACTACGCCGCCATTTTTTACCTGGCTCTACGTGGAATCCAGGTAGATTTTGTCCAGTAAACGACGGCGGCGTAGTGTATTTCTCCGTCGCAATCCATCTAGACGAGTAGGGGGCGTGAAGGATTTAAAATAGGCGCGTTTCCGCGGCGATCGAACTGCGCATGTTCCGTTCGCAAATTTCCCGCCGTGCATTGGCGCGAAATCACGTTGTTAGTCTTTCGTTGTTTGAGTAGCGTCGTTTACGGACATTTCTATTCCCGAACGAGTTACGCAAAAAAAAAAGCTGGTCTAACAGTACGTTAAAAAAAACAGACGTAAGCGATTGCTCGTATCTTCGTGGATCGCCGTAAAACTCATTTGCATATCCCGACGCATGAAAACGACGCAAACTCTCCAGCGGCGCAAAAATATCGCAGCGTAGATCCGAAGGCTTACGAAGACGTAAGCCTCTCGGATCGAAGCCCCGAAGTCGCCATATTGGTTTGAGGATTCAAACTAGTGATACGGCGCGCAAATTTGAAATTACTCCTGTCTAACACCAGATAGACAGGCGTAATTGCTTTATGATCTGGGCCCTTATGTCTACGCTATTCATGGGATTGTACACTAGAAGAATATATAGGTTTACGGACCCTCAGTGCATGTGTCTGTGGATTCAAACCATCTATCCCAGATTTTGTTGCATTTGTCTGGACAACCTCTGTTAATGTATATGACACTTTTGTAGGGAAGTGTGTTATTTATATCTAGTTGCAGTCGTTGAAGCTGGGGGGTGGGTCTCATCCACTGTCTGGCTATAATTTTTCTAGCAGAAAACAATGTTTCATGCAAAAATGTTTTAGTGAATTTGTCTATTTCCACTTTTATTGCTATATATATTGCTATATAAATAAAAAGATTATGGAAAATTTCGAAAAAAATATGTTTTCCTTAGTTTCGGTTATAAAATGTTATAAAAGAACCTTCTTCATAAATTTAGTTCAAAATGTATCAGCTACATGTCTATTGGTAAAAAAACCTAAATCATTGAAAATAATTTAGTCTGCGTTAAATTTATAGAGTCTACAAACTATGGTATATATAAAAATTGATCAATCTGATGTACAGTAATGACTGCCTCATTCATCTAATTTCTTGAGATTTGTGTTTGTTTAAATATTGCGCAAAACCCGAAATCTGTGTATGTAGGCAGCCGACAGACAAAGAAAATTGCAAAAGTGATGTTGAAAAATAAATGTAGCGCCGCAAATCTAATCACCAGTACAAGGTGAAATGTGATTGGGGAGAGGACCACAGGACTTGTGTATTTTCTTCCCAAAGTGAAAAAATAAATAAATTACATCAAGTAACCAATGTGTATAAAAGTGAAAACAAGGATATGAGCCTATATGTTCAAATGTATATAAATAGGTTATCAACCTTAACGTGAATGTAAAGGTGAATACAATGGTGAATAGTGATCACAATCTTCATATGTGAATAAATCTACCACTGTGTTGGTAGGTTCCCAATATGATATGATGAAGAAGCCACAAAACTAGACTGGAAAACAAGTGATTACACTCAAGGTGATCTTACAAACACCTAAAACATGTCTGGCAAAGACCCTTATGCAGGTATTAAAGTGAGCACAAAATAACTATTGTGGGATTTAAGTGCACCAATAAGAACCTATGTGCACTGACAACGCGCATCAGTGCGCCTCGGCCTGATCAAAACAAAATCACAGAATTTAAAACAAATGTCAATATATGTGAGTCCACCGCCCTGAAGATGGAATAAATCGATTGAACCTTCCCAGTAAGTTTGAATAAATTGGTGCACTTCAGGAAATAGTAAATATGAGTCCATCGGCCTTGAAGGTAGTATCAATCAAACCACATCTCCAGTAAGTTACATTAAACTGGTACACTTTAGGAAACACAATCCAATGACATGGAAATGAGGATTATATCAAGGTACTCTTACCAGATCCGATGGACCCGTGACTCACCGTACGGTGGAGGGTCTAAAAGAGCTTGAACAGGCCGATGGTCCTGTTTGGTTCTCTCAGTATGGTGTCATCAAGGAGGTCATCAAGGCTCCAAAGGGTGTCCAGTGGCTGTAGATTGTGCTCACGGCCAGAAGTGCAGGATAATGGACAAAAGTGAACTGTGATGTTGCCGATTGCCGATCGTCAGTCACAGCAAAAAAAAAGAAGAAAAAAAGGAGAAGAAACTTCTCATAGTGTAAAAAAGTATAAAATTTAATAAAAAACAAAAAAGAAAGAATGTTGACATTTCCACAGCAATGGGAAACACACTCCAAAATTGGGAATAAAAACAATTCCAAAGAAAGCACACCAAAATAAATATTGCAAGCACAATGACTCCACCACTGGATGGGTGGATGGAAAATGACAATAGTGTGCAAGGGATTGGGAGTAGACCAGCGTACCCGACCGGTTTTGTCTTATATAGACTTCCACATCTGACTCCCTATAACATTTTTGGAGGCCATGGAGCACCAGGACAGTGAAAACAATTGGGGACACAGGCTCTGTTAACACTAGTATGGTAGTTATCAGATCACTGGTGTGACAGTGATCAGGACTCTGGTATGGCAGTGATCAGGACATTGGTATGGTGGTGATCAGGACACTGGTATGGTGGTGGTGGTCAGGACACTGGCAGGGCAGTGATCAGGACACTGGTATGGCAGTGATCAGAACAATGCTATAGGTTATGGTGATGAACATGACTCTAGTGTGGTGTAAAAAAGACTCAGGTATAACGGTGATTAGGACACTGGTATGGCAGTGATCGAGACACTTTTATGTGGTATGGTGGTAATCGGGGACACTGGTATGGGGTATATCAGGGATCATGACACTAGTGCAGGGGGTTCAGGGCTCTGGTAGTAGAAGCGACAATCAGGACACTGGTTCAGTGGTGATCAAGACACTGGTATGGAGTATAGTGGTTCTGGCGTCACTGCAGACTTGTTCAGCTATGACATGTTAAAGAGGTGTACCCACACACAGGTCCTAATTTGTGCAATTCTTTAATTTACATTTTACTGGAGGGGCTCCCCTTTTTCTAAGGAAAAGGTTATTTTCTAAAATTGTTAAGGGGTTAAATTATTATGTATGCCAGTTTAGCTACTAATGCTCAGCAGAGCTTTTCTTTACAGGGTACCCAAACCTCTGACTGGGTAAAGTGACCTCTCCACCCTACAGAGGTTTGCTGGAACAGTTTATTTTAATATCATCCTTCTTCTTGGCATTAAAACAAAGATATTACTCTCCAGCACAACTTTACTGCAAGGATTGCTGATAGCATTAATAAAGCAATTTGCCCATAAGTCAAAAAAACTGCCTTTCCGACACAGTGTTTAAGTCACAACATTAACAATTGCTTATTTTAGATCATCTGAGCTGTGTACGAAGAACATTTTTAAAACTGAATTATGACAGCAGAAAGCCATTATGATAAATATCTTCGTCAGCATATACTCCAAACTTTCATCAAAAATATAATTACACGCAAGATTGTTAAATATCTCCAGAATAATTACTCACTAGAGCTAAATGCCTACATTTATAACATACAGAAATCAAACTGAATCGTTTTAATTTGAAGCTCAACTTATCAACAGAAAATGTTGGCTTGCCACTGGGAATATACAAAATACTGTATACCCAGGTTGAACATAGAAAATTAAAGAATATACATTTGTATTTCTGTTATAGTCTCAAAAATATCTATTTCAAATAACAGTGTCTTTCTAAGGAATTGTAATCTGATAATATTAAATACTTCACCTGAGGCATGGATGTGTGATGCAAACGCAGAAAACCACTCAGATGCCAAAGGGCGCCACAGCAAAGGAACCCAACACAGCCTCAGTGCATAAATACTTAGACAAGGGGCAATTGCATTTGACAAGTCATTTGGGATACAAGTAACATATATTTAGTGCAAATACTTCAGTGCAAATCAGTTTGCAATGAATATGGCCTGGTGTAAAATTGTATTTAAAGGTTTGTCATACAGAATATTGATTGCCCTCCATAGCTTTTCATTTGGCTAATATGCCAACACTAACCTAAAACAACAGTCAACAGGATGGTAAAGGAATGTAAATACATTTTGTTTTATTTTATGCAGGTGGTTAGTAATAGCCCTAGTACTTATAGAAAGGCTCCCAAGCCCTCTGTACCCCAAATTAATGCCTTTGTCCTGATGGACATATCTGCTCAGGTTCAATTTGTCTTATTTCTTGGTTATTTCTTTAATGTTATTGTTGTTAAAGTGATATAAAACACAAAAACATTTATTTTACATATTCCAGTCCTTTTGAACATAGCGCTACTATTTTGTTCATTCAGAATTTTTACACACTATTTTTCATTTTTTAAGTAGCTGCTTTTTGTGGGATTTCACATTGATTGGTGTAGTGGAGTGTAAGAAGGTTGAAGGGCGCATATATTTTCACTATTTGTCCATCGGAACAAAAGCATTGTTTTGTATTAATTTTTGTTTTTTTCTCCTTTATTTTCATCTGGTAATTGGCCAGTAACATACTCCCTGATAGATCTCTTAAAGGAAGTTGAAAAAAAAAACGGAAAAACTGGCAGATCACTAGGTAAAAATTAAGGGAAAAAAAAGCCTGAAAAAATTAAAACAAATGCAACCCCTACAGCCAAGAATTGTTAGGCTGCAAGACGACACATTTTTGCTTTAAGGTCTTTCGAATCATCATACAGGTAAGTCTTCCTTTTAAGAGCAGCTGAAGGTGCGTGAGCCAGCGGTATGACTTGTACCCGATGCGTGTGGTCAGCTGGCGCGGTTGCCGCGGGCCACCCGCGATTGGGAAACGAGAGCTAGAATGGGGATTTGTGTGTGTAAGCACACAAATCTCTGTTTTGTCAGGGTAGAGGAGACATATTGTTTGTTCCTAATAAGTAAGAACAACAATATGTCCTCCCATACAGTTAGAAAACATGACCAGGTAACACATTTAACCCTTGATCGCCCCTAGTGTTAAACCCTTCCCTTTCTAGTGACATTTACATAGTAATCAGTGCATTTTTAAAGCTCTGATCGCTATATTGATGGTCCCAAAAATGTGTCAAAAGTGTCTGATCTGACCGCTGCAATGTCGCAGTACCGCAAAAAATCACAGATCACCGACATTACTAGTAAAAAAAAATATGATAATGCCATATTTTTCCATAGTTTGTAGATGCTATAACTTTTGTGCAAATCAATCAATATATGCTTATTGTGATTTTATTTACCAAAAATATGTAGAGGAATATAAATCGGCCTAAAATGATGAAGACATTTGTTTTTTAAAAAATTTTTGGGGATATTTATTATAGCAAAAAGTAAAAAAAAAATAGTTGTTTTTTTCAAAATCGTCATTTGTTGTTTATAGCACAAAAAAAATAACATCTCAGAGGTGATCAAATATCACCAAAAAAAATCTCTATTTGTGGGAAAAAAATAACTTAATTTTGTTTGGATACAACGTCACAGGACCGCACAATTGTCAGTCACAATTGTCAGTTAAAGTGACGCAGTGCTGTATCGCAAAAAAATTGCCTGGTCATTAAGCAGCCAAATCTTCCGTTCTGTAAGCGGTTAAAACCACATTAACGTCTAGTAAATGTTAAGGCTAATAGACAAATTTATGAAAAGTTGGGTGCTTCCATGTGGTACCAATACAAAAAAAAACACATCAGGGACACAGTCTTTTCATACAACTTGACAGGCAACATTGAAAATACACAAATCCTTTAAATAACATGTTTGGGGAATGCAATAAACCCATATGTGATGTTGTGGAACAGTATGATTTGACAGTCTCAGAGATTGCGTTTACTGGCAGTCCTTATTAAGCTTATTTTTTTTTTACAATTAGCTTGGCTTACATACAGCACTCAATCCTGATTAATTAAATTAAAAAAAAAAAATTTTTTTTTCCAAATATCTTTCTCAGGGACACATGCTTTATAACAGTAATAAGTCATTTGATCGCAGTACAAATTTCTAGTGTTCTGTGAGTGTGTTCTTGGTTGTCCTTTTTCTCACTGACACAAAACTGTCCTGCTACTGGCCAATTTTTATCAAGCTCCCATTAAGAATTAAAATACCAAATATGATATTGCACTGTGCAGGCAAGTGTATTAGTTCAAGAGTTACACGTCCGAACCGTGTTAAATTGACTAAAAACAGGACAATTTTAAAAGTAAGGCTATCTCCAAATTTACTAGAGACAAAAATCACAAGCTGGAGCTTTACTGAAGGGATCAAGAAAATTGGCCAGCAGCCGGACAGTTTTATTCAGGAATGTTGGGCCTAACTAGTGTATGCCTAACTTTTATTTTATCTAGGGATGGGAGGGCACTGAATGTAATGTTCTTGCACTTACTGTATTATATTTTCCTTTCAAACTATGCTGCAGCATGCTGTGCTGAAAAGAGCAGCTGAATAACAGATGGTATTAAGTAACAAACAGTAACAAGTGAATATCACAGAAAAAAAAGTGCGCCAACCCAATAATAATTACTGTATTTATTGGTGTATAACACTCACTTTTTTACTCTGAAAATATAGGGTAAACTGTGCCCGCGGGTTATACGCAGGGGTCTGTGAAAAGTTTTTTTAAATAACAAACATGGTTTACTTACCTCCACTGTGCAGTTCATTTTGCACAGAGTGCCCCCGATCCATGTCTTGGGTCCCTTGGTGGCTGTCTCTGGTCCTCCCCACAATTAGTCACCACAGTCATGCGAGAGCTCACATGGTGGTCACTAATTGCAGGCCCGCTCCCGTTATACAGCGAGCAGCCATAGCCGCTCACTGTATCACTCAGCCCCGCCCCTCAGCGCTCTGAATCACTGGATGTGATTGACAGCAGTGCCAGTCAATGGCTGTGCTGCTCTCAATCCATCTGCTCCAGCCAATCAGCGGCCAGGCTGAGCGGCGAAGAGGATATCGGGACCGTGCGGGACTTTCGAGGGTTCAGGTAAGTATAACGGAGGCTCAGGGGGCGGCAACATCAGATGTTTTTTCACCTTAATGCATAGATTGCATTAAGGTGAAGAAACATTTTCCTTTACAACTCCTTTAACCACTTAAGACCCGGACCAATACGCTGGCAAATGACCCAAGGGGTTTTTGCGATTCGGCACTGCGTCGCTTTAACAGACAATTGCGCGGTCGTGCGACGTGGCTCCCAAACAAAATTTGCGTCCTTTTTTTCCCACAAATAGAGCTTTCTTTTGGTGGTATTTGATCGCCTCTGCGATTTTTATTTTTTGCGCTATATACAAAAATAGAGCGACATTTTTGAAAAAAAATCAATATTTTTTACTTTTTGTTATAATAAAAAACCAATAAACTAAATTTTAGTCAAAGATTTAGGCCAAAATTTATTTAGCCACATGTCTTTAGTAAAAAAAAATCGCATTAAAAAAAAATTAGCTACCTAGCGGGAACAGCGACACTAATACAGCGATCAGAAAAATGATCGCTTAGTGACGCTGGCAATAGGGAGTGAAAGGGTTAACTAGGGCAGTGATCAAGGGGTTAAAACTTTATTGGGGGGGGTGGGGGGGCTATCCTGACACTAACACTGACTGACTGTCACACTGTCTGTCACACTGACACTAAATACAGTAATCATACATGTATGATTACTGCATTCAGTGACACTGTGACAGGGGGGAGGGGGGGGGGGGGCGATCGCGGGGGTTAAATGTGTTTGTGTCTGTGTGTAAGTGTGCTGTTGGCTGGCGGGCGCGCGCATTGGCTGGGAGCGATCCGGAGGGGGCGGATGAAAACGGATAGCCGCCCCCACTTGTCGGATCGCTCCTGCAGCCGCGCGGACCGCCGCATGTACGGGGGGGGGGGGTCCGATCGGACCCCCCGATCCCCCCCAAGGCACCAACGTATATATACGTTGATGTGCCTGTCGGTGCCATTCTGCCAACATAAATGTACATGCGGCGGTCCTTAAGTGGTTAATAAACAAGTGATATTCCTTATGTGTTAATAAAAAATCATAAATTGCACAGAATAATCTTATAATTTAGAAAAAATAGTCCCAGTGTTTCTCTTCAAAGATGATAAACTACATCCCCTGTGCACAAATCCAGACCTGTGACTGGAAACTACTTTTATCCACCAATTAATGAAAACACCACCACCTTCTGAAATGGACACTCACCAAATACAAGATAAACAAGCACCTTTGGTTTATGTCAGGGTTAACCACTCCACACGAATGCGAAAATCTGAACATTTTCCAACCGGAATGCCAGTAATCACCTCCTCATTTGTTTATCCCAGTGTATCATAGAAAGCAAACAGCCATCATTGCACAATATATTATGCTTTATTTAGTAAAAAATCGAACAAAAGGTTTTCACTCACAAAGTACAGTGCCCAAGG
Source organism: Rana kukunoris (assembly GCA_029574335.1). Classification (NCBI taxonomy): domain Eukaryota; kingdom Metazoa; phylum Chordata; class Amphibia; order Anura; family Ranidae; genus Rana; species Rana kukunoris. The sequence goes on along the minus strand of CM056055.1, from coordinate 161,896,644 downwards.
ACTGGCACAGAGTTATTCCAGCAATGCTTTTGGGGTTGACATATATTGTGTGCTTATTTCCCCGGGGCTGGCGTGTGGTACAAGCCTTGATTTGTTGCGAGATGGGGCAGAAAGTGACGTCGGCGTTACCCAACAGCCTCTTGGCTACAATATCCTCTGCCCCTGCCTCTGGGTCCTCCTCTCAAGGGCTTAGAGTATTGGCCTTTCGGCAGTTGGATAGGAATAATGATTGGCTGTATTTCCCCCGTCTCTATTTTGTTTGTGGCAGCTTTAGTTTTGAGTTATTATATTTTGGGTGCTAGTACTGAGTATGGAATCTGATGTTTTATTTTTACTACTAGTGTGTATATTTACCCCTGCGGTATTGGCTCCTTCTAATTCTGGCCCTTATACTTCCATATCTTCATTTAAGGAAGTGTTATTTGAGTTCATTTGTACCTCATCTTCCTGCTATTTGTATATCCTTCCCGCTACATAATCTGTTTTTTCTCTTTGATATTTTTTTACTTTTTATTTTTTTACCTTTATTATCTAGTTTAACTAGGTACTCTTTCAATTTGCTGGCTCTGGTTTTCTAGGTGTTGGTTTCCACATGGGGTACCATGCTTTCCTTGATGGTATTAATGTTGCTCTCTATTTTAGTTAGTTTTATCTTTCTCCTATCAATGATGATATCTAGTAGTCTGTTCTCACATCTATTGAAAAAACTATACCAAGCCTTGCCCCGTAATAGTTGTGGGGAATATATAACTGCAGAAGATTTATTATTTAAAACGTATTGACACATTTTTTGCGCCGTTGACACATATATCACAGTGACAAGTGAGAGTTCCACTTTGAGAACCCAAAAACTAGAAAAGGCTCTATCAGCATAAATGTAAAACTGAAAAAACCCACAAAGGAAATGAAACCCCCAAAATACCACACCTGAATCAAAAGCCTGCTTTTTTAAATCAGAAGATTTGCAGCAAAAATAAAATAAAAGGTCCTACCAACATAAAATACCTCCCTCCACACCACCCAGAGACCCCCCAAATATCAACCCTTGAAAAAAATACTATTTCTTTAACCACTAGCCGACCAGCCGCCGCCGGCCATTTCAGCCCCCACCGTACCAACATAGTCCGCACACTGGCTGCTCCTATATACATTTCAACATGTCGCCACCACACACTGATTACCCGCTCCTTGCACTACTGACTGTCGCAACGCCCATGCAATTACATCACACGCCACATGTCTCACACTCCTCACTGTCAGTTGCCGACTTGCCTGTTTTAAACCAATTGTATCTTGTGTACTCTGCCCCAGGGCTGGCCCAAGACATTGTGCTGCCTGGGCCCAGCACAAGAATTAAATGCTGCCCCCCCCCCAACAAAAAAAAAAATTACGCCCACCAAAAGGCCCCCACATTCATTATTTCATATCATGACAATTAAAACGAAAATGTAATGTATTAGGGAGTTAGATTTACATGCAACAGTGGTGGTTGGGGGGTTCCATCCAATGCAGCTGTGGTGATGGTGGGGGGTTTAGTCAGAGGCAGCGGTGGTGGTGGAGGGGGGGGGGTTCAGATAGAGGCAGGGAGGGTCAGGAGGGCACACACCAGTGAGGGGTCAGGAGGGTATACACCAGGGGAGGGGGGGGTCAGGAGGGTATACACCAGGGAAGGGTCAGGAGAGTATACACCAGGGAGGGTGTCAGGGGGGTATACACCAGGGGGGGTGTCAGGAGGGTATACACCAGGGGAGGGGGGGGGGGGCAGGAGGGTAAACACCAGGGAAGGGTCAGGAGGGTATACACCAGGGAGGGTATACCCCAGGGGGGGGCAGGAGGGTACTAGAAAGGGTCAGGAGGGTATACACCAGGGGGGGTGTCAGGAGGGTATACACCAGGGGGGTGTCAGGAGGGTATACACCAGGGGGGGTGTCAGGAGGGTATACACCAGGGGGGTGTCAGGAGGGTATACACCAGGGGGGGTGTCAGGAGGGTATACACCAGGGGGGGTGTCAGGAGGGTATACACCAGGTGGGGGGGGTGTCAGTAGGGTATACACCAGGGGGGTGTCAGGAGGGTATAGACCAGGGGGAGTGTCAGGAGGGTATACACCAGGGGGGGTGTCAGGAGGGTATACACCAGGGAGGGTGTCAGGGGGGTATACACCAGGGGGGGTGTCAGGAGGGTATACACCAGGGGAGGGGGGGGCAGGAGGGTAAACACCAGGGAAGGGTCAGGAGGGTATACACCAGGGAGGGTATACCCCAGGGGGGGGGGCAGGAGGGTACTAGAAAGGGTCAGGAGGGTATACACCAGGGGGGGTGTCAGGAGGGTATACACCAGGGGGGTGTCAGGAGGGTATACACCAGGGGGGGTGTCAGGAGGGTATACACCAGGGGGGGTGTCAGGAGGGTATACACCAGGGGGGGTGTCAGGAGGGTATACACCAGGTGGGGGGGGGGTGTCAGTAGGGTATACACCGGGGGGGGGTGTCAGGAGGGTATACACCAGGGGGGGAGGGGGGTGTCAGGAAGGTATACACCAGGGAGGGAGGGGGTGTCAGGAAGGTATACACCAGGGGGGGTGTCAGGAGGGTATACACCAGGGGGGGTGTCAGGAGGGTATATACCAGGGGTGGGGTGTCAGGAGGGTATACACCAGGTGGGGGGTGGGGTGTCAGGAGGGTTTACACCAGGGGGGGTGTCAAAAGGGTATACACCAGGGGGGGATGTCAGAAGAATATACACCAGGTGGGGGGGGGATGTCAGGAGGGTATACACCAGGGGGGGGTTGACAGGAGGGTTTACACCAGGGGGGGTGTCAAAAGGGTATACACCAGGGGGGGATGTCAGGAGGATATACACCAGGTGGGGGGGGGTGTCAGGAGGGTATACACCAGGGGGAGGGGTGTCAGGAGGGTATACACCAGGGGGGGGGTGTCAGGAGGGTATACACCAGGGGGGGGGTGTCAGGAGGGTATACACCAGGGGGCAGTAAAAAACCTGGAGACAGTGACAAATTCAATCATTAAGCCCAATTGTCAGCTAACAGGCAGCACTTTCATGCTAAACTGCAGGATTCCAGGAGATTTAGCATAGAGATGCCTGCAAGCTACACGAGGTATGGCAAGATGATTTTACCTCCACAGTCCACACACACTGGCTTGTCTCCCTCTGCTCCCTGTCACACCAGACGGCACGATCTCGTAGGTCAGACGCACCCCCATCCCGCCCACTCAAACAGCAGAGACCAGGAGACTCCACCTCAGGGATGTCTCTGTATTCCTGCAGGACAGTGGCTGTGCTTTAAAAAACAGCTGGAGGAGAGGTAGGGGGTGGTACAGGTCGCAGAGATTCCAGTCCCCATCTACAGCAATCGATGTAATGAGCAATGAAGTAGTGGCTGTAATCTGTCTGTCCCGGCGCGCTTCTGTCACCTCTAACAGCAGCAAGCGCCGGCTCCCTTACTGTGCAATAAGCAGCAGACAGGCTGGCTTGCGGGCGGCAGTTCTGCCACTGCTCATGGGCGGCAAACTGCCGCCCCCCTGAAAGTGCCGCTCGGGACCTATGGTACCACTGGGTCCCATGATAGGGCCTGCCCTGCTCTGCCCCATAGTTATGTTAGTGTATTTTTACCTTGCTCTAAACTGTTGCACCTGTTGTCACATGCCACACATGCGTGCACTGATTTGTTGGCACAATTACAACTAGCTTCCCTGCGGTATATTCATGTTGTTAAACTGTGTTTTTTTTTTTCTTCTTTGGTGTTTTGTTGTTTTCTCCCCTTGGTTTATTGTTGTGGTTATCCAGTTCAAACACTCACTTCCATAGCAAACCAACTTGCAGCTTCTCCGCTTCACCGCACTTGCAGCTGTATGGCTTTTCCTCAGAACTCAACATGCACAGGGTTAAATATCCCTATCCCCACTACATCGGAAACCACATGATCTTCATCCCCCGGGTACATCTCACGGGCCACATGGAATACCTCTGTACTGCATTGGGAACTCACATGTACCCAGCCCTGCATCCCCTGCCATAGTATTCATTGCCGCACACCTTTTCGGTGCACAGCGATGCGTAGAGCACACACGTTACTATTTTCTCATGCGGTGCATCATTATTTCCTCCTACTTTACTTTACAGCAATACCCTCACACACCCTCACACACAGTCCTGACCCTAACATGCCCCTCTCTTCTTAGCCCTATTTCAGCACATGCTCCAGAGTTTTCGCAACTCTGCCATGGGAATTTCTGTCACTCATTTAGTTGACACGTATCTAGATCTCAACCCCTGCACATTCCCGTAGGCAGGCTTGCCTCGAATGCTCCCCAACAGTGTCACCTTCTATTCAGCACATGCTCCAGAGCCACACCCGCAATGCACCACTTCAGGCCTCTGTCATGGGACATTTCGGCCACCAAGCCATCGCCGCATCACCCCGTTCATCCGTCGCTTAGAAGATTGGAGCTTAGCTAGCCCCCTTCCTCATATATTGTCATTTCTCCACAGGTCAGTCAAGCTCACCAGCTCCTCCCGCACGCCATATTGATAGTCATTTCTACAGGTAAAAAAAAAAAAGACAAGAGAAACCTCCATCCCCCGCAGGACACGGAAGCAACCCGTTTTGTCTCACCCCTGTAGGTTCCTGCTCGACCCATCCCTACCTCGTAGACAAGACTCCATACCCAGGGTACAAATCACCCTGAGTCATGTCTCAGGCCGGCAGCGAAGACCTTTTTGCCCCCCCTCAGCGCTCCTTCAGGGGATGGACCATCCCCAAGTTAACAGCAGAGTTGAGGCGCAAGCAGGTGCCCTTTCGGGCCACAGCCAGGAAGGCAGAACTCTTTAGGCTCCTGTTCCCACCTCCAGCCTCAAACGACATCCCGCCAGCCTCACCCAGACCAAGTACCCAGCAAGCCTCCTTACAGTCCATATGCGCCGCCGTGTCCCAACTCCACACCATGTTTTCAACCCTCTCCACCACTGTCACAGACATGCAGGTGAGGATGACTCTTCTGGAGGCTCACCCACCCACGACCACCTCCGATCCGCCCACGGTAACCTCGGACCCGTCCTCAGTCCAACCGCAGATACCTCCCCCGCTTACACCCACAGGCAAGTGCTCCATAGTCATCCCAGCACACTTGGTCCCCACCAACATCAGGAAGGACATCCTGGATGGCAAGCACGTCAACCTAGCCTCCCTCCTCATTTTAGTCCACGACCTAGCTGAGAACAAGGCCTACGGCTGGGGAGTTAGTGAGTGAGAAACTTATATAGCGCAACACATGCAAACTGAATCGGTTGGTGGATCGCAGAACGCGATTGGGTTTCTGAGCTTTTAGTTTTTCTCGTAGATATTGGGGGCATTTCCTAGAATACACTTATGCGTAAGACAGAGTGCCTTGAAAGTGATTCTGTCTTTTACTGGCAACCAGTGAAGGGATCTCAGTGAAGGTGAGATTGATTCCCTTGGTTTTTTCCCAGACACAAGTCGAGCGGCCGTGTTTTGAATGACTTGCAGACTAGTGATTTATTACTTTGGGAGTCCAAGATAGAGGGCATTTGCATAGTCATGTTTGGAGTTGATAATTGTTCCCACCACGACTGCTATGTCTTCTTTTGGGATAAATGGAGTGAGTCTGCGTAGTAGGCGCAGTAGATGGTGCGATCCGCTGACTACTGACCCTATTTGTGCATCCATTGTCATGTAGGTGTAGATTTTTGACTTTGGTGCTAGGGGTGATGGTTTTACCCAGAATGGGCGGGGGTGTCCATGTTGTTGCGGGATGATCTTTTTGATTGGTGTGAAACAGGAGAAGTTCTGTTTTGGAGCGATTGGCCCAGATTCATAAAGCAATTACGCCTGTCTAACTGGTGTTAGACAGGAGTAATTTCAAATTTTGCGCGCCGTATCACTAGTTTGAATCCTCAAACCATGATACGGCGGCTTCGGGCTTCGATCCGAGAGGCTTACGTCTTCGTAAACCTTCGGATCTACGCTGCGATATATTTGCGGCCGCTGGGAGGAGTTTGCGTGTTTTTTTGCGTCGGGATATGCAAATGTGTTTTTACGGCGATCCACGAAGATACGAGCGGTCTTCGCAATCGCTTACGTCTGTTTTTTTTACGTACTGTTAGACCAGCTTTTTGCTGGTCTAACGGTGCGTAACCCATGTTAAGTATGGCCGTCGTTCCCGCGTCGATTTTAATTAATTTTTTATTTTTTTTACGTAACTCGTTCGGGAATAGAAATGTCCGTAAACGACGCTACTCAAACAACGAATGACGTAACGACGTGATTTCGCGCAATGCACGGCGGGAAATTTGCGAACGGAGCATGCGCAGTTCGATCGCCGCGGGAACGCGCCTATTTTAAATCCTTCACGCCCCCTACTCGTCTATATGGATTGCGACGGGAGAAATACACTACGCCGCCGTCGTTTACTGGACAAAATCTACCTGGATTCCACGTAGAGCCAGGTAAGAAACGGCGGCGTAGTGTATTTCTGATACGCTACGAGAATCCAATTCTCTCTGAATCTGGGCCATTGAGTTTAAGATAACTCTTTGTCATCCAATTTTCTATCAAAGTAAGGCATTTCTCTAGTCTAAGATAATGATCCTTTTTGTTGCAGATGTGAAAATACAGTTGTGTGTCATCTGCATAAGAGTGGTAAAGTAACTTCTGGTTACTGATGATTTCAAAAAGAGGGCATAGATAGATATTGGGGAGACGTCTCAGTGGTCCTTAAGGGCAAAGACCCGAGGCTCAACCGTAAATTATCAGTCCCAGAATTTCTTTTTCCCCCTTCCCCCCCTCTTTTCCCTAATGACTGCCATAACTGGGCAGCGGCTATTTTCTCTTCTCTCCGGCATAATTCTTTCCATCATTACCTCTCACCCAATCCCCCCCCTCTATCCATCCCTCTCATTTTATTAATACTCCCTTCCCCTTCCCTTCCCCCCTTTTTCTCCCTCCCTGCCCCCCTCTTTCCTTCTACTGCCCCCCCCCCTCACTATATACTCACTCCCAATCCCTATTCCACACCTATCATACTTATTACCTCACATGTCTGCGATTTTTTTCATGATGTACCTTTCCCATGATCAATTTCAAACATACTTACATATATCTTTTTAACTTACCTTATTAGAGCCCGTTCTCTTAATCCCCCTTCGTACGCCACAGGCGAATTGCCGGACGCAGCACCTGATTGTGTTGACCAACCCAGGTGAGCAATATTTCTTTTGCTTCTCCCTGAGTGAATACACTGTTTGTTTTCTATCAATTATTGACCTAAATTGTATTCTCTTGCTTGTTGTTTATCATATACCTTACAAATATTTTTTAAACCCTCCTGAAGAAGTGGTTCCCACCGCGAACCCGGTCGAGGTCAATTGGCTCCACTCATTAAAACATAGATGGTTTTTCATCTTAATTTGATTTGTGGGGTTTGTCCCTAAATGTTTGAATGTTTTTATACTGTTAACTGTTTTATGTTAATAAATTACATTTTTTATATTACTTTGGTTTCCACCAGTGCCTTGAAAATCCCATTTCCAAATACCAGACCCATGATTAATGTTGTTAATTGGCCACAAAAAAATTTCCACATTCTAATTATTTTTTCCTAA